>JAAGEH010000038.1:7622783-7660290 GCA_011751065.1 Lasiurus cinereus
TCTTCTAAAAATTTTAGCTTTTCTCTTCTTATTAAGATTTTTGTGCCTAGCCAGCATGGCTCAGTGGTTGAGCATTGAACTATGAACTAGGAGGTCATGGTTTGATTCCTGGTCAGGGCACATGCTCAGGTTATGGGCTCTATCCCCAGTAGGGGCATGCAGGAGGCAGCCAGTCAATGATTCTCTTTCATCATTGATGTTTCTATCTCTCTCTCTCTCTCTCTCTCTCTCTCTTTCCCTTCCTCTTTAAAAAAATCAATAAAAACATATCTTAAAAAAAGGTTTTTGGAATATTTTGGTGTTTATATTGTAAAGTCACATCTATTTTAATGTCCCCTCACCGGACCCCCATAGGCAAACCCTTGATAGGAGCCCACTTTATTTAATTTGGGGGAAATGATCAGTTTGTAGATGATGGAGAGAAAATTTTTTTGCATTTGTTTTAGATATTTGATGGGGTTCAAGACATGCTACTTCAGAATCCTGCACCTTGACATTCTGGCTGCTGTCAGCTGAGGGAATTAGAGGATTAGCAGGTGCAGGAGGACTTTCTGAAGTCCCCCGGAGGCAGGACAGAAGACCTTCATGTGTGAGGTGCCCTTCCTGTACTGGGGAAAGAAGCACCCTATTTCCCAGACGAGCAATAGGGGGAACAGTCTGAGCAAACGGGCCCTGCTCTTTACCCTCGTTGCCTACACTTGCCTCATAGCCTTTGTCCTATCACATTTTCCCACAACTTCCCACTCTTCACCAGTCACAGCAAAAACACCCAACACAGATGCAGAGAACAGACAGGTGGTTATCAGAGGCAGTGAAATGGGTACAGATGGTAAGAGGGCTCAAACTTCCAGTTATAAAAGAAATAAGTCCCGGAGAGGTAATGAACAGTATGGTGACTATCGTTAGTAATATCGTATTGTAGGTTTGGAAGTTGCTAAGACAGTAGATCTTAAGCATTCTTAATCGCACAGAACTTGGTAATTATGTGTGGTGATGGGTGGTAACTAGACTTACTGTGGCGATCATTACACAATGTATACAAATATCATTTCCTTAGGTTGCACACCTGAAACTAATATAATGTAATATGTCAGTTATATCTCAATTACTTTTAAAACCTGGCATAAAACACGCTCAAGTTTAACTGTTGCTTGGCATCTTCATTTTCTCTTGAAGGCTCCTGTGTCACATAAAACTTACGTTAAATGAATGAGGACGCTTTCCTATTGTTCATTTCTTTTGTTACAGAAAACCAGCTGAGCCGAGACCGGTTTGGCTCAGTGGATAGAGCGTCGGCCTGCGGACTGAAAAGGTCCCAGGTTCGATTCCGGTCGGGGGCATGTACCTTGCTTGCGGGCACATCTCCAGTGTGGAGCGTGCAGGAGGCGGCTGATCGATGTCTCTCTCTCATCGATTTTTCTGACTTTCTATCCCTCTCCCTTCCTCTCTGTAAAAAATCAATAAAATATATTTAAAAAAAAAAAAAGAGAAAAAGAAAACCAGCTGAGAACCTAGGAGGAGTAGAGGAGAGATGTTTTTCTTCCCTACATTTTCTAACATGATATATCCTATTTTTTAAAAATATTGTATCAAAACACAAGCAGACATTTTTGTTATTGTCAATGGAAATATTATCTCGTTCCTCAGGCGAAACTATTCTCTCTTGGTGAAAGGTTTAAAAATACTCGTCTGTTTTGGTAGCTGACCGGTTACATTTATCTTAACACCTACCAGACTCACGTGGCAAGGACGTAAAATGGGCTTGTTGATTTCTTTATGCCTTGAGGTACGTCAGCCTCCAAAAGGGATGGCATTTTAAAATTCCGTAGAAATTTTGTGGTTGTTTTATTGCTGTTATTTAGACGAATCCATGTTTAACATTGCTTCTGCAAGGTAGACAGAGTTGAATTGTTGTACCTCACAAAACCCGTGTTGGCCAGAGGCAAAATAAAGCATTTTTGTGAATACTGCGGAAAATAGCGTTCCCATATACTCATAACAGCTATTTTGTTTTGTTTTGTAACAATAACAAAGACTAAGCCTATTCCCTAAAACGTTTTATAAATCACACACTTACATTCTTTAGAGGTGTAAAAAATAGCACCATATTTATCGTATGCATGGTTTGTATTTAAATAACAAACATAAAAAACCACACACACACACACACACACAAAAACAATAGGTCCGTAGTCCATGTTAATGGGTATTTGGGTGTTTCTGCGATTTTTTTCTTTTCTTGTTTTGGTTTTGCTTTCTACATGCTGTGCTGCAGGAAATATCCTTGTACATAGAGCTTTGGTCTATTCTTGTCGGTATATTCATAGGTGTCACTGCTAGTGGTGGGACTTGTTACTTCGCAGATTATGTGCCGTTTGGATTCATTTTTCATGCTGGAGGTTTTAAAAATACATCCCCCAATGCTAATTTTGGAGTGAGGGCCCGAAGCCGGTTGAAGTAGCTTTCTTCTCTTTCTCTTTTTAAAAATAGCAACGAGTTATTTTGTGAGGCTGGAGGTGGAGAGAGAGAGAACAGAGACACAGAATTTTACTCGGGTGTATTTAAAAACAGCAAAATGTGAACCATGTTCTAAGATGCTCGCTCCTGTGGTGGCGGGCATGTCTGGAGGCTAAAACCTGGCATGGTAACTGTCCTCGCTGCCTCCCTGGTCTCTGCGTCTCTCCTTAGGGCTGGACAGCGGAGGTGAGGGCTTGGCCCTAGAACAGTGGTTCTCAACCTTCCTAAGGCTGTGACCCTTGCATACAGTTCATGTGGTGGTGACCCCCAACCATGAAATGTTGCTACTGTGATGCATCGTGATGTAAATATCTGCATTTTCCGATGGTCTTAGGCGACCCCTGTGAAAGGGTCGTTCCACCCCCAAAGGGGTCGCGACCCACAGGTTGAGAACCACTGCCCTAGAAGCTCCTTTTGAAAGGTGCCTGCTGTGCTCAGGGGAGGAAGGCAAGACTTCTGGGAGCTCCCAGGACCTTCCCATTCATATGGTGGGACTGTCTTCCCTTTGGGGGGCCTGGAAAGAGTGAAGGACAAAAGAGACACCTTTCCCTGCCGTGTACAGGGCCCGCGGGCAGGGAAGGGACAGGGGAGAGCGAAGGCCAGGCCTGGTGTCCGTTTGCTGCTTGGTCCTGGGGCTGAAGCAGGAGGGAGCTGCGTTTCTCCAACGTGAAGAATCCCTTGTTCCCTAAGGAAGATGATGATGATGGCAGGGCAGCTCCTGTCCGACCTGCCTCACGTGCAGGTTAGTACTTCCATATACATTCTCAGTGGGGCCTCACGGAGGCCCTAAGAAATGAAGTGGCTTACCCATCGTCATGTAACTAGAGAGGGGCAGGACTGGGGGCCCCGAGGAGTCTGTTGTCAAGAGCTCTTTCTGCTGCACAATAAAAAATAACGTGCAACTTGCCCAAACCGGTTCAGTGGATAGAGCGTCATCCTGCGCACTGAAGGGTCCCAGGTTCGATTCCGGTCAAGGGCACGTACCTTGGTTGCGGGCACATCCCCAGTGGGAGGTGTGCAGGAGGCAGTTGATCAATGTTTCTTTCTCATCGATGTTTCTAGCTCTCAATCCTTCTCTCTTCCTCTCTGTAAAAAGTCAATAAAATATATTAAAAAACAAAACAAATGTGCAACCTAAATAGAGTGAGTACCTTCTAGATGTGACAGAAGGGGGTTTCTTTTTTAAAAAGTGACGGACATTCTAGAGCAGAGGCATGCTGTGACCCTCCTCCAATGATCACAATGAACACACGCCAAGGTGTTATTGTCCTCCCCGGTGAAGGAGTCACACGGATGTTATAGCGTGTTGACCATCAGACGCATTCCAGGTCGGGAAGAGTGAGAGGAATGTGCAGATGCAGCAACCTGATCTTGTCCCAGGTCGGAGGGAAGGTACTTGACCTCGGCCGGATGAGACAGAGGTGGCATGTCTCTCAGCTACTACAATGCAGAGGGATGGGAAATAATTCAGACAGCGAGCCGTTAGGTCCCCAGGAAGCGCGCGCTGTCTGGAGACCATGCAACATTTTCCGTCGAAAGGCACATCCATCTCTGTACAATTCCGTAGACGTGTTAGAGAGGCTGAACAGTCAGAGTGACTGAACAGTCAGAGTGGCGGCCTCGAGGTGGCGATGAGGAGAATGGACAAGAGTAGGCCATGGATAGACTGATGATGTTTTTCAAGGTTTTCAGAAGGTCAGGATGCACACTGACCTTCCCCTCCGATCTTTGCCTGCTGGCCTGGCTCAGTCCTCCAGTATAATCCCATTCAAACCTGCCCTGCTCAGTGGCAGCCCATACTGTCATTTAGTCCCTCTTGAGCCATTAAAATGTACCCACCCCATGTTCTGTTTCTCCAGATCTCAGCTTCTGGCCAGGTGACCAAGAGGTGAAGGTCATCTGGGAGGGAGTTATTGCAAACTAAGAAGCTGTCCCGAAAGAGAGAGCCAGTACCGTGCTCTGGAGAGAACACAGTTAATCCCATGGCCATTTACCCAGACTTTGAAAAGCTCCTGTGTCTATTAATAAAGTGTGGCAATCCTCCTTATCTCAGCTTTGCACAATTTCCAGCGCATTCCTGGGACAGAGTAACTGGTGGGAGCCAGATTCCTCAGGTGGGCTGGCCCTGGCTCAGGGCCCCGGGGGAGCAGAGCAGGGGTCGGCGTCTCGCACATTCGGTTGGTTTTCGGCCACTGCTGGCAAAGGCTGGCAGGCACACCCACCCCTGGCTGTCCTGGTTTGTTTGTTCGCACAGTTGGAGTTGTGAAGATTGAGGACAGGTGGCTGGCCAGTGATGGACAGGGATGGGAAGGGATGGTTGATGATTCGTGTTGTGTGGAAAGTAGATTCCGTTGTTTTATTTCAGATTGAAGTTTTCATGGTTCCTGTCTCCGATTCAAATGCATTTCCCTGGGTCTTGATACCTCCATAACGCCCTGGGAAAAGGGGTCCCCAGGGAGCTTTGGGGATGAATTGGTTTGGTGGCTAAAGTCTCCCAGGAGTCGTTCTTTCCTGAGATGACTCTTAGCTCTGGCTCATTGGCCAGAGGGGCCTGTAGTCTCCTAAACGTCCCGTGAAAAAATATTTTTTAATAATATATTTTATTGATTTTTCACAGAGAGGAAGGGGAAGGGATAGAAAGTTAGAAACATCAATGAGAGAGAGACATCGATCAGCCGCCTCCTGCACGCCCCCTACTGGGGATGTGCCCGCAACCAATGTACATGCCCTTGACCGGAATGAAACCTGGGACCTTTCAGTCGGCAGGGCGACGCTCTATCCACTGAGCCAAACCGGTTTCGGCCGGTGAAAATATTTTACCAAGAAAAGTTCATTGGACTTTTTGAGTTGACTTTTCACAGACACTTCTTTGAGGCTTAGTTGATAAGATTCCTCATGGCGAATTATTGTGAAGAAATGGGAGAAGCAGGTACGTTGGACCAAAGACTGGAGGGTCTGAAAATGTCTAGTTGTTGGAACTAGAGAGATTGTTCATGGAGGCCACCAGAATGCTAACACGGGGAGTCCCCGACTCCAGCCAGAGCAGCGACACCACCTTGCTGGAATCGGCCAGCCGGAGACGGGCATGTGACACACACAAAGGCCAGCTCTTCTGTTCCCTGTGGTCTGCCCGGCCACACACGGTTTTGGACCAGGATGGACGCCCTGAGAGCTGCAATCCCGAGGATTACACTGCGTGCCTGACGCCAGCCGGGAAAAGGCCACTAATCTTTCACGGGAGGGGCGAGTCCCTGGCCTTGGCAGGGTATTTTCGCCCAGCTCTGTGAGGACGTGTGGTGAGGTAGAAAGACAGGATTTGGGGTCAAGCTCGAGCCTCCCTGTGGACATTTAACCAACCGTGTGACCTTGGGCAAGGTCCTGCAGTTCGCCTAGACTAAAGAATCTGCTTCTCAAAGTTGTTTAAGGTTCAACTGAGATCATTTATGTAAACTGCCCGGTATAGTATCTCAGGCATAGTCGGTATGCTATGTTTGTTATGCTTTTTATGCCGAAAACATCTATATTTTGTAACTCTGTAAAACTACAGCCAACATAAATTCTGTCATATAAAACAATGGTCTGTTTGCAGGGGAACACGGAAAACACATTATCTTCCCTACTTTTTATCATCCCAGAACATTCACGCCAAGTGTGCCATGTGAGTGTTGGTCATCTATAATAATCAGAGCGTAATATGCTAATTATGGATAGCCTAATAATCTTCTGGATGTCCTTCTAAATGAAGCCGAGGTGGCTGAGGCTGAGGCAGAGGTGGTTGGGGCGATCAGGCAGACAGGTGAGCAGTTAGGGGTGACCAGGCAGGCAGGCAGAGGCAGTTAGGGGCAATCAGGCAGGCAGGCAGAAGTTAGTGGCAATTAGGAAGGTAGGCAGGCAGGCAATTGGTTAGGAGCCAGCGGTCCTGGATTTTGAGAGGGATGTCTGACTGCTGGTTTAGACCTGATACTGGCAGTTGGACATCCCATGAGGGGTCCTAGATTGCAAGAGGGTGAAGGCCAGGCTGAGGGACCCCCACACTTCATGCATGAATTTCCTGCACCAGTGGGATCTCTTGGCCCAGCCTGCGCCCTCTCACAATCCGGAACCCCTTGGGGGATGTCCGACTGCTGGTTTCAGCCCGATCCCTATAGGCCAGGCTGAGGGACCCCAACCTGTGCATGAATCCGTGCACCAGACCTCTAATATGCATATAAGATCTTGTGGTTAATCTCTTTCTAACTCCCCCTCCCCCTTTCCCTCTGAGATTCATCAGTCTGTTCCATGTTTCCATGCCTGTGTGTTGATAGTCTAGTGGCCAGTGAGCATCATAGTTACTGGTTGAACAGTCAACCAGTGCACCTTGAGGTCCCCCATCAAGCCCTACTGGGTGGGGGGCACAACCTGAGGTTCCCTGGCCTGGCTCTGGGGTGGGGGGAGTAGCCTGAGGTCCCCTAGCCCAGCACCAGGATGGGAAGTGCACCTTGAGGTCTCCTGCAAGCCCTGCCGGGTGGGGGACACGGCCTGAGGTCCCCTGTCAAGCCCCACCTGGTGGGGGGCATGGCCTAAGGTCCCTTGGCCTGGCACTGGGGCGGGGGGAGCAGCCTGAGGTCCCCTAGCCCAGCACCAGAACAGGAAGAGCACCTTGAGGCCCCCTGTCAAGCCGCACCTGGGCGGGGGAAGGTATAGCCTCAGGTCTCTGCTGATTGCTCGTTAAGGCTCCTTATGGGAACTTGGCCTCAGCTGTGGGTGCAGCCATCTTTGTGAGGAGTGATGCTCAATGAGCACATTCCCTCTGTATTAGGTAGGATAACATTCCATTCCACATCCTGTTTCATCCAGCAGTGGGCACGTCAGTGGTTCCCAGGCCTTGACTGTAGAAAAACAATGCTTCCGTGAACATGGGGGTGCTTATACCTTTTCAAATCCGTGTTTTTATTTTTCTTTTTTGATCACTGCCCAGAAGCGGAATTTCTGGGTCGTGTGCTAGTGCTATTTTTAATCTTTTGAGCCACCTCATTACTGTTTTCCACGGTGGCCGCACCAATTCACATTCCCCAATGATGGGATGAGAACTGGGGTTTCAAGGCAAAGAACAGATATTTTTAAGAATCTAGGACCTGGGCACCTCTAAAACTGCAGGGATTTAATTACGTTCTTTTGGCTTCTAGTCCGATTCCCTCTGGAAGGCCTTCTGGGTTAATTATGTGTCCCAGGGACACCTGGCAGACACGGCTGCTGCATTGCTGCTCCTCAGAGGTAATTAATCATCTCACCCAGGGGTCGGCAAACCTCGGCTCGAGAGCCGCGGTTCACCGCTCTGTTGACTAATGAGTTTGCTGACCACTGATCTAGCCCGAATTGGGGGAGAAGGCTCCATTCTCTGTCCTCATTACCACTAGCTGGAGGAGAAGGAAAATGCTCTTACAAAGTGGACCCATGTGTGACTTCTTTTTAGAATACACAGCAGGTCATAATCAAGGTATTTCCATATCGTGCTTCTTATCATAAATAGAGGGGAGAGGGAAAGTATGTGGGTAGGGTAGGGGGTGGGACGAGCAGAAAATGCTTAACTCTTTGGGGCAGTGGTTCTCAACCTGTGGGTCGTGACCCCTTTGGGGGTCGAACCACACTTTCAAAGGGGTCACCTAAGACCATTGGAAAACACAGATACAATTCATAACAGTTGCAAAATTACAGTTATGAAGTAGCAACAAAAATAATTTTATGGTTGGGGGTCACCACAACATGAGGAACTGTATTAAAGGGTCGCGGCATTAGAAAGGTTGAGAACCACTGCTTTGGGGTCATCGGTTGATAATTTGGAAGTTTTATTCAAAGGGACACTATGGGCATACTGATTCTCCCTCTCTCCAGCTTCTTGCCTTTTAAAATATCATCAAATCCTAGTTTCAAGAGATATTAGCAGTTACCTATGTCAGCGATACTCAACAGGAGGCAATTTTGTCCACCAGAGCTCATAAGATAGTGTCTGAGGACATTTTTGGTTGTCACACTGAGATACTGCTGCCATCTAGTCGACTTGAGGCCAGTGATGTGGCTTAACATCCTACAGTGCACAGACATCCCACAACGAAGCAATATCAGGCAGAAATTGGCAACTAGGTTGAGGAATCCTAGTTGGTGGATCTATTGCAGTGCTCTCTCTACATTATTTGAATTTTGTTGTTGGTGGTTCCTTTTTAACTTAAAAAAAGGTGTATAATTGACATATAACATTATATTAATCTCAGGAGTAAAACATAATCTAATATTTATATATATTGGAAAATTAACAATAAGTCTATTTAATGCCTGTCACCATACACAGGTACCACTTTTTTTTTTCTTGTATTGAGGACTTTTAAGATCTACTCTTAACCATGTTCAAATATGCTTTACAGTATTGTTAACTGAACAATTCTCAGGGGGGAAGGAGTGTGGGGGGTGCAGGAAGAGACTGGACAAAAATCGTACACCTATGGATGAGGACAGTGCCGGGGGGTGGGGGGGGAGGGCAGAGGGTCTCAGTGTCCCGTGGTAATGGCTACAGGCACCTCTGAGAGAAAGCCACCCTCGAATTCTACCTGCTGCCAGACAGTCCAGTTTCTCCCTGAATGAGTCTGGGTCCCCAGAGTCTCGCCTGGAACTGGAGTTCAGCGCAGTCAGGAGTTTTTGTCTCTCTCCCACTTGAGAAAGCCAGACGCACACTCAGTTGCCAGTCCTCTGCCTCCTGCAGCTCCTGTGAGTCTCAGTGTGCTTTTCTCTTTCCTTCTAGTTGTAGAATTTCCACTCAGCCAGCCTTCCTGTGGTTCTGGGATATTGTCTGCTTTGTCTTTTAGTTGTAGTTTTGAAATTGTTGTGTGAAGCAGCAGTTTAGGTGTTTACCTATGCCGCCATCTTGGTTTCTCTCCACACCTTGGCTATTAAAAATAATGCTGCAGTGAACACAGGGGGGGGCATATACCTTTTCAAATGAATGTTTTTCTTTTCTTTGGACAATTACCCAGAAGTGGAATTGCTGGGTCACGTGGTACTGCTATTTTTAAAATTTTCCAGAGTGGCTGCACCAATTTACATTTCACCAACAGTGCACAGAGTTCTCTTTTCTGCACATCCTCCTCCACACTTGTTATTGTCTTTTTTAAAAAAATATATAGTTTATTGATTTTTTTATAGAGAGAAAGGGAGAGGAATAGAGAGTCAGAAACATTGTTGAGAGAGAGACATCGATCAGCCGCCTCCTGCATGCCCCCTACAGGGAATGTGCCCACAACCAGGATACATGCCCTTGACCGGAATCAAACCGGGGGCCTTTCAGTCCACAGGCTGACGCTCTATCCACTGAGCCAAACCGTTTTTGGCTGTAATTGTCTTTTTGATGATAGTCATTATAACAGGTGTGCAGGGAAACCCCACTGAGGTTTGATTTGCATTTTCCTGACGACCGGTGATGTGGAGCAGTTTTTCATGTACCGATAGGCCATCTGTATGTCCTCTTGGGAAAAATGCCTGTTCAGATCCTTTGCCCATTTTTAACTGGATTATTTTGGGAGGCTTTTTTTTTTTCTGCTGAGTTGTATTCGTTTTTTGTTTATATGGGAAGTAATACAGTAATTAATAAATAATAACACAAGAGTGAACTCGGTGTTTCACAGACACACAACTACAAATCTACTTTGGTCTACCCCTGTATGTATTTTAGCTATGAACTCCTTATGAGATACATGTTTTGCAAATATTTCCTCCCACTCAGTGGTTTGCCTTTTCATTTTGTTGATGGTTTCCTTTGCTGTGCGGAATCAATTTTGTTGTTTTTGTACATTTCTTAGGGCAGCAAACAGCCATTCCAGCTGTAAGATACTCAGAATCTTTTTTATATCAGTAGATACATCAAAGCAGTTTGCTTGCTCTTAACAAACATCGGTGGCAAGAATTACCCCTCTGGCGAATCACTCACACACGAGGCCTCTCATTGGCTGTCATGTCCCCAGGTGCAGGTCATATTGGGGTCTCGGTGGACATTAGTTGCTGAATGCATGAGACACTGTGATGCACTGGCCTCAGCTGACACAGGCTTAGAGCAGGATCTGAGCAGAAATTTGGCACCAGTGTATACTTGGCTTCAGGGTGACTATGACTGCCACCACGGCTCGGTGTTCTCTTGGCAGTTTCCATGAACGGAACTCATCATTCCTCCTGTATTCTCCCGCTGCTCCTGGTGATGAGCAATTCCAAGCAGTGCAAGCAATTTCAGAAGAAATGTATACCTCATTGGCATCTGCCAGAACAGCTAGTGCGTAATGAACTTGGTGTTGGAACCCAGCAATTCCCACTTCTTGGTGAAAGTCACTCAGGTAGAGGATCATTTGTCCTTGGGGTTTTAAGCGACACACCTACCCCTAAGAGACTCAAGTCATGAACATCATTTAAACAGGAGGGTTCTAACTTGGAAAGTTTACATGATCTTAACAGTTAGCATGTATGTCCAAGATAAAATCCATTAAGCAGAAGAAAAGGGATGATTTTTAAGAAAATGATCCCTTGCAAGTTCAGGAGGTACTGGTCCCCACATAAGAAAATCAGAGCATAGTTCACCTTGACATGATTCCTTTTTTCTTTTGTGGGGAGTCCCTGCTCGCCCCCTAACCTGCACCCCCTTTCTACTAATTTAGGTCCTATTTGGGGAAAACAAAACAAAGCATTAGAACTGGCATACATCTCCCTAGCTTGCTTATTTAGTTACTGTAGCTGAAGAATGGCAGCCAGGGTTGCAGAAACAATTCTCCCACTGGCCCTCAACGACAGAAGGATCCAACTGTTCTTCTTGGGAAAGACATGGCAGGTGATGATGAAAGGTTCTGTGTTATCTCCTCTCCTGGTTGGATAGCGCCTCCCTTGGCCTGGAGGACTCCAGAAGGTAGTGACCCTCAGACAGAGATAGTGACTCTGGGGGCGGGTGGGAAATACCTGTCTGATAGCGCCAGAGGGATTATGTGCTCTCTCCTCACACTGTCCTTTTGTGGAAACACTGGGGCTGTTTTTGGTGGTAAGTAGAGGGAAAACTGGGGACAGACAGACCTCTGTGACCTGGCTCCATATGATGGTATAATAGAATTTAAAATATATATATATATATTTTATTGATTTTTTACAGAGAGGAAGGGAGAGGGATAGAAAGTCAGAAACATCGATGAGAGAGAGACATCGATCAGCTGCCTCCTGCACGCCCCCTACTGGAGTTGTGCCCTCAACCAAGATACATGCCCCCGATCGGAATTGAACCTGGGACCTTTCAGTCCACAGGCCTACACTCTATCCACTGAGCCAAACCGGTCTTGGCGGTATAATAGAATTTTTTAAAAATATGTTTTTATTGATTTTAGAGAGAGCAAAAGAGGGCGGGGGGGGGAGATAAAAACATCCATGAGAGACATCCATCGGCTGCCTCCTGCCCGCCCCCTCCTGGGGATCAAGCCCTGACCAGGAATTGAACCTGGGACCTCTTGGGTCATGAGTCACAGTGCTCAACCACGGAGTCACACCGTCTGGGTGGGGAGTAGAATTTGATTGCTCCAACCTGTGTACCTACCCCTGAGGACTAATTTCAAGGACTTTCTCTCTAACAGGTTCACTGGGTGGTTTTTCCCACATTATATTTCTCTGTTCATGTTTTCTTATTCTTGGTATGCACCTGAAAGGAGGCAGAAGTATAATACTGGCCTGGAAATTAAAGCCTACTGTCCAGAGAAATGTTTTCTTTCAGATGTATGTACTTCACTTTCTTTTTCTTTCTTTTTTTAAATTTTTTATTAATGTATTTCATGTATACATATCTTCCCATTGCACACCCCTCCCCCATGCATACCCTAATGTACTTCACTTTGAAGCTTCCAGCTCTCAGCGTTGCCTGATGCGGTGTGTTTCTCAGGGACCGGGCGAGGTCACGGTGAAGGCTGAGGTCACGGTGAAGGCTGAGGTCCTGAGCAACAGGGCTTCGCCCTCGGGGCCGCGTGAGGGCAGGTCAGCTGCGGGGTCGGCCTGCCCCGCTTATCAGGGAGGAGGCGCTGGGAGGAAACACTAACCTTTGAGGAATGCAGTTTGCTTTTCGTTCGCTGTTCCTCCATGTGTTCCTTTAGTGGGAAAAGAGCAGGAGATTCTCACAGTCCCAGGCTTGTCCCTTCCGAGCCGCTGACTTTCCGCGGAAAGAATGGCAGGAAGAGGGCTGGCGACTGGTCCTAGGTGTGTTTGGGAAAGTGAGTGGTGTTTGGCCGGCTCATTAGGAGGAAAGGGCAGCCCTCCCCGCACCGAGCCGCTCCAGTGGCTGGAATTTTCGTTCTTGGCTCTCTCTCCCAGCTCCCTTGGCCCCCGGCCTATCTAAGAACTCCCGTGGCCTTTCCCCCCCGGCACCAAATAGGGAAGTCTGTGCTTCCAGGAAAGTGGCTGAGTTTCTGAAGAACAATCTCGTATTAAGCATAAGTAACATCCAAAGTATTGACAGGTTCGATGTGGGTTTCAACTTTGTTTTTCTTTTCTTACCTTTTTTATTTTATTTTATTTTATTTAATCCTCATCCTAGAATATGTTTATTGATTTGAGAGAGGAAGTGGGGGGAGAGATGAATATGAGAGAGAAACATCGATCAGTTGCCTCCTGTAGGCACCCAACCAGGGATGGACCCCGTAACCTAGGAATGTGCCCTGACCAAGAATCCTTTTGGTGTATGGGAAGACGCTCCAACCAGCTGAGCCACCAATCAGAGCTCTTCCCTTTTCTCTTTCCTTAAGAACACTCAAGGTCAACATTGGAATCACTCCTGCCTTCATGGCATTAGCCAGGGGACAGAGGAGGGAGAGGAGGAAGAGAAGAGAAAGAAATATAAGGTTTCTTTTTCATTATAATTATTTTATACTAGTGGCCTGATGCCCGAATGAAGGTTCATGCAAGAATGGGCCTTCGGTCAAAACTGGTTTGGCTCAGTGGATAGAGCGTCAGCCTGCGGACTGAAAGGTCCCAGATTCGATTCCGGTCAAGGGCATGTACCTTGGTTGTGGGCACATCCCCAGTAGGAGGTGTGCAGGAGGCAGCTCATCGATGTCTCTCTCTCATTGATGTTTCTAACTCTCTATCCCTCTCTCTTCCTTGCTGTAAAAAATCATATATATATATATATAAAAGAATGGGCCTTCATTCCGCTGGCTGCCAGCACCGCCTTCACTCTGGCCGGAGCTGCCTTTCTGCCTTCCCACGCTGCTCAGGATCCCGAGTAGCTGGGATGGTGCAGAATGCCCTTGTCATCACCATGACGATGATGCAGGCATCCCACCCCTTCCCGGCCGCTCTGTGCTTGCATATGCAAATTAACCCACCATCTTTGTTGGGTTCATTTGTATACTCACTCCTGATTGGCTGGTGAACATCACAAAGGTATGGCCAATTAGCATGTTACTCTTTTATTAGGTAGATAAGAATGTAATGTGGGGTCAATTTACTTACTTCTCATTACCGTGAGTGGAGAATTATCAAGGCTTTCTTGCAGTTTTCTGAGTCTGCACATAGTTTGCATGGAATAATCTGCTAACGACATCTGTGCAGGCTGCACCCAAATAAACCAAATCAACCCGCTCTGGTGGGCGTGCACTCCCAAGATGGACGGGAGGAGTGTTTTCCACTCGTGTGCGAGCTGCCTCTTCGGGTTGGAGGTTGGAGGAGGCATCGCATCAGGAGTTGGGCACACCCAGCTGTGACTCAGGGGTCGTTTGGTAACATGAGTGGTGAGGACACCAGACCTCAGAGTCCCCAACCCTTTTCCAGGTGCAGTTTTCACCATAGGCTGCTGGCTCCTGGCTTCTGGAAGTGCTGTACGGTCGGTGACAGCTTCTGTCTGAGTGGCCGTGTATGGCTGGGGACCCAGAAGCGCCAGATCAGAAAAAGCCCCGACTCTGTGTCCAGAGGCCTTTGCTCTGGGCTTGAGCTGGTGGCTGGCTGATCCTGCAGCAAGTCCCTTTGCCTCGGTGAACTTTTGTCGCTCAGCTGAGGGATGAGATGTGAAGGCTGCGGTGCCAAGTGGATGATTTCATGCTCTAAATGAAGTTAATTCGAAAACCAGCCCCAAACCTGCGATTAATAAACAGGAAGGGAAGGCACTCAGGGCCCGGGCCAAACAATATCAGAAAGGCCACGTCAGGCAATGCTCTTCGGGGAAGAATGTTCTAGAAAGGAAAATGTTTGTTAGGACTGGTTAGGATGTATTTTGGATGTTCCTCCCTTGGCATTTCTGGGAGATGGGTTTTCAAGTCCAGGTTGGAATGTAGACCCTGTAAAGGCAGCGCCTTCCCGGTATGCAATGCGGTTAACACAGGGTAGGTCTCCGTTTTGTCCCACATGAGCCCCGCTTAGCTGTCACTCAGCCCGCTGTGTGTATTTTTAAGAGGACAGGCACACCATTCTCTGCGATGGTTTGTCTTTGGAGAAATTCACCCAATGCCTCGCTGCTTTTACTATCTATTACTGGAAGGAATGATGTGTCCTTAGAAGCAGCCCCTTGACGGGAAGCGGTCCTGTGGAATGAAGTAGGAAGATCCTGGGAGTTCTTTAGTGCAACTACAGAAAGCAAACAAACGAAGCAAACAAAAACAAAGCAACCCACCGCGGAAGACAAGGCTGTGCTCTCCCTGAGTAAACAGCGGCAGAAGCCCTATATTTCCCTTCACCGGGGAAGAGAGACACCGGAGGATGGCTTCTTGGCAGTTCCTGCCTTTGATTTTCCTTTTATCTTTTTCTAGTGATTTCAAAGAGAAAGGAAGAGGGGAGAGAGAGACAGGAACATCCATGATGAGAGAGAATCATTGATTGGCTGCCTTGAATCATTGATTCACGCCACACACCGGGGATTGAGCCTGGAACTAGGCCTGTGCCCTTGACCGGGAATAGAACGGTGACCTCCTGGTTTGGAGGTCAACAATCACTGAGCCACACCAGCCCTGCTTTTTATTTTCCCCTCCCCTTGATCTTCACTGAGTTTTTATTCTCTGGGCTGTGTTGTTCATTGCCAGAGCTCAGTATTGTGTGCTGACAACCACTGTCCCTTGGGGACATGGTCACTTGTTTCTCCATGACCGAATGCAAGGGGTTGAGTGGGGTCCCGGCACCCCATCTGGCCTGCACGAGTTCCAGAGCAGAAACGGGTGGCGCTCTGCCATCTGAGGAGCCCACATGATAGGACCTGGCTACCTCCTTGCTGGGCATCTTCTTATACCAGGATGCTGTCTGCTCAGCTTTGTCCTTATGAAGTCCTTCAGGTGTCAAAATCCAGTTATGTCATGGAAATCGCTGGGCGAGGAGGCATGCATTTCATTACTAGGTGGCACTTGGGGAAAGGGGCAATTCGTGGCCTTGGAGTTTGATTTGTGATAGGTAGGAAGCACCTATAAAAAAAATCATTGACAGTTTTTTTTAAAATATATATTTTATTGATTTTTTTACAGAGAGGAAAGCAGAGGAATAGAGAGTTAGAAACATCGATGAGAGAGAAACATCCATCAGCTGCCTCCTGCACGTCCCCCACTGGGGCTGTGCCCACAACCAAGGTACATGCCCTTGACCGGAATCAAACCTGGAACCCTTCAGTCCTCAGGCCGACCCTCTATCCACTGAGCCAAACCGGTTTCGGCCAGTGACAGTTTTATTGAGCAGATTCAACCTTATCGTAAAAAGCCCCAAATATTCTCCAGTCATAGACCCACCTGTACCAGGTGGTTCCACATATCACTGAAATTTTCCACTGGTGACAACAGAGTGAGAGCTGTCACCTGCTAAGCTTCTGCCCACCCAGCATGCGTGTCTCATTGTGCGGTCACCGTGAAGGGGAAACCCAACCGAGAAAGCGGGCACACCCTTGGGGAGCACGGCCAATAGAAAGCAGCCTCGGTTAAGTGCAGTCAGTCTGACCTTTTGTTTTTTAATTTCCTGTCTTATGCACTTAGGTTGATTTAAACACCCTTTTACCCTGACACTGTCATTTGTAGGTCTTCTGAAGGAACTATTATAGCTTTTAATTGTAGCATTCACACTCTTGGTAATGAAAACATTTTCTGTCTTATCTGAAGGATATACTGAATATCTCCCATATGTTCCTTCAATTCTACTCTATTGGGCTCCAGGAGCCTGACCCCAGTGCTGCATCAGTGCCCTTGACCTTTGCTTTGATTTGGGCTCAGCCAATGGAGGGCCCTGGTAAGAGATCTGTGAGTGAGAGGCCCCCTCTCTCCTCCAGGTCACTCTTGGTGGTCTGTCCCCCTATTAAAGGCCACAGCTCCTCTCAGGCCGCCTCTCCATTGGGCTCCCCATTTCAAATCCAGCACCTACGCCACCCCTCGCTTCTTTAGGGCCAGAGTGGAACAGCGCTTTCCCGTGGCTACCTCACTGGGCATGTCCCTTGTAGGTTTACGTAAATCCTTACCATACCTTTGCAAATAGCCTCTTTATAAAATTCTTTTCCAATAATTCAGTTGAATGTTCCAGCTGTTTCCTTCCTGAACCCTGACTGATAAGCAGGTCTCATGTGAGGGCTGGCCACTCTGGTCCATGTGACTATGATACCTGGGGAGCTCATAACCTTTACACTTGGCTTCTTCCCCCGTCTCATCACCATCCCCCTGGAAATTGAACATCGGAAGACGGGGAACATACCCAGTTCCTCTAAGAGCCATCCTATAGCCAGAGAGGGGCTCATGGTAAGTTGAAATGGGAAGACCTCAAACAAGTGGATAAGCAGAAGAAAATTATGTAAAACCCCAGTGAAAACCAATTTCTATTCGGGGGTTGGACAGCAGGACACAATGCCTTGCTTGAAACAAGCAGAAATAAGATGGCTTTTGTTACTGCTGTTCTTGTGACAACAGAGTCTCAGACAGACACCACATAGGGACCATAGACCCCCACTTCTAGATCTCCCACTAGCCCCTCCTCACTTCCATAGGCTGGACCCAACTCAAAGCAGAAGTCAAGGGCACTGACGCAGCCTAGAGTTCAGGCTCCTGGGGCACAGAGTCAGTCAGGCAGAAGACTGTCCCGAATAGTGTCACAACTGTGGACTGGCCTTTTCAAGTTCACATATAAACAGCTCTGAGCTCACATCTGTGAGTGGACACATCAGAGTGTCTTTGGGAATTTCAGGAATGAGTGAGGGGTGAGCAAATGTCCCAGAGCTTCAGCTTTTTTTTTTTTTTTTAGGGAGAGGATGGATTTCAAACACTCAGTGTGCAAATAGGGACCCATGCATTTCTTCCTGGAAAGCCACAGCGTGTATTCTGTCACAATTGCATTTTTAAGACCATTCTGATAGTTGCTAAAGTCCTAGTGAGTCACTGTACCTCTGAGCTGTTGAACCTGTAAAAAGAGCAAATCGGGGGTTCTGGGGGTATCCTTGACCTGAGTAAACCATTTACTTTAGAGTCACAGATTTTAGTTACATGACAGTTCTTCTTGCCCAAGTAAGTGTGTGTGTGTGTATGTGTACATGCATGTGTGTACATGTGGTGGGAATGGTGGTGTGTGCAGTTATTGTTATTACTTTGGGAGAGATGTAAGATCTATGAGCCTGAAACCTATAATTTGGGCATCCCACATTAGGCAAAAGAATGAAGATTTATGAATACAAATTTAGGTCTATCGGTGAGTATTTATTTAGGAAGAGAAAAAAGTCACAAGAAATGTCAATTTCTAAAGTGACAAAGATGCCATAAAATACAGCAGAATAACAGGCAGTTAATAAACAGATGACCTTTAATCAGAAATTCACTATTTGTTTTCATGGGTATTGCTACTGCTTCCAGTTATCTGCTCGCTCTGGTTGGGGGACTTAAGAAAGGGGGTCCTTCCCTTTGCCCTTACGTATGGCAAGATGTCTGTGGCAGAGTCTGGAGAGGGGACTTGCAGGCAGGAGGAAGCCCTCTCAGGACCACAGGGGCTGTTTTTTGTGTGTGTTTTGTTGACGGGCGAAGAGGTCTGGTGATGATCGCAGAAGGTGTAGCTGCTTTGGTGTCACGTGACGGCTTCCAAATGAATGTGGCAGACGCTGCATCGCTTTCTCTAGAGCAGTGGTTCTCAACCTTCCTAAGGCCGCGACCCTTGCATACAGTTCCTCACGTGGTGGTGACCCCCAACCATGAAATTTTGCTCCTGTGATGCATCGTGATGTAAATATCTGCATTTTCCGATGGTCTTAGGCGACCCCTGTGAAACGGTTGTTTGACCCCCAAAGGGGTCGCGACCCACAGGTTGAGAACCACTGCTCTAGAGGTAGCTCAGCAGCATGCCACGCTCCCATCCTTCCTGTAGGAGGCTTCTTTTCCAACGCCGCTTTCCTGGTGGCCAAAGGAGGCTTCAGTAAGGTTTCCCCTCACCACGACTGCTGAGCTGTACACGCTTTGTCTGCATCTCCACAGGGGAACCTTTAAAGACCTGCTACTAAAACAGGCGTTGAAAACCCGACGGGCAAAGTAGCTTAGGAAGAACGTGGAAAACTCTGTACAGTGGTACCTCGAGATACGAGTGCCCTAACATACGAGATTTTTGAGATACGAGCCATCGAGCGAGCGATTTTTGCTTTGAAATACGAGCAACATTTGAGATAAGAGTAATTGCACGGATCGGCGGCTGCACACGACCCACCAGTTTACCGCGACTCGAGCATCTCATAGTTTCCCACGCCTCAAGGTTATGGAACGAATTAAACTCGTATCTCGAGGTACCGCTGTAATTCGTTTTCAGTGATGGGGATTCAGGAAGCCCAGGGCAGTGGGCTCCTACCTTAGTCAGTCTGCCACTAAGAACAGAACTGAACCCGAGCCCACGCTGGAGAACTGGGCGGGGTTATGGCCTCTATTGCCACATGGTGGCCACTGGCTATTGAGCGCTTGGTGAGAGAATATTTTGATATATTGGGTTAAATAAGATGAGTATTATAACTTATCTTACCTGTTTCCTTTTCCTTTTTTAGTGTGGTTACTATAAAAATGTTAGTGACGCCGAGACTGGTTTGGCTCAGTGGATAGAGCGTCGGCCTGCGGACTGAAAGGTCCCAGGTTCGATTTCAGTCAAGGACATGTACCTTGCTTGCGGGCACATCTCCAGTAGGGGGTGTGCAGGAGGCAGCTGATCGATGTCTCTCTCTCATCGATGTTTCTGACTTTCTATCTCTCTCCCTTCCTCTCTGTAAAAAATCAATAAAATATATTTTTAAAAATGTTAGTGACATATGTGGCTCCCATTAGATTTCTTTTTTAAAAAAATATTTTTTTTATTGATTTCAGAAAGGAAAGGAGAAGGAGAGGGAGAGAGGAAGAGAAACATCAATGATGAGAGAGACACATTGATTGGTTGCATGTGCCCCAACCAGGGCTGGGGATTGAGCCTGCAACCCAGGACCCTTCAGTACTCAGTCCTGTGCTCTGTCCACTGAGCCAAACCGGCTAGAGCCCATTTGATTTCTGTTGACAGTGCTGGTCTCTAACACGCCACTCTGGATGCCAGAAAGTATATTAATGATGTCTTGCAGGCTTCCTGGAAGTCAAGGGAGAGGCTGTTTTGCTTTCCCACAGAACTGGGCAGGGTTTTTTAATTTGGTGTTTTTTTTTAATTTGAACAAAACTCTGAACCATAATGAATCAGAGCAGCGGGCCATTCTCTTCCTGGTGAATGGGAGTTAGGATAACGCAGTCCCTTGGGGACCTCACAAATCAAACAACAGAGCAAGTCCTCTGTCTTAGGAAAATATTTCCCCTAAAGGTTATCTCCTCTAACCCTCCTCCTTTCCATCATAATTCAGCAGTTGCCTGTGGTGGCTTTAGTCTCGGGCTTCATCACATCAGTGAGGAATTGTTCTCTCTCCTCCTTCCAACACCAATCCCTGCTTGGCACACTCGTCCAGGAAAAACTTAGGTAACGGGATTGGAATAGCCTGTTGTTCGTGCTTCCATATTGGGATGTGCATTGACTTGGTCCTTAGGGTCAACTGTGGTGCTCTCAGTGCCAGTGACGTTTGGGAGAATAGCTCCTAGTTCAGGGTTTATGTATGGCTGAGGGTGTCCCACAGGACTGAAGACACTCGCTTGAGGACCGAGCTGGCCCTGCTCCTACTAATACAATATTGTTATGTAGCTGAGGTGATAGACTGCACCTGTGAACAGACCACCCAAAGTCTGCCCTAGAGAGAGGGCCTGTACCTGAATCGATTCAACTCCCAGTCATGTCCTAAGCCTTTGGACTTTGCTGTGCTTTCTTGTGGGTGGTTAGTTTTCCTCTCCCCTCATCTCAGCGGTTCTCAACCTGAGGGTCGCAACCCTTTGGGGGTCAAACGACCCTTTCACAGGGGTCGCCTAAGACTATTGGAAAACACCTATTTCCCATGGTCTTAGAAACCAACACACTGCTCCTCGGTGTAGGAAAGTGTAGCAATGTAGTTTACTGTTGTCATATGAAGACTGTTACCCACGCTACACCATGATTCAAGACAAAATTTCATTTATTTGTAATTAGAAATAAATATTTCACAATATATAATTACATATTGTTTTTTGTGATTAATCACTATGCTTTAATGATGTTCAATTTGTAAAACGAAAATACATCCTACATATCAGATATTTTACATTACAGTTCATAACAGTAGCAAAATTACAGCTATGAAGTAGCAATGGAAATAATTTTATGGTTGGGGATCACCACCACATGAGGAATTATATTAAAGGGTCGTGGCATTAGGAAGGTTGAGAACCACTGCCTTATCTAGATATGCAATAGATTCTGGTTGATGGATCATCAGATTCTGAGAGTGACATCCAGGAGTGTTCTAGTATTCTTGGACTTGAGAGTCAGGTTTGAGGATGTGAGTTTGACTTGGTTTTTGTTACATGAGTCTAGTTCTTTATAGTAAGCACTAGAGGCCCGGTGCACAAATTCGTGCACAGGTGGGGTCCCTCTGGGTGGCCTGCAGAGATCAGGCTAAAACCCGCAGTCCAACACCGCCTGCAGCTCCTACCTGCTGCTCCTACTCATCCCTGCCACAATGCACCTGCCACGGACTCTTGCCCAATCAGTCCCGATCAGGAGAGGCTTGCGCCCCTGCAGCAGCGCTCACCAGCCATGAGCCCTGTGTCTGATGCCCTCCTGAGGGGAGAGGCCTGTGAGATGGGGCTGAACCTGGCTCTCTGACATCCCCCAAGGGGTCCTGGATTGCTAGAGGGTGCAGGCCAGGCTGAGGGACCCCACTGGTGCAAGATCAGGGCTGTGGAGGGATGCGGGAAGTCGGCCAGCTGCCGAGGGACTGTGGGAGGGCTCCAGGGCATGTCCAGCCATTCTCACTCAGTCCTGATTGGCCAGACCCCAGAAGTAAGACCCCTACCAGTCAGAGCATCTGCCCCATGGTGATTAGTGCACATCATAGTGACTGGTTGACCAGTCGACTGTCTGCCTTCTGGTAGTCAGTGCACATCATAGTGAGTGGTTGAGCAGTCTTAGCATGTCATTAACATATTATGCTTTGATTGGTTGAACGGTAGACCAGTCATGGGACAGCCAGACACTTAGCATATTAGGCTTTTATTATATAGAATTATGACTGTCTTATATTAGATGTTTCAGGGTAAACCTGACCTTCTGGCTATTTGTCTTGGGAAATAATCAAGTGAAATGTATTACCAAACAATTTGATTCACAGCCCGTCAGCCTGTCTTTGCACTGCAGTCTTCTGCATGGAAAACAAGATATTTCGTACAGTTTCAAACTCTTCATTACGATTTTTCTGTATTGAGGCTACCTGCATACATTAAATTTGTATCTTAAATAACTTTTGTATTTTCTTGCCCTTTTCTGCTTCTGCATGGCATTCAGTATTAGAGAGACTGCTTTTGTTATTGTGCCATCATGGTGCACAGCCTTCCTCATGGAGGTTCTGAGTCCATTTTGTTGAATGAACGACTTCTTACATTGGTTATGTCTCCTGTGTTTGCTCATCCCCCAAACATCTCCAGTTCCCTTGTCCCTCATCCTTATTCATCAGGTTCAACCTCTGCAAACAACATTTTCCAGGACATTCCCTCCAGTTTCCACTCTTCGTGGTCTTTCTTTACCCTTCTAATATGCACCCTGCCCACCACTGACCTGTTCCCTCCTGGACCACGGCAAGATCCTCATGGGTGCCCACATTTGACTTTGCAAAGTAGGATGGTGGCCAACCAATCTGCTTGTGGGATTAGTAACCGAATCTTAACGCTTTGTCAATAAATTACAGTTTAGTAATTGCTTTAGAACACAGCTCAGACTGGTTGGTTCTAGTCAAGTGATGATTCTGCCTGTTGTTTTGTTTTAGCATTTTAACAAATTCCTGGGCTCTTGCCTAGAAGGCTTGGGCATGAGCACAAACACCCATCCACCTAAGACGTTGTACACGAAGTACATTGCTGGCAGGGAACAGATGTTTCTCAGCCCCTTCTTTGAGCTGATTCTGCACATGTCTAGTTGAAGAACTAGACCTGGTGCTCATGGAGAATTCAAACTTTTTTCTTACCGCCGCACCATATTGTGTAAGCTACCTCAGTGAACGTGGAGATCTTTGGCGCAACTGCCCAGGCCTTTGAAAGAGTCCTGAGAGGGGTCTGCGTGGAAGGAATTACCAAGCAGCTTTCCACTTCAGCTGATGAACTATTCATGAGTCTGTCTTTGAGAATCAGAATTCACTGTCATTGGGCCTGGCTCCGTTTGGAGTCAACAATCCACTAAATCTTTTTCCTTGGAACCGATCTGTGAATTCTCTTTGTAGAAATATCCCGTAACCAAGTGTACTTTCACATTCCCGAGTTTGCCAGAAAAAAAAGACACTGGACACTCCACCCCATCCTCAGCCACTCAGGAAGGGAGAGACTGATCTGCCCAGCCCGTTTTGTTAACCCCCTCCCGCCTCAGAATTACCAGAGGCAGGCCCTGCCTATGAACCCCTTTATCAAAAGTGATACGAAAAATGAGCTATCACCAATGAAAGGGAAGCTCAAAACGGGGCTTTAGGAAATCTCGGCCAGTATGCAATGCACATCCTAAATTCTAGTTTATTAGCCGGCCAGAGCCGATTTAGTTATAATCCCCATTTATGAAAATATTCTCCTGGGAAGCACGATATAATTACTTTTTTTTTTTTTTTAGTTTATGTGGCTTAAGCTCTTGTTACTCCGAGGAACCTCCCACATGTTATGAGTGTGTGTGTGTGTGTGTGTGTGTGTGTGTGTGTGAGAGAGAGAGAGAGAGAGAGAGAGAGAGAGAGAGAGAGAGAGAGTTCAAAACACTAAATAATTGGAAAAGCCAAAGCAGAGAAATGCCATGTGGCAGCCTGGATTTAGGCAGAGGGTCTCACGGGCACAGAGTATCCCTGTGATGAAAAAGTCAGTCTTTGCTGATCTCACCACACCGATGAGAAGCCGTTTGTTTCCTGAGAGCATGGGTTTAGTATCTTGTTGTGTGTGTGTGTGAATTTCTAGGCATGTGAGTATATGCTTTGCAGACTGTTTCTAAAAAGAGAACCCACAGTTTTTCCCGGGATAAAGATTTAGTTCGTAGTCAAAAAGTTGCATGTGACATACTGATTCTCCAGTAGGGGGTGGCCCTGTCCCATCCATGGCTGGGAACCTTCCGAGCTCTGTTCAAATGAGCAATCTGGTAACCCGTTTGGTTGAGTAGCTTTGTCTCACAGACCATGTCATAAACTAAGACCAAGTTCAAAGAGCATTTTAGAGGGTGCAAGGTATGAAGTGCAGAGCTGGTGCTTTGGGGACAAGGAAGATGACCGAACCCTGAGCTGCTTTAGGTATTTCTTAGGTATTTCCCTTGAAGCTTGGAAGAGCATGGGCTGGAGAGACAGTTTGTACCGGGATGCCGGTGCCGCCACTGTAGGTGTGGGATCTTAGGGGAAGTTATTTCATTGTCCTCAGTCTTTGGTTTCTCATCTGTAAAATGGGTACAGCGACACCTGCCACTTCTTTCACCATCACTAAAAACATAGACCTATTAAAAGACACACACAGAGGTAAGCAATGGCATGAGGTGAATGGGCTATGAATGAGGTGAGATACCAAGGATAAAGTGATGAATTTGGATGGGGATCAAAAGGGACAGCTTTAGGGGAGAAGTGGCCTTTGAGCTGAGTGCTGAAGGTGATAAAATGGTTCTGCTCAGTGGGTGGAGAGGATGTCTATGGCAGGGATATGGAATATTCCAGGCTGAAGAAGCATAAATAATTTTTATTTAGTTTATTTCTCAGATTGTACAGCTCATAGTATTTCAGCCTCTTCTATGTCTCATAACTAGTAAGTTTTATTCAGCATAAATTATATATAGAACTTTCCTATTGGGGTTTATGAATTAGTTCATCTTGGATACTTTCAAATTTCACATTTAAAATCAGTAGTGGCCAAAACCGGTTTGGCTCAGTGGACAGAGCGTTGGTCTGCGGACTGAAAGGTCCCAGGTTCAATTCCGGTCAGGGGCATGTGCTGTGGCTGTGGGCACATCCCCAGTGGGGGGCGTGTGGGAGGCAGCTGATCAATGTTTCTCTCTCTATCCCTCTCCTTTCCTCTCTGTAAAAAAATCAATAAAATATATATTTTTTAAAAATCAGTAGTGATATCTGATATAATTTTTATTTTAAAAATCCAACAAGTGAATTGTTTAAATATTTTCATTTTTTAGAATGAATGGTCTGAGAACTGCTGAATGCTTAGTAAGTAAGGTTGTGTTTTCATTGGTGGAGTTGACTTATTATTCATATAAACACTTCTAGTGATATGGAGTGTTATGCCATTTTAAAGTGTTTTTATTCTTATAGATTGTTCAAAGTATAGTCATAACAGACCATTTGTTAAATATTTAAAAAATAAATAATAAGTTGAGCTTAAAATACAAGTAAATCATTCTCATTAAAACTTTTTAAATTCTGTAAACACTTATTCTCAAGTTCAGCTTCACCAGATTCAAAAGTTTCACTCATTTAACTAAAATTCATCTATAACACATTGAAATATCTATGGTATTTTAAAAATCCAGTGGTTTAGAAAGATAGCATATTAATGATTGTATGCAATTTATCTTTTTTTTTCAAATTATTATCAGCAGTAAAACCTTCCCTCACTTACATTGTGGTATTTAGAAGAAATGCTTGAAAATAGAAGACTGAAACCTTATTTTTTAGCTTCATTCAAAAAGAAAGAATAATAATAATTAGATAATTGAATCTTTAAGCTAAACATACTAAAATTCTAAACATCTAATCATGTTGCTGTTATACAAAGTTAGCATTCAGTGTATAGTTTTTACGCTGTATATGTTTGAATATTTCTACAATAAAAACTTAACAGAGCAGTATAATGAACCTCACGTATCCATCACCCAGTTCCAACAGTTATCAATATTCTGCCATTCTTGTTTCATCCAAACTGCCACTCCCTCTGTTATTTTTAACAGTTGTTGTTTTTTAAGGTATAATTGGCATACATTGAAAGATACAGATGCTGGCCATATATTTTTACAAATAAATACATCTATGCAATGTATAGTTCTGTCACAATATTGAACATTTCCACATTCCAGATATTTTCTTGTATCCCTTATCATTAAACTCCTCCTCCACAGTTCTAATAAGATTTGCTCCTTTTAGAAATTTAAATGAATGGATTCATACATTATAAATTCTTTTGTGTAAGACTTCTATTGCTCAGCATAAGGTCTGTGTGATTCATCTGTGTTGTTGTATGTAGAAGTGATTCGGCCCTTTTCATTGCTGAATAGTAGTCCATTATATAGCAATACCACAATTTTCTTATCCATACTATCGATGGACCTTCGATTTGCTTATAATTTTTTGCTAATATGATTAACACTGCTATCGAATATTTATGGAAATGTCTTTTGTGGATTTGTGTTTTTATTTCTCTTGATAAATATCTAGATAAGAAGTTGCTAAGTCAAAGGATAAGGACCTGTTTAACTTTATAACACTAGAGGCCCGGTGCACAAAATTTGTGCATGGGTGCAGTCCCTAGGCCTGGCCTAGGATGCCAGGTCCCAGCTGACCTCTGGACCCTGCACCACCCACTCACCCACTCCACCATCCTGCCATGGTCCCACTCTTGTCGGGCCTCTCAAAGCCGGCAGCGCTTGCACTGCTGCCCTCTGCTAGTGTCGAGTTGCCAACACCCGTTATGTTTTGTGCCACCCCCTGGTGGTCAGTGCACGTGATAGCAAGCAGTCAAACTCCTGGTCTCCCAGTAGAACGACCGCCTGAGGAGACAATTTGCATAGTAGGCTTTTATTTAGATAGGATGTCCTGCCTTTTTCCAAGAAAGTTGTACCATGTCCTAGTCTCACTAGCAATGTATTAGAGTTCTGATTATTTCACATGCTCACCACCATTTTGTGTTTTTGTTTGGTAGGTGGCATCTGATTGTGATTTTAATGTGCATTTTCTTGATGGATCATTGTTTGAGAACTTTTCCATAGTGGCCATGTGTATATTTTACTTTGTTGAGTGCTTGCATCTGTAGAGAAGGAATTATTATTTTGTGCATTAAATCTGTCTTGTTAGAAGAGAATGCTCAAGTATTATCAAGCATCTTCATGAAAGGACCTTTTAAAAATTAGGTTTTGCTCAAAATTATGTCACTTTTTATTTTGTTTCAGATTTGCACTATGATTTTCTTACCCAGATTTCTAAATTTACAGGAAACTTTTAATTCCAACTCATTATTTTTTTGGCTAAGCCAAATGCATGTATTAATGACATCACTGAGGTCTGCCATACTCCGGGTCATACTAACTTGTTGAATGAAATATACTTCCTGAAGATGTTTTCGTGGGGCCTCTGACAATGCTCTACTTAGGACTCACTGGTGTTTGGATCCGTTTCATAGCTGTCATTGTGGGATTCTAGTCCCTACCCCTCAACCGCGTACCCCCCCCACCGCCCCCATTTTATTCTTAAACTAATTCTGTATTTTCTTGGCATCTATAGCTTTATGTTTGCTGATTAATTTTTCCTTCTGTTTGAGTCAGTCTGTAAATAACAGGTGTTTTTGTTTTGTTTTGTTTGTTTTGTTTGTTTGAGGAAGGGTGCTTGTGAGGTCCATGGAGTCTGGCCTGTCTGAAAATGTCTCGTTTTGCCCTCAAGCTTCATTGACCTGGTATAGACACCCAGAGTCAGAGCTGTGTTTTCCTGAAAACTTGGGGGGCTTGTTTCCCTGTCTCCTGACATCCACGGTAGCTGCCAAGTGGGAAGCAGCTCCAGTTCATTTCCTCTCTTGGAGTCCTGAGTTGGTCTCTGATCGCTCTGGAGGTCTTCTCCGTATCTTCAGCGGTGTGAAATTCCTAAGTCCTTCTTCAGATCTGGGGCGTTTTCTTTTACTCTCTTCTCCCCCTTACTATCTCTGATCCTCCATCTCTATTAATAAATTCTTCCCCATTTTCTCCCTTTTTAAATTTTGTTCTATCTTCTTGAAGATCTCCTTTATATTTTCTTCTTAGCCTACATATTAAATTTCTTTCTCAAATCATTTGTAATTTCCTCAAACTCTCTTTTTTCTTACTGCTTCTTTAATGTTTCCCCATTTTTATTTCATGGATACAATGTGTCTTCAAATACCTTACCGAATAGGAGCCGGGTTTGCGTTTTTATATAGATCTTTTTCTGCTGACGGAATTATCGGTTTTCTCTAGAATCATGGGCTTGTATTTTCATCTTGGTCCCATTTTGTGCTGTTTGTTTTCCTTATATGTCTAGTGCTTCTTAGTATTTTCACTCTTAGTATTTTTTCATCTGTGTAAATGAATCAATGGAGGGGTGAATAAGGAGATTTCTATGTGAGGAATTAATTTTCCCTTCTGTTTCTCTGCTGGTTTTGTGCTGCATGTGCAGGAGGTCTCATAAATACAGTCATCAATACATTTAATAGTATGCTGATCCAAGCAATTTTTACCTTAAAGTGATTTACCAAAGAAATGGCAAAATGATCTTTTAAAACGCCAAGAAAAATGATAGAATTTTATGTTCATAGGAAAGGTTTTAAGAATTAAGTTTAAAATTGATGATTTAACCGAAACTGATTTGGCTCAATAGATAGAGCGTCGGCCTGTGGACTGAAAGGACCCAGGTTTGATTTGGGTCAAGGGCATGTACCTTGGTTGCGGGCACATCTCCAGTGCGGGGCGTGCAGGAGGCAGCTGATCGATGTCTCTCTCTCTCATGATGTTTCTAACTCTCTATCCCTCTCCCTTCCTCTCTGTAAAAAATCAATAAAATATATATATTTTAAAAAATTGATGATTGAGCCCAGCCAGTGTGACTCCAGTGGTTGAGCATTGACCTATAAACCAGGAATTCATACTTTGATTCCTGGTCAGGGCACGTGACCAGGCTACTGGCTTGATCTCCAGTAGGGGGTGTGCAGGAGGCAGCAGATAGATGATTCTCATAATTTTTTAAAAATATATTTTATTGATATTTTACAGAGGAAGGGAGAGAGATAGTTAGAAACATCGATGAGAGAGAAACATCCATCAGCCGCCTCCTGCACGCCCCCTACTGGGGATGTGCCCGAAATCAAGGTACATGCCCTTGACGGGAATCGAACCCGGGACCTTTCAGTCCGCAGGCCGATGCTCTATCCACTGAGCCAAAATGGTTTCGATGTGATTCTCATCATTGATGTTTCTATCTCTTCCTCTCTCTGAAATCAATAAAAAACATTTTTTAATTGCTGCTGTAAAGGATAGCTAAGTTACTAACTTGAAAATTGGGGCAATCCAAATGAACGGGGTTTATTAGACTGAAGGACATGCATAGGTTTTCTCTTTAGCGCTAAATGTCGCTCGCTCTTGGGTCTCGTTCTGCTCCAGTTGGGTTGGCCGCCCATGAGCCTAGGATGTGTGGTTCGCCCTCAGAGACCGTGTGAAGCCCGCACTGCCTGACACGATCGCCCTGTGTGGGTTCCCCTCCCCCTGTGACATTTGCCGGTGCAGCGGCCCAGGGCTGAGTGGGCCGGCTGGGCAGGCTCACCTCCTGGCTGGCCAGCTGCACAGGAGCCAGTGCCAGCTCCCAGGACCCGCCACCTCACGGTCAGGAGCATTGGCCCGGACCCGAGAGGCCTGGGGGCTGCCAGATTCCAGCTCTCATTCCAGCTCGGATTGTTTAGTCGCTGTGCATATCTGACTCAGAGGGCTTTATAAGTGCCACTTAAATGGTTTTAAAAGCCACCTCCAAGTGACCTTCCATAAGCTCGTGATGAGTGGGGCGGGGCAGAGGCTAGGCTGTGCGGGTGTCCAGGGAGGCCAAGAATTGTTTCTCTCTGACCCCATCGACCAAAAAAAGGGAAGGCCTGACCTGGAGCTCTGTGCTTTCCCTCCCCTTTCAGCATGCTCCGAGTCTCGGGTCCGAGAGATTCAGATTATTGTGAATCCTGGTTCTTGCTGAACCCGGACTGGGTGAGGAGACCTCAGCACAGCCCTGGGACTTGGTGGTTCTGGGTAAAAAGACCCACCAGCATCTGTTCTGGACTGAATTATGTCCTCCCAAAGTTCATGCATTGAAGCCCTACCCACCTTGGACCTCAGAACATGACTGTATCTGGAGATAGAGCCTTCAAAGAAGTAATTGAGTTACAATGGGGTGATGAGGGTCCTCATCTCATAGGACTGTGTCCTTATAAGAGGAGAGTAACTGGACATGGAGGAAGGGAGAGAGATTCCAGGCACCTGCACAGAGGGATGACCCTGTGAGGAGGTGGCCGCCTGCAAGCCAGGGAGAGAGGCCTCAGAACCCCAGTCTGCTGGCACCTTGGTCCTGGACTTCTCGCCTCCGAGCTGTGAAGAAACAGGTTTCTGTTGTTGTAGCAGCCCCGGAAAATTAATACAGAATCTTTAGACAGCCAATTCTGATTCTTCCCCTGTTGCCCTGAGGGACAGAGGAGAGAGCCTGGAGCCGGGGCGAGTAGCCCTGATCCTGGGTTCTAAAACCTGCCTTGGACTTCATGACATGGCGCCAGGGCGAGATTTGGACCAATCCAGCCCAGTTCTCAACACACTGACATCAGAGAGCCTGGAACCGGGAGAAGCTCACAGGTGTGCGTGGAGAGCGTTGTGTAGGATGGTAGCTGAGATAGGCTGATAAGCACCCGTTGTCACGAGTGAGGGCAACAAAAATCTGGAAGTTCTGGTTTGCCAAAGAGCCTGGCACCCCAAGAAGCTGTTGACTTCCCAGACTGAAATTTGAAGCCCTTTGCTTCAGGTGTGCAAAGCCTCACGAAAGAGACCCGCCTTTTCCCGTGATCTGCACCCCATTTCTTCAACGTGATTACTCTGTTGAAAGGAGGTTTGAGGGGTGCAACAGGCAAGTTTAGGAGGTTCTAGGAATGAAGGGGTCCGTGGAAAAAGCACAGGGCTTCAGCGCTGCGATGGGTGCATTTCCCTAGAATAAGGGGGTGGGAGTAGCAGAAAGTACATTTCTCTAGAACAAGGGAGCTGGGAGCGGCAGGAAATACACATTTACAGAATGAAGAGAAGGAAACCCCCCATTCAGAGAGGGACAGCCCAGAGGGAATAAGAAGACAAGAAGGGAGCAGAAGGAGGGAACCGCAGGTACCTCACATGAGGTTTGAGCTCTGTTGTTGCTATAGTGACCAAATCAGAGAGGGTAGTGACCAATCAGAGGGGGCATCAAGGCACCAAGGTCTGCAGCCTTTATAACCCGTAGAGAAAAGGGACTCAGGTGGACTCTCTCCCCCTTCCTGCGCGGGACTCTGTGCTTGTTTCTCAATAAATCTCTACCTTTTACTAAAATTCTCACCTTTTATTAAAATCTCCACCTTTTACTCTACCACCTTTTTCTGTGGTTTCACCTCCCCATCCCCTGAACAACAGCCCGGGAGCCATCCTGCCCAGGGGAACCGGTCTCCCTGAATTGTTACCATTGGGCAGTGTTATTGGAACACAACTTCAAGGGAAATGATGTTATGCCCAGAGTTCGGGGTCCCCAATAATCAACCACCAGAGAGCCTTTTTCCTATGCAAAAACAGAGTCTTTTTTATTTTTTTTTTTTATTTTTTTTTTTTTTACATTTTAAAACCTCCCCCCCTTCCCCCCCCCCCCCCCCGCCGGGAATACCCCAACCCTCCAGTGTCTGTGTTCATTGGTTATGCTTATATGCATGCATACAAGTCCTTTGGTTGAGTCTTTATTCAAACCCGGGTTTGGCTCCCAGCCTCTTTCTGGCGCAGCAGCGAGACGAGAGAGCGAGTCCCGGAAGAACAGTGGGTTCTATGGGGTTGGTCATTTGGGTGGGCTTAGGGAGGTGACAACGGTTACAGAGATTGGTAGCCTTATTAGGACCCTCGCTGTGTTCCTGGAGCTTCATTGGTCCATTCGGGTGGTGGTCAGGGAAGTTAGGACACGGCTGGCACACCTGTGGCCACTCCCAGAAAAGGGAGGGGGTTTAGGCAGGGGGCCCAGCCCTAGAGGACAAGATGGAGGAGAGTTCGTTTGTGCTTTGTCCTTTCAATGACAAATCAGAACGTCACCTTTTTCCGGTGTCTTTCTAGCTGGGGTCTGGGTTCCTCTTCCTTATGGAATAGGACCTTTTAAGAAACTGAGTTTCCCCTGTCCCAGTGGAATCGTTTTTCTTAGGGAATTCAATTTGCTTGACATTTCTGTCTCTTCTGCTTCGTTTAACAGAGGAGGGCAGGGCCCTGTGCCTGTTTAGTTACTGATAGCTGCTCTTCTCCCTCTCAGCCTTGTCATAAATCGCATTAGGCCAGGCCCCGTGTCCTATTCTGTCATCGAAAAGCAGACCCAGGCCCGGCCTCTCGGCAGAATCTGTTGTCAGACGTGCTGTGGGCCTGAGAACGTGTGGCATCTATGTTATTGGGGCGTGGCACCATCCCTGGGACCGCACCCCAAACAGAGCCAGGCGCACCGGCCTATCACGCCCATCCAAATAGCACACCCGAATGTTGCCGGGCAGAATTACCCTCCTCAGACTCTCTGTGTGGCCTTTAAACTAAGTTAAAGAGCCGAGCAAATTGAATTCCGTAAGAGGAATGGTGCCCTTGGGAAAGAGGGAAATTGAATTTCTTAAACATTCAATAAAGGAAGAAAGAAGAGCCCAGACCCTAACTCGATATTCCCTAAACATTTAACATTTCTCTGGCTTTAACATTTCTCCTCATGGATGCTGTGAGATAAATGGTCTCTAACATCCCTCCTTGCTCGCTCCTTCCCTTGTTTTCCAAATTCTGCTTTGTGCGGTGGGAGGGGGAGAGGGAGGGAGGGAGAAGAGGGGTGGGGGCTTGCAAGTTTAGGAAATTTTAGGAATGAAGGGGTCCATGTGTTTTTTCCATGGACCCCTTCATTCCTAAAATTTCCTAAACTTGCCTGCTTTTATTTTATTTTATTGATTTTTTAAAAATATTTTATTGATTTTTTTACAGAGGAAAGGAGAGGGATAGAGTTAGAAACATCGATGAGAGAGAGACATCGATTAACCACCTCCTGCACGCCCCGCCCCCTACTGGGGATGTGCCCAAAACCAAGATACATGCCCTTGACAGGAATCGAACCTGGGACCTTTCAGTCCGCAGGCCGACGCTCTATCCACTGAGCCAAACCGGTTTCGGCAAACTTGCCTGCTTTTAAGCTAGAATTCGATATTAGCTCCAGAAAGTAGCTGCAGCACTATGCATGATTTCATATACATTTGGAAAGTGCTTCTGGCCTTATTCTTTTAAAGTTACAGGGCACACACATGCATAGACGTGTCTCCGAGAAGACCACAGTGAAGAAACCTGTGTAGTGGTGTTTCACCAAGCATTTCTTGGGTACCTGGGCTATACCATCTGCAGCGTTTCTTACCTGTTAAGCGTTCTGGCTGACAGTTGCTCTCCGGGGCAGGGTTCCGGGGTGCACGGTGGTGCAAAGACTTCTCGGGGCTCCTAAGGTGACTGAGTTGTCCAGGCGAAAAACACAGAGCGGTACCTCTGATTTGCAAATGACACGGGAGGGCTATGGTTGCCATTTGATTAGAAAATAGTTGTGCGTTTTACACCGCGTTGAAGCAGTTGGTTTCTGGAATCTAATCCATTGCCCATCTGATTATCTCTGGCTCAGCCAATAAGTCAGATTTGGGGGACCGTGACTAGGAAGGAACTCCTTTATTGGCTAACTGTGCAAAGAGACAGTGTCAATATTGGAATTGCCCCTCGCACCCCCTCTCCCCCTCCTCCCGTACCCCTCTTCCCTGCCCTCCTGCCTTCCCTCACTGGCCGCCCTGTCTTAGAAAAAGGCAGGAACTGGTGCAAGTTGCTTTTAAACTAGAATTCGATATCGGCTCCAGAAAATAGCTACAGCACTATGTGTGGCTTCTTCTTCCGCCTTTCATTTCAAATCGGGTCTGAATGATCATCTGAGATTTCAAGGGAGCAGAAAAAACTGGCATCCGTTACTTCCAGAATGATGGCTCCATGCATAAAAAATAAATAAATAAAAAATCACAACTGTACAGACTGCTGTTCCCTCCTTATGGGACGAATCCCGAGACACTGGGACTTACTGTCAGGCGGATGCAAAGCATCAGATGCGACCAGGAGGTTTCAATAAACGCAGCGGCCTTGACAGCCCTGCAATGCCAGGCATGTCATCCTCGAGGCCTCCAGTCGTGTGCTTTCAGCTGGCGCCTGGCGCTTGGGCCAAGTCAGGAGGACCTTATCAGGGGCCGAAAGTTCCAGGCAGGGGCCTGGCCTGGAGCGGGGAGGCGGAGAGCCGGGAGTCTGCCTCCCCCCAGAGCCGTTTCAAACTAAAACAACATAAAAACCACCCAGACAGGAAGAGAGTCAGCTGGGAATGTCCCGTCACTCGAACTTGATATCCAAACAGTGTGGCCGCCTCGTCTGTCCGTGGGGAGACGGTGGGAGCTGGGATTGACGCCCTGATGGCAGGCGTGAAATGATCGCACTTAAAACAATGATGCCAGTTTCCGGCTCCCTCGGAGCCAGTACCCGCCTCGGATGCTGGAAAGGTTTTGTCTTTCCCATTTAAACGTGTCTTTTTCCATTTAAACGGCGTCTTGACAGCGTTTCCGGTTTGCACCAGCTCCCGGGTTCAGAAAGAACAGGGAGGGACTTGGGACTGTGGGTGGCAGGCATGGCTGGCCAGCGGGGAGAACGCCTCTTTCCTGAGGTCATTGTTTGCAGACCGTCGGGCCTCCGGGCAAAGGACTCGGCGCCCGGCCTGGTCTCACACCAGCGTTTCGTCCTGGAGCCACACCTGAAGCCACGCCGGGCACGCAGGGTGGCAGTCAGAGGCCATTCCCTGCTCACGGCATTTTTGTGACATCCCAATATTTAAAAAAATAATAATAATAATAAAAAGCCCGCCTGGTGAGATGGTAATTCATTAAACGAAAAGAGGAGGCAGGAGGCCTGGGGAAATCCATCCTTTTCTTTCTTTGTCTTGTGTGTTTGGGTTATTGTGGGGGTGACAGTGACCAACAAAAACCTGGATCCCCGATGGGGCAGAGGGGAGGAGAATCCGGGGTGCGGGCTGACAGCAGCCTCCAGGCCGGACAGTTTCTTCCAGATGTGTCAGCAGCTGCCGCGGTCTTTAGAATCAGGGAGAGACGGAGGGGGGCAGAGAATAAGGGTTTGTGGGCTCCGTGCATGAAGAAGGAGCTCGCACCGTGCAGGAAACTCCTCATTCTTCCTGAGCTTCGCTGTGGCACACCCTCTGGGCGGCACACCCCTCGCTGGAGCCCAACTCAGCCCACAAACTCCTGGGAGGCCGGCCAGGGCCCCGCCAAGCCGCTCCCGGGAGGAGTGGACGCCGTCCTGCCGAGCGCCAGCCCCCGGTGAAGAGCCCCCAGGTCCCCGGGCCGCGCCCGCCCAGGCCCCGGGACGCGGCTCAGCTCATGGACCCCGAGCCTGCTGTCCGGGACGACCAAGGTTTGACGGTCCATTCTGTCACTCACATCCGTCCTGTCTGACAGAGGCCAGGTCTTTCAAGATGGGGAGGGAGGCTGGGGCTGGTCTTTGGTTAAAATGATTTGCTTTTTATAATATGCTAACACTCTGATCTATGTATGTGCACCATACATATTTGTATAAATTGCATATCTCATATGTCAACATATTTGCAGATATGAACACAATGGGGATTTAAAATTGACAGGTCTGTTGTGTAGCAGGGGTTGGGCTATGTTAGTTACCTTTAGGCAGTGTGGTCTGGTGGAGCACTTTATTTATTTATTTATTTATTTATTTTAATATTTTATTGACTTTTTACAGAGAGGAAGGGAGAGGAATAGAGAGTTAGAAACATCGATGAGAGTGAGACATCGATCAGCTGCCTCCTGCACGCCCCCCACTGGAGATGTGCCCACAGCCAAGGCACATGCCCTTGACCAGAATCGAACCTGGGACCTTTCAGTCCACAGGCCGACGCTCTATTCTCTGAGCCAAACCGGTTTTGGCCTGTTGGAGCACTTTAAAAGGAGCCTGCGGAGACTCTGGGGGAACCCCTCTGATTCTGTTTCTGCTCTTTTTCTCACTTCCCTCGTTCCCGTGACAGTACCTGTGTGAACACAGCTTTGCAGTGAATTCTCTCCTCCCCCGGTGGATGGAGTTCTGTCTCCTGGGGTGGGGCACACAGGGTGTTTTGTTTGAACTTGGACGTGGCCCCCGGAAGGCTTCCCTACAGTTTGTCATTGACAGACAAGTTCATTCCCCGCTGAGGCTGGCTGGCCGCAGGCATGGCCCAGCACCGCCTGCTCAGATCCCCAGGGACCCGCAGGCAGCACCCCAGCCTCGGAGGCAGCCCAGTGCCGTCTTGCCGACTGTTCCATCACAACCAGCACACGGTGTTGATTTGTGCTGTTTCTTTGGATACCAGGCCCCTTGAGAGGAGAGATTGTAACTTATTTTGGCTCCTGCGCAGTAAGCCGGTGGGCCATTCCACGGAAGGCAGACAGGCTCTGTGCCCTCCCGCCTTCACTTCTCCTCCGTTCGCCAGGACCGAGCCCAGGTCTGCCTTCCCACCCGGGACTGCACAGCACATGCACACACATGTTGAGAGGCACAGGAGCTGGGGCTTGGCACACTCTGCAGCTGATGAATAATTCATGGTGGCTTCTTGGGCCATAAAAGTTTCTCCGGAAATGGAGATGATTTTCAAAGAGGATGCGGATTGAAAAATCTAGAAATGTGCTTGGGGATTTACGGACCTGCCTCCGTCGTGTACGGGGAAGACAAAAGTTGACAAACATCAGAACCATAAAATTGAAAGCTGACAACAGGCCCTGTGTGGGCAGAGAGCCGAGAACTCCGCCCCGTCTCCCTCCCCTGTCCTTGCCAGGTGTAACATCTCCTGACATTCACAAAGGGCTCCGGGTTCCTGGACACTGTCTGGCTGTCCCGGAAGACAGAATGGGAATTGTAATGGTAGCCCAGCGGGTGTTAATTAGCAGTACTGTATTTGTTACTGGTAGCTGGAGTTTGGAGATTGTGATTCAAGGGTTTTTTCTAACTGAAAGGGGTCTTAGAGATACAATTAGAATAGCTAATGATGTCTTTATGTCTATTTGAATAAATTTGAAAGCCTCTGTTTTCCTTCTATAAAGAGAATGGTTTTTAGTTTTCATTTCTAGGAAAGATAGGGCAGGTTTTAGAAAATCCTACATGGCAGAAAGATTATAACTAAGCAAAGTAGGTCATACATCTATCTATATCTATCTATCTATCATCTGTCTATCTATCTATCTATCTACCTATCTATCTATCCGTCCATCCATCTATGCATCTATACACCTATATACACCTATACACCCATACACCTATACACCCATACACCTATACACCTGTACATCTATATCTATATCTATATCTATATCTATATCTATATCTATATCTATATCTATAT
>JAAGEH010000038.1:7660300-7758809 GCA_011751065.1 Lasiurus cinereus
TATATCTATATCTATATCTATATCTATATCTATATCTATATCTATATTATCTATATATCTTTATCTCTATCTATCTATTTATCTATTTGTGACTATAAAGAGAGAGAGATCAAAGTGGAAAGACAATAAATTTTATTTCTTTTCTCTGCTTTTTACTGCTCTGCCCTCTCCCCCTCCATGGAATACAGTTCAGGCATTTGAAACCTTTCCGTTTGCTGCCAGCTGGAACCTCCGGGAAGTGCATCCCGAGAACACTCCCCAGTTGACTTGAATCTCAGTCGTGATGAAACTGGAAGCTGGCAGATTGTCCAGGCGCACCTTATGTTTGAGACACGGGGGTTTAGAGCAACACGCTGCGTTGTTTTAAAAGTACTCTCCATAGGGAATATTGACAAAGTACTATTTTATTTACCTCTTTTTAATAGTTCGGTATTTTGAAAGGGTCTATAGTGAATAAGTTTGCCCTCTTTAACGAGAGCTCATCCTCCGGCCCCTCTCCGGCCGCACCTTGAAGGCATGAGCTGGTTAGTTAGATGGCTGTTGGTGTCAGACTCAGAGATCTACCACCTTCTGCTCTAAAGAATATGCTTAGAGTGAGTCTTTACATACACTTCATTAGGGCATATCAGATACCAGCCCTCCATTCTATAGTAAAATCTAACTGCTGACATGTACTCCTCCATCACTGACATACTTTGAAGGTTGGAGTGGTAGGTAGGCTATTCATGCGGAATGTGGGAATTTAACAAAACTTGTCTCTAAAGGCCACTCATTTCTCAAAAGGGGGAGGGGGAGTGCAATGTGCTGATGCGCACTTTTGAGGTTTCGTGTGAGAGAGTGGAAGGCTGGGCAGGTTTTTCTGCTTTCACAGCAGTTACAGCTGCCACGGCCAATGAGATCTGCCAAGGTCAGTGACCAGTGGGCCAATTAGAGCATGGCATGGCAGGGACATGCCTGAGGACCACTGAGCATCGGGTTTGCATAAACCAGTTAACAAGAGAACAGGCCTTGCCCCACCCGTGGTTAAGCGCTGACCTGTGAACCAGGAGGTCACGGTTCAGTTCCTGGACAGGGCACATGCCCAGGTTGCAGGCTCGAGCCCCAGTGGGAGGTGTGCAGGAGGCAGCCTGTCAATGATTCTCTTTCATCCTTGATGTGTCTATGCCTCCTGCCTCTCCCTCCCTCTCTGAAATCAATAAAAGGATATTATTAAAAAAGAACAGGCCTTGAGAGTGCCTCTCCCACAGCCAGCGTTCACACGTTCCCCACAGCAGGCTTCCTGGGAGATCTTAAGGGAATAGAAACTCCCCAGGCTCAGAATTACTCCCCTTTACGATGGAACGGGAACCATGCCTCATGCTGACCTGTACGTTGATGTGGTTTAGGGTTAGAAGGCGAGGTGGATGCACACTGCTCTTGGAAAAATATCACTCTGAGCTTCATACTGTTTGATGGGAAGCACTGTCAAATAAGTAGAACTATAATTGCTAATAGAAGGGGATGCATTTTCCCCTGATAGGATGGGGATGGGACCATTTGACAGGAAGCACTATTTTTTAATGGTTTCAATGGTTTATTCTCCCTGTTTTTCTTATAGAAGGTGTTCCTGGCTATGTGAATGCTCAAGTTGCATATCCGGGTTCCTGACTTTAATTACCCATTTTACCTGGCCTCACCCAGGTCTTTACTCTTATTATTCATTATTACTGTTATTACTCTAAAGGCACTCTCACTGCAGTGGGCTGCCTCTAATTGGTAGCTTCATCAGGGAGGGTGCACCGATGTGTCATGGAGCCCTCCTTGGACTTGGCATTGGAGCAGCTCATGAGCATTCTGCCTGTGGTGAATTGACTAAGCATCTTTCAGCAGGTGGCAGGGATGGAGCGAGATGCTCCTCAGAATACATCTCTTGTCGTTTAGAATCTATAACCGTGGAAGGATCCCTGGCATGTCTGTGCCAAAGATGCGCTGGGCAACTTACCAACGTGAGGAATGAGTAAGGACTGGGCAGGGGGAAGAACGCAAGGCTGGGAACGCAAGATGGAAGAGGCCGTGGTCACCTAAGCAGGCTGGGGTGCTGGCAGGAAGACCTGGTGCTCCTTGGGATACAGATGACCCCATTGTCTTCCTGGGGTGCACTCTGACCACAGGCCACTTCGTACCCTGGCTCCATCATGAAGGCAGGGTGGGGCCCCTGCCGCTCAGGACCCCTCTCTGCCCCTCCTCACTGCCAGAGCTACAGGGACAGGGATGTATTTTCCCCTTGCTAAAATGACCACTCCGGTGAATTTCTTTTTAAAAAAATATATATATTTTATTGATTTTTTACAGAGGGATAGAGAGTTAGAAATGTCGATGAGAGAGACACATCGATCAGTCGCCTTCTGCATGCCCCTACTGGGGATGTGCCCGCAAGGAAGACACATGCCCTTGACTGGAATCGAACCTGGGACCCTTCAGTCCGCAGGCCGATGCTCTATCCACTGAGCCAAACCGGTTTCGCCTCTGGTGAATTTCAAAGTTACCTTCCTCCAATATAACTGTGTAATCGTGGGCTGGCAAGAGGAAAGCGTGTTCTTTCTGAACACAATGCCAAGCTCTTGAGTTCTAGAGACACAGAGGTTGGGTTCACATCGCAGCTTTGATACCTGCTAGCCACGTGACCTTGGGCAAGTGCCTTAACTTCCCCCAGCCTCATCTACAAAATAGAGCTTGAACCCGAATCTGCTTTATATGCTTGGGAGGATTACATCAGGTTGTCTAAAACCCATAGCACAGAGCCTCGCCTGTGGTAATGAGTGGCTTGTATAATTAGCCATGATAGCTCTACCTAAGAAATCCAGACGCTTCCCAATTATTTATATTATTGCGTAGTGCTTTGGAATCCAAAGTCTTGATGCTATTTCGGTTATTTCACTTTAATATGTGGACTTTATGATGCTTACTATTAATTATACAATTATGGCAGAGTAAGCGTTTATGATAGAAATTTCAAACACAATAGGAAAGGCAAAAAGTTCTCCTGGGCCACCTTTCAAATGGAGGGGGTAACTACTGTTATTGGCTTTAGCTATTCCTGTCCTTTCCATCAACGTAATGCATGTTCCTGGTTTTCAAAGCCGAACCGTGTCTTCTCCCATGAGTGGGAGACAAAGGAGCGAGTGCCAAGGATTCTAGTCTTTCTGCTCTGACTCCCCGTGATGACAGGAACTGTGGCATCTCTGTTACACAATGGGGCCTTTCTAAGTGGGACATTTGACCTTCTTATCTGGCATGATTGAATAAACTTGCAATCTATTAACAGCTTGAAAAATAGATCTCTTTCGCTCTGCGTGGGGGAAATAATTAATAGCGCTCGAGAGAGGTCTGGGAAGCCCCAAGAACAAGAGTCAGCAACCTTTTCCAGTAGAGAGCCAGATGGTAACATTTTAGGTTTCACAGAATTTATTATCTGTGCCGCCACTGCTGCTGTCACACCCTTCTTTCCCCTTCTCTCTTTCTCACTCTTTAAAAATGAAAATCAAACCAACAAAAACAGGCCCAGGCTTAGCTTAGAGTGAGACAAACGCAACGTATGGACCACGGTTCATTGACCCCTGCCCTAGAACTCAATAGAAGAGCAAAGTATGGAATGCATGGTCAGGTGCAAATGGTTCAAGTGCTTGAGGTCACTATGCCCTGTCCCTGGCTTTCTCATCCACTGGCTGTAAGCTCCACGAAGGAAGAAAGTGTCCAAGCCATTCATGACTGTATATCAAGATCTTTTTAGTACAACGCCTGACACAGAGACACAATAAAAATGGGTCAAATGAAAAGGAAAAACCAAAGAGTATGGTGAAGCTTATTTAGAAAATGAGCAGTTCCTTGATCCACCCCCCATTCCTAAGGGCAGCTCTCTTCGCATCTATTTCAATGGCTTCCTCTGATACCTGACCCAGGATGGTTTTGAAAGGTTCGGAGTGCAATTCTAGACTTCGCACTTCAGGTATTACCTGTTGTGAAGAACGTTGAAGAGTCCAGTCCTAAGCGTTTGTAATAAATCGATAGATCATGTCTATAATGAGAAAAAAAAACATTGGATGGTCATATAAGCATCTTATTTAGAGAGACGACTTTAAGTACCAGGATAAACAGCTGGAAAGAGTTGAAGGAGGGTTCTGCCTCTGTCGCACCCCATCTCCACGTACAGGGAGAGGGACGAGAGACCTTCCAGGATGGCACAGCACCTCGTGTCCTCTTCAGTGTCATTGAGGGCTGGTGTCCTAGCAGAGAGAAGGGGAGGGGAAAATGAGATGTCACCATTTACCATGAAGACTGTCAACCCACCGTCCTCTCCACTTTATTTTCTGGCCATCTCTTCCTTCCGCTGGTCCCTGCAGCCCCCAGCACCAGGCCTCTCCCCACTTGCCCCAGTTGAGATCTCCCCTACGGGATAAGTTTCAGTCTTTCCCTCTTTGCTGATGTCATCCATTGACTTTCTCGCTCCCTAACCGTGTCCACATCTCTTGTCGACAGTCGTTCCTCTCTTGCTCGTTGGGGTTTTGCGCAGGCACGGAGATAACACGTGTTCTCTGTCCAACCAGAAGCTCCAAGTTTCTGTAGACGTTGGCACTCAATTACCGTCTTATGCTCTAATTACTCCACACTTTCTTTTATCTCCTACAACAGAGAGATCAGATGTTAGAAATTATGATTTTTACATCTTTCCGAGATCTCAGTAATTATTAGTTAACTTTTTCAGTTTTCCCTTTACGATTCCAAAAAAAACCCATCCTACAGTATTCTCAGACAGGGCACTCTTGTGTCAGTTAGCTGTAGCTGCTTCAGAAACCATCCCAAAATTCAGAAGCTTAAAGCAACATCATTCTCATTTATCCTGGGTCCGCTGGGTGCTCCATGGTCAGCAGCTGTAGGCTGAACTGGTGGGCAGTTGGATGGGCTGACCCTGTTCAGGGATCGCTCTGCTCCACACATCTCTCATCCTCCTCTTGGGACCAGCAGGTTAACCCAGCCATGTCCTCATGACATTGAAGCAGAAGGTCAGGAGGTCAAGCAGAAACATGAGTGATCTGTTGAGTGCTAAGCTCAAAACTTCCACAGGGACCAAGACTGGTTTGGCTCAGTGGATAGAGCATTGGCCTGTGGATAGAGGGTCCCGGGTTCAATTCTGGTCAAGGGCATGTACCTTGGTTGCTGGCACATCCCCAGTGAGGGGTGTGCAGGAGGCAGCTGATTGATGTTTCTCTCTCATCAATGTTTCTAACTCTCTCTCTCTCTCCTTTCCCCTCTGTGAAAAATCAATAAAAATTAAAAAATAAAAACTCCCACAGGGTCGCTTCCTTCTTATTGTATAGGCCAGAGCAAGTCACATGGTGAAGCCCAGTCTCAAAGTGGGAAGGGATTGTGGAGTTCCTTGGCAGAGGGCTTGGACAGCAGGGAGGTGATAGGTTAGGGCCACTGATGTAATCCACCCTGCCATCTCCACGGTAGCAGTGGCATTGGCGTGAATGAACACTTTCTGAGACTCATGTCCAGGTGAGCTGGCCTTTTTCTTTTTTTATTATGAAATTAAAGCTATGACCCTCAGGGACCTTCCTAACCATACTTAAGGAAATGATCTCAGATGAAACCAATGAATAAGATGTTTCTAGAGCAAAGAGCTAGCCAATAGAAGACATGAACACTGTGTGTGACTAGCCTGAAGCTAAGCTTTTCTGTAAAGAACACGATAGTATTTTAGCTTTTGTGACCTCAATGGTCTTAGTTGTGATGGTTTAACTGTGGTTGTAGCACAAACGCGGCTATAGGTTATACATAAATGAGTGGACACGACTGTGTTTTATTAAAAACTCATCTGTAGCCCAGCCAGCATGGCTCAGTGGTTGAGCATTGACCTAGGAACCAAGAGGTCGAGGTTTGATTCCCAGTCAGGGCATATGACCAGATTGCAGGCTCGATCCCCTGTGTGTGGTATGCAGGAGGTAGCTGATCAATGATACTCTCTCATCATTGATGTTTCTGTCTTTCTCCCTCTCCCTTTCTCTCTGAAATCAATAAAAATATATTTTTGAAAAAGCCTTATTTGTAAAACCAGACAGAGGAAATTAGTTTATAGACCACTGGCCTAGAATATTGAAAAGAAGAAACGTCTTTATTAAAGACTTTTTGTAAAAGAATCAATGGTTTCAAAGGCAGTAAAGGTTAGCTTAACAAGATGTGTTTTAGAGATGAAGTCAGAAAACTATGTGGTCATTCAATAGATAAATATTCCAACAGGTTAAGGTGCTTCATTGGGATGAAAACTCACCGCTCTTCAAAAATATTACTTGCTACAGATTGTTTCTGAAAGGCTGTTTGAAAACATCAAATGTTAATGTTTTTGTTTAGCTGGAGAATGAGAAAAAAAAAGGTTTAGAAAGAAAATGAAAGAAATACCTAGCTAAAATGATTTGATTTTATGCCACTTAAAACATGTTATTTGACTGGTGTGACCTAGATTTATATAAAGGAGCTAACAGAATGAATAGGGATGATTTATTTTTAAGTATTTAAGAAACAATATGCTGGAATCAAATGGGTATTTTTCTGCCTCTGTTCTATTTCACTTAGACTTTACTTAGAAATCTTCATGTTTGCTCCCATATTTGAAGATAGGAATAAAGCTCAGGACACTGTTAGAAAATAAATTGGCTAGAAGTCATTAATTCCTGTTTATTTATTCAATTACAGTCAGCTTATTGGCCAGAGCCTGCACTTTATATTTCTTCTGATTAAGTCCAGATACCGGGGCATTTGGAATATTGCTTCAGGAAAGATGGGAATGAGGAATACCCCTTGGATGAGAGTCTTAGTTATTTTAAAAGTTTTCGAAAGCCTCATATTTTTCTCAGGGGTTTCTTGGTTTTTCTCTCCTGATGGAATGAATACACACAGAAAGGGAGTCCCTAAGGTATTGCTTCCCCCAACACACCTCATTTCACACTGAGCTCCTGGCACAGTGACTGAGCACACCTGTCACTGCTAGGACCTGGGGGTGCAACTAGGAACGCGTCGCTATGATTCTTCCCTCTGTGGTGCTGAGGGACCAGCAGCAGCCATAGGCAAGTAGATCAGAGTGTCAGTCAATGTCTCGGTGGTCCCAGAGAGAGGAGCTAGTCTCCTCAGACATACGAGGATCTTTCCCAAGGTAACTACCCTCCCTCTTTATTTTCTTTTCTTTAATATATATTTATTGATTTTTTACAGAGAGGAAGGGTAAAGAATAGAGGGTTAGAAACATCAATGAGAGAGAAACATCAATCAGCTGTCTCCTGCACACTCCCTACTGGGGATGCGCCTGCAACCAAGGTACATGCCCTTCACCAGAATCAAATCCAGGACCCTTCAGTCCACAGGCCAACGCTCTGTCCATGGAGCCAAACCGGTCAGGACATCCCTCTTGATTTTAAATACATACAATTAAAATAAAACCACACTATGAAAGGACTGAGAACCCTCCATTCCTAGTCATTATACCTGAGCTTAGCAATAAAATTGAAAAGAATTCTTGAGAGGTTTTGAGAACACAATAACTTGAAAATCCCCGAGTCTCTTGGGAAAACACCATTTTCCCAGGTAACACAATCACATAAATCCACTCTCCCTATTACTAGTTATCGCCTTCTCTTTTTAATTTCTTATGCTCATTATTTGTTCTTCTTTTCTTGAGTTCTCTTTCCTCTATTTCAGCTCATTTACTTTCTTCCTTTGTGTGTTGACTTGTGCTCCTGTAAAATATGTTGAGGCTCTAACCTCCCTACCTGCCTCTCTCCCCCCTCCCCCACCCCTCGCCTGTGAATGGGACCTTATTTGGATAGGGAGTCTTTGCAGATGATCAAGTTAAAATAAGGTCCCTGGCATGGGTCCTAATTCCAGGTGACTAGTGACTTTGTCAAACATGGAAATGTGGATGCAGAGACAAAGAGAGAGGGGAAACGAGGTGAGATTCAGGGAGGGAACCAGCTGCGAGCCACGCAACACCTGAGGCTGCCAGAGGCCTGGACAAGCTTCTCCTTCACACCTCTCAGAAGGACCAGCCCTACTCACACCTTGACCTTGCACTTCTAGCTCCAGAACTAAGAGACAATACACGTCTCTTGTTTAAGCAGACCAGTGTGTGGGACTTTCTTAAGGCAATGAAATGAAAAATGTATAAAGCCATTGGAAGATCCCAGGAGCTGATGTATGTAAGTAAATATGAAGAGCCGTGTCCTATAGTGTTATTGGTGTTAGAGTGTAGGATTCAGCCTGAGAATCACCACCATGGGGCCATCCACCAATAGTGACAGCTTTTCAGTGACTGTGGGTATGCGTGTACCCCGGAATGCAGGGAACATCTAGTTCTCACCAAGCAGACAAGGAAGAAAGCCTCGTGTTCACCTAGCAAGAGAACCCCAGAGGGGGATCAGGTTAAGGATCTGCCAAGAAACTTCCCAAGATCCACCTTGCCATCAACTGGCTGATGTTCTGTCTCTTTATGAGTAAGAAAAACTTATTTTTAGTCTCTTGATGACTCTCGGAGTCTTCATATAAATCTCTGGGTTTGAAGGTTTCAGTCGTGTGTTGCTTTTCTGGCTCCTTCGCTTCCACGGTGGCATTAAGAATGACAATAATTAAGAGAGCTAATGCCTTTGAGTGCTTATTATGTGACATGTGCATGTTCTGTCTTTACCTGTCATGCTCTCTCCTTTAATCGTCTCAACCACTCTGTCATTACCCCATTTTTACAAAGGAGAACACGGTCGCTTTCAGAAGTGTCTTGCCTCATCTCATGGCGGAGTCAGACCTTGAACCCAAGTCTAATGGCAAAGTTTATTCACTCGCTACCTCTCAATTCCATGGACACAAAGTGACAAAGACAATTCACACAGTATGTCCTCTTCCATCAGTATAACACCTGTTCAATCCATCCATGTTGTCCTATCAGTAGTTCCTGTTTTCATTGACAGTCTGCACCACAACTAACTTATCCCTTCTCCTGTTTGGAAACATTTTTTCCCAGCTTGGGGCTATGGCAGATAAAACTGCCAGGACTATTATTATAAAAACCCATCCGTAGACACACTTGCTCCTTCCTCCTGATTTGTACTTTATATTCCCACCAGCAATGTCGTAAAATTCCAGGTGTTGCACATCCTCATCAATACTCAGTATTATCAGTCCTTTGAATTTTGGCCATTCTGACAGACGCATAATGATTGATAAAATCTCACTGGGTTTTTAATTTGCATCTTAATGACGAATGAGGATGAGATTCTTTTGAATATGCTTATTGGCATTGTGGGACATCCTTGTGTGTGAAGTGTATGCCTTGGTGAAGTTTGGCTAGCCGGCCTTTTTCTTACTGATCTGTGGGAGTTCTTGATATATTAGATCTGAGTACTTTTTCAGAACAACATAATGCAACCACCTTCCCTTTGATGGTGGCTGGCCTATTCATTTTCTTAATGATGTCTTTTAATGAACAACTCGTAATTTTAATAAAATTCAATTTAGTCACGCCTTTTCTTTCATGGCCAGGGACTGCTTTAGATGCCGTTTAAGAAAGCGTTGTTTAATCCACGGTTATGAAGATATCCTCCTGTTTTTAGCCAAGAAGCCGGGGTGGGGGACAGCATTCAGGGAGGATGTGGGCTGAGGGGGGTGGGGGCGGGGGAGCCGTTGGTCTGTTATCCTGTGTGATGGATGCTTCCTTGGGCCTGTGTTCCTCAGCCCGACTTTGTTTCTGTTCGCTTCCTGGATTCTGTGGCCCTTCACACTTTTTCTCCAACTCTCACATCATCATCCTAAAGCCGTTTGTAAATCGTATTCTTAAAAAGCTCCTTTCCTCCCCGTTTATATTGTCAGCCGATGCCGTTTGCTCTGTCTTCTATTTTGAGGCTGCCTCCCCATCACTGCGAGTCTCCATATGCCACTGGGAGTCTAAAAATTAATGGTGCCAAGCAGTTCTCTCCTCTTGGAAAATAAATAAATAAAGGAATCACACACACACACACCTACACACACACACACACACACACACACACACACACACACCCCATGCTCCATCTGTCCCGTTGGAGACACCCACCACCCACTTCATCCTGGTGCAGGCTATTTTTGTTCGCTCTGTCTTAAGAGCCTCTCTATTGGACGCCTTAAAAGATTACTTTGGTTTCCATCAGAAGATAAAAAGCAGAGTACTGTACTTTGTTCTATTTTATACCCGGGACAGGGCTGTTTGCAAAAGCAATGCCCAATCAATGCTGATTGAACAGCTCGCGGTCTGTGCCCATTCGGATTGTTCTGCGAGCATTTTTTACTGAAGGGGGCACATTTGTAACGATGAGGTAGATGGTGGAAGGCATGGTATTCTTTAGAATTCAATTTCCCGTTCTCTGCAAACTTGTATCCTCTCAGGTGAGATTAATTACTATATTTCCACATTCTCTCTGATGAATTGAAGCTTTCTGTAAGTGGGTGTTTTTTTAAAAAAAAAAACTGCTTCTCTTCTTGGCAGGCTGAGTAATAGCATTATGCTGTGTTACTGGAAATTTTAATCAATACAATGCATGTGTCTTTAATTAGAATGCTAGGAAGTACTGCTGAGTTGGCACCATTTAATGCAGAAAGCTGAGAAGTTCAGGCATTGATGTGCAGACGGTCAGTTTGAGTAAACTGAGTCTAGAGGAGCATTTTTAGGGTTTTTCACAGAAAACCTAAGGAAGCATTCATTTTAAGGTCCAGTGTTCTTAAGGATTAGAGCAGCATCTCCCTGAAGCAGGCACAAAAACGAGGGATACCACCTTTACTTTCAAGACGTTCATGCCTAGCCTGGCCGGTGCAGCTCAGTGGTTGAGCCTCGACCTATGAACCAGGAGGTCACAGTTCGATTCCCGGTCAGGGCACATGCCCGGGTTGCTGGCTCAACCCCCAGTGAGGGGCGTGCAGAAGGCGGTCCATCAATGATTCTCTCTCATCACTGATGTCTCTAGCTCTCTTTCCCTTTCCTTTCCTCTCTGAAATAAATTTTAAAAAAAATTCTTTAAAGTTCATGCCCATGCCGAAACCAATTTGGCTCAGTGGATAGAGTGTCGGCCTGCGGACTGAAGGGTCCTAGGTTCGATTCCAGTCAAGGGTATGTACCTCAGTTGTGGGCACATCTCCAGTAGGGGGTGTGCAGGAGGCAGCTGATTGATGTCTCTCTTATCGATGTTTCTAACTCTCTATCCCTCTCCCTTCCTCTCTGCAAAAAAATCAATAATATATCTATCTATATCTATCTATCTATCTATCTATCTATCTATCTATCTATCTATCTATCTAATCAAAGTTCATGCCCAGTGGTTTGCCTTCCCTTTCACCCCCTCCATGGCCCCAGCCCATGCTTTGGTGGACATCTACAGGGGTGACTTTTCCCCCGAGATCCAGAGCAGCGTCCCCAGCTGCTGGACACTGCTCCCTGGATGTTCTGATGACATCGCACTTGTTGTCACCTCTGAAATCACTTCATCGCCACCTCTTTCCACCTGGCGATGAAGTGATTTCTTCTTCCTGCCTGTCTTGTCTCAGTGGCTGTACTTTCCTATCCCAGGTACTGCCCACCCAGGCAGCCCCCCGGGTCGTGGCCTGCCCCAGTCAGTGACATGGTACCAACGCTGGTTTGCTATGAGACTCGAGGTATTGCATTTGTTCTCCTTTCTACAAGGTGGTGAAACGGGTGGTTCCCACGGGGTAGCAACTCCGGTTACGATGTATTGCATATCGGAGAGAAGTTACGGTTTCCGCCTTGGGAGAGATGGGAGAGGTAAAATTTAATGGAAACGCATGCATGGATGTCACAAACATGCTGATCCAAAGAAGTGAGGGCAAAAGGGTAGGTACTGGATAGTTCTATTGAAGTCCTAGAATGTGCAAAAAAGTGAGAGGGATCAGAACAGGGGTGGCCTCTGCTGTAGGGCTGGGGTTGACGGGGAAGGAGCAGAAGGTACTTTGTGCAGTGAGATAACTTGATGGAAATGGGAGATATCTTGATAGAAATGTGGGTTACAGGGGCAGATGCATTTATCAAAGCTCACTGAGCCCTGGCCGGTGGGCTCAGTGGTTAGATTCCCAGTCAAGGGCACATGCCTGGGTGTCAGATTCCATCCCCAGCACTGGGAAGGGCATGCATAGGAGGCAACAAATTGATGTGTCTTTCTCACATTGATGTTTCTCTCTCTCCCCCTTCCTCCCTCCCTTCCACTCTAAAAAAATTAAAAACAAACAAAAACAATGGAAAAAATACCTCTGGTGAGGATTTACACACACACACGCACTCCTAACTGAACTGTAACCCTAAGATTTATGTTTTTCACTCCATAAATTATACCTTAATTTCATAAAAGAAACAAAATTAAAGAGAATACTTGCAGAGTAATATATGTAATAGCATCCTACTACTGACTTAAGATCAAAGACTAAATATAGTACAGGTATACCAGTAAATAAAATAATACAGTGAAGAAAAGATATGCTTCTGTATTTGCGACAAGAAAAAACAATGGTAAAGTTTGTCATTTGTGTGGCCCCACCTTTGTGGCTCTGTGGTAGAGCATCGACCTAAGAACCAGGAGGTCATGGTTTGATTCCAGGTCAGGGCACATGCTTCGGCGGTGGCCTCGATCCCCAGCGTGGAGCGTGCAGGAGTCGGCCAATCAGTGATTCTCTCTCATCATTGATGTTTCTCTCTCCCTCTCCCTCTCCCTTCCTCTCTGACATTAATAAGTGTGTCTTAACAAAACAGAACTAAAGCAGATACATTTTTTAAAAAATCGCCATTTGTGAGTGCTGCAAGTATCGCACACTCCGTGGTTTGGGGAAACACGGCCACTCCTGCCGGGGTTCATAGCGACAATGCTGTAATTCAGATCCCGTTTTTCAAATGAGAAGGTGGGAATCAAGTAAAGTTTCCAATCCTTCTCAACATCTCGCACCCCACCGCCTTCCTGGGGTACCTGAAGTGAATCACACCTGTTCGGTTTAAGCTTGCAGGGTGGGAGCGTTTGAAATAACTCCACCTAGTCCCAGACTGGTAGCCCCCAAACCATGGCAGGTCTGCGAACATATTTTGTTTAGGTTTTCCGTGGGGAGTTGAGGTGGAGTTTTTTTGTTTTTTTTTTTAATCCGTTGCAAATGTTTAATACTTGGGAGATTTCGCATAACCACCTGAACATCTGGCAACACTTGGCTGGCATTCCAGAGGAGTGGTCATCGCCTGCGTCTGTGAGATGCGCCTCCTTTAAGTGGAGAACAGATTGTGCACATACTCTACCCTCACAGGGATCGCAGGGCCAGCCTACTGCCCCATTGGCTGTTTGAATTTCTATGTTTAGTCCTTGGAATATTTGAATTGCAGCCTTTGGGAAGTTTAGGTTCTCTTTAAACATCTAATGCTGAGTGTGGGTTTCCTTTCCAAGGCAACAATGTCCTCCAGGGTCCATTTCTCAGTCTGAGATGTGGGAGTCGGGGGTTGGAGGGAGAAGAGGACAGGACGGGGGCCTGTGCAGAGTGGACCACCCTCTCATCTCACGGTACCGTGCCACGGTTAACGAATTTGTGGCTATAAAGTACTTGGGCGAAATCAAGGGCAGAGAGAGGCCGTGAACGATGAATCGGTGTGAGATGCATCTGTGGGCTGGTGCGCAGGGTTCCCCGGAGTCCTGACCCTGAGAAAGGGTGGCCACAAGCAGGCCAGTGGGAGGCATGCTCAGCGCTGGCTCCAAGGTCAGGCCATGTTCTTGCTGTAAGAGGTTACCTGTGGGGGGATCGGTGCTGCCCCCTAAGACCTCCTCTGTGCTCCCTGACCTCTCGCTCCTCCCGGCGTCCTGTGGGATCCCATTCAGCTTTCTTCCCGAGCATCCTCGGTTTGGATTTTCTCCCTGCCTTCCCTTCACCCCTTATTTTCTTAGTGTTTTTTTTTATTCAAGGTCGGATCAAACGGCATCTCCTCAATCCCACCGGCACCAGGCTGATCAGTCTTCCCCGCTCATGCACTTTCCTTTCCTCATATCTGAGCATAGCCCTGAGAGCGTGGCAGGGGAACAGTCCCCCCATCTCCTCGCGGCCCCCCCTCCCCAGGACTCCCTAGAGGGCAAAGCATTCCCTGGTGCCACTGCTGGAGAGAGAGCAGGGATGCATAAAGCTGTCGGTGCCTAGTGTGTACCAGAGGCCACCTCTCGGTCTGAGACACATTTTCTTTCATGAAGACAGAAAATGAAATGGTCCTGTGCACCATTCCAGGGTTTCTACGCCAGCCCCCAGCTGTTTATTGCTGTAGAAAACGGGGTGGTACTTAGCAGACTGCACTGTAGATCTGCTAATGCTCTCTGAGGCCCCTTATTCATTGTTCTGGCAGCTGGCACCTGGCCTGGCATGCTGCCGGCGCTCAGGAAATGTTTGCTCACTGAACACATCTTTAAACCGGGGAGAGAAGCCGACACCGACTGGCTCAGGGCTGCTGCGCTAGTCCACGTTGATCTTGTATATTTCTCGTGGCCGGAAACTCCAGGGAGCTCCTCTTTGACGTCAAAGTTGAAGTCCAGAAATCAATCTCAAGAAAAGCCCAGCTGGTGTGGCTCAGTGGTTGAGCATCGACCTATGAACCAAGAGGTCACGGTTTGATTCCCGATCAGGGCACAGGCCCTGGTTGCGGGCTCCATCCCCAGTGAGGGGTGTGCAGGAGGCAGCCGATCTGTGATTCTCCCTCATCATTGATGTCTCTCTCCCTCTCTCCCCTCCTCTCTCTGAAATAAATTAAAATACTTTTTTAAAAGAAATGACACCGGGGAGCAAGAGGCCCTGGCAGTGACACAGTCAGGAAACAGGTTCTTTCGTTGTGTGACATTTTCTGGTCGGTTGGCAGTGAACGCGGAGGTCTGCCAGAGGGAGCCGGAGCCGCTCTGTGTTGGGATGGATGGATGACAAATGCCTTCCCCTGTGCCTCTGGAAACGCTTCCCTCTGCACTTTTCCTCCCGGGAGGCCAGGCCCGGGGGCTGAGCAGTGGGCGGGAGCACTGGGCCGCCAGCACCCCTGTCAGCAGAGGTGGGACAGGTGCTGATGCGGGGGTTTCTGGCCTGCACTCAGCTGTTCGTCCCGCCAGCCAGGAAGGCCTGTCTCCTAGGACCGTGTCCTGGGCCTGTGTCCTGCGGCCACAGCTGGCCTGGGCCTCCCGGGCGTGTGCCTGTCACTGCGTCCTCCCGTTCAGTGGCACTCAGCGAGGAGCTCTGGTCAGTCGCGTGTGGCAACAGTCAGCCCCGCTGGCATGGAATGGCCACTCTCCTCGCCTATGAAAGCAGGGCCTCGTGGTCGAAGAGTGTTGTGACGTTGGTCTCTGAGTTTTATCCAGATATTGGGCTCTCCTAGTTCACAGTCGCTTCTTATTGAGGAGTGTCCCTCCGGTCCTCTCTCAGGGCATCGAGCACCTAGGACAGGTGTGTCCTCTGTGAAGGAAGCAGCTGACCAAAGCAAGCCCCCTGCCCTCCAGGGGCACATCAGCTAGCAGGGGGATACGACCACCTGCAGGTAACCATGTGACGGGCAGGATGTGGCAAGTGCCACGGTAAAGCTGCGGTTCTGGGACAAAAGAGGAAGAAATTGACTCCCCCAGGAGTGATTCTGGAAACCTCGATGGAGAGAGTAGCAGCTGAGCAGCCTTTTTAAAGGCCAGGTGGAGCTCAGCCGGCAGGGCTCAGTGATTGAGCATTGACCTATGAACGGGGAGGTCACAGTTCGATTCCTGGTCAGGGCACATGCCTAGGTTGCAGGCTCAATCCCCAGTGTGGGGTGTGCAGGAGGCAGTTAATCCATGATTCTCTCTCATCATTCATGTTTCTATCTCTCTCCCTCTCTGAAAGCATTATAGATATAGATATAGATATAGATATAGATATAGATATAGGTATAGGTATAGGTATAGGTATAGGTATAGGTATACATACACACACACACTGGCCACATTATTATAATCTCTGAACACATAATAATCTGACCAGTCAGTGTGTGTATGTGTGTGTGTGTGTGTGTGTGTGTATTAGAGGCCCGGTGCATGAATTTGTGTATGGGTGGGGTCTGGCCAGCCTGGCCAGGGGAGGGGACATGGGCGGTTGACCAGCCTGCCTGTAGGTCAAACTCCTGGAAGAGGGAACAATTTGCATATTAGCCTTTTATTATATAGGATACATACTGAATGGCCAGATTATTACGCATTCAGAGATCATAATAATCTGGCCATTCAGTGTGTGTGTGTGTGTGTGTGTGTGTGTGTGTGTGTGTTTTAAAGGGACAGGTGGATTTTCAGAAGGATCCAGCGGGGAAAAGATGAGGAATTTCAGGAAAAGTGAAAGGAACCTGAAAAGCATTAAGGGTTAGGGAGGATGGCGTGTGCTCAGGGCATGGAGATGCTTCAGCCACGGGAAGAGCCCACAGCCTGGTGGCTGGTGACATGTGGTCAGTGACGGAGCTCTAACTCGATGGGGCGGGTCCACGGGGGATGTCTGCGACCCTCCCCCAGCGAAGTCCCACGGGGGCGGCTTCCTTGAAGGCCCTGCCAGCGTGGCTTCCGTGGCCACGTGGAGACCCTGCCCGCGGAGAATACTGTGGGGAGTAACCCGAGCCCCTCGCTGTCTGCTAAACTAATTACGCTTCCGTCCTCCGAGCGCTCTGATCCTGACTGCTCAGCAGATTGGATGTAGTATCTGCATTATTAATGGGGACGCTACGGCCGAGGGGGCTTGGCCGCTTGCTCCATTCCAAGCAGGTCTCGGGCGGGTGGCATTGCGGGAAGAGAGGCCGCTGCTTGCAGAGTGATGGACGGAGCAGGCCTGCCAGAGGAGCCCCACCCCGACGGGAGCCTGTGCCAGTATGCTCAGAAAATCACTGCCTGCTTCGGAGGGATGGGTAAGACCCCCTTATGCCCTGGGCTTTGCGGAGGGGATGCCCCTGGTGGATGGTGCGACTGAGGAGGAGGACTGAACGTAAGACTAGCTGGCGGCAGGGAGCGGGACTGGCTGCCAGAGCGGGAGCACCTCCTCTGGGCCCCGGGCATCCTTGTCTGGCCCCCTTCCGCTGAGCCCTCCCCCTTAGGAAACCCTTGTTTCTCCGCTCAATCGGTGCTGTCAGCAGCGAAGATGGTCCTGAGGCTGGTGAGCTCTGATGGCTCGTGTTTGCGATGGGTTTGCCGAGTTCTTGGTTGGCTCGTTTCTGATTAAAACAAAACCTGAAAAGCAGGTGAGCCCACAGTCACTGGCGAAGCCACAGGCTCGGAATTCAGACCATTTCCTTAGCAACTGAAATCCTACAGCGGTTCTAATTCTGAAGGCGGACACTGTTCTCTCTTGATATTTTTTTTTTCTTAACAAGTAGAAGACGGATCTTAGCAGGCGGTTTGAAGGGGAAAGGGGGAAGACTCAAGTCATTACATAGAATAAAATGAAAGTCTTCAGACTTCATTCGGGGAGAATTCCTGGGGGGATGGACCCGCGCCTGGAGAATTCAGAGCATAATTAAGGCATCACCCATCCCCTGAGTGCTGTATCGCCCCCAGATGCCTGGGTCTGAGGTGGGGGTACATTTTATCACTGAATTTCTACCGAAGAAACTCAGCAAAGGTAGAGGGCCAGGGGATCTCTCTCTCGATGTGGTCGAAGTCCTTGGGTGATCTGCTTGCCGATGGTTTCTTCCCACAGTTTATCGGAGAAGAGTTTGTTTTGCTACAGTGGAGCTATTTCTGATGCGATCCGCAGCAGGTCAGCAAAACCGTGGGCGGAGTTAAGCACTGTAATTAGCATTGGCTTTGTAGGGCAGTGCATTGTGATAACTTGTCGTATAACCACACAGACTGCCACAAAAACCACTACTCTGCTTTGTAAATGCTGAGCGGATGATTTTACGTGGGCTGTTCACGCAGGCAGAGAAGAAATGGGTCCCCTGGTCCCCAGCCCCCGTGTGGGCACATGTGGGAGGCAACCAATCAATGTGTGTCTCTCTCACATTGATGTTTCTCTCTCTCTTCCTCTCTCCCTCCTATCTACTCTCTAAAAATCAATGGAAAATATATTTTCAAGTGAGGATTATCAACAACAGCAAAAGGGAACTAGTAACCATCGGTGTAAGCTGTCCTTTCTCGGCTTCATCTCCCACGGCATCTGTGGAAGGACTGAGGCCTGTGGCGGGAACCGTCATAACCTAGGAGTCGGGAGACCTGGCTCCACCACGGACGCGCTGTGTTGTCACGGGCAAATCACTTAGCTTCTCTGAGACTTCTGTTCCTCACCTCGAAGCGAAAGGGCTGGGGTAGGTCTGCCCTTCCTGGCTGTTGGTCCTGGTCTGGGGAACTTTGAGAAATATAAGCTCCTGGGCCCCACCCCCAAAGCATCTCATTTGGAGGTCTGAGCCAATGCCCGCGATTTTGTATTTTTCCAAAGCTCTAGGGAAGATTCTCACGTGCCGTGATGTTTGGGGACCACTAGCCTAGATGATCTTCGAAGGCCTTTCCAGCTCTATCATTCTATTCTGATAAAGTGTGTAAGGGTTTTAATGAAAAAAAAAATGTGTTAGAACACAATAGTCCCATGACAGGAGGAGGGGTATGGGTTTTTTCGCTCTGACTTGGGACAATTGTGTGGCCACAGATGGTCACAGACTGCGCTCAGCCTTACTGAGTGGCGGTCAGTGGGTAAATGCTTCTTAGCAGGGATGTCCTGTGTATGTCGGCACTCTAATTGCGGGAGGGTCCTGCTGGCTTGTCACTTGGTGAACACACCCAGCTACCTGGATGGCCATTCTCTCTCCATCATGCCATCATGCGATTCTGCTAGAGTCTGCAATAGCAGAAAACCACAAAACAACATTGAAGAATAGCGCTAGCATCGGGTTAATGGACTGAGGCAGAAAGATATTCATGAATGAGAGAGAGGGGTTTCTCTGTAGAAAATGGGAAGGGTTGGTTACTGTAGCCTAGAGCTGGGTTTGTTGCTGGTTGAAGATGAAGAACTTTGACGTCTTCTTTCTGGGAGATCTGAAAAGAAGCCTCAACATGTGAGAACTTGGAATTCCGATCTTGATGATTTTCCAGTTTGCATTTTCATTTTTACCTTTTATTAATCTTTTCATTGGTTTTTTAGACACAGTGGGAGAGGGGAGGAAAGACACAGACAGAAAACATTGATATGAGAGAGATACATTGATTGGTTGCCTTCTGCATGTGCCCTGACTGGGGCAAGAATTGAGCCTGCTACCACGGTATGTGCCCTTTATTGGAATCGAACCTGTGACCCTTCAGTCTGAGAATCGATACTCCAACCACTGAGCAACCCCAGTAGGGCTGGTTTGCATTTTTATTTTTTTAATATATTTTATTGATTTTTTTACAGAGAGGAAGGGAGAGGGATAGAGAGTTAGAAACATTGATGAGAGAGAAACATCTATCAGCGCCTCCTGCACGCACCATACTGGGGATGTGCCCACAACCAAGATACATGCCCTTAACTGGAATCAAACCTGGGACCCTTCAGTCCGTAGGCTGACGCTCTATCCACTGAGCCAAACCGGGCTTTTAGATTTTATACACTCGAGTCCTATTCCCAGTCCTCTTACCAGCTGATGTTGAATCTTCTGGGAATATTTGCCAGTGATTCTTGTAGATACTGCCACTATTCTTTCCTCCTGCTCTGGATAGGAATCTGATTTTGAAGATGCTCTCCTGTCTCAGACAGACATCGTCTTGGATTTCCGGTAGCAGCTGTTATTATACCTGACCTTCTGCGTATAGGGAGCGCTAAGCTCTTGAGGTAATCGCTTCAATACATCTGCCTTAATCTTCTTTGCTGGGCAGTGAGAACTCCAACAAGAAGGAGTCTGAGAGTTGGGGGGAGCCGCAGCTGCTCGGGAGGTTGGGGTCCGTTTCTCGTTCCTCTGGAACCCGTGCCAGGATGCCCTCCTTGCTTGGTTTAAAGTGTCTGGGGAAGTTGTGTGGCTCTGAGAAAAGCCAGGTCACCTCCTCTGAGAGACCCCGCTCCAGGGGCTCGTACAGGAGGCTGGTTGTCAAGGATGTGAGTGTCAGTGGGGGCCCCTACCCCGGGCACGGGCATGCCGCCATCACCCACCTGCTGTACCTGCACCCTGAGGTCTGCTGCCTGTCCCAGCACTTGCTCAGCAACAGTGATCCTCCGGGTAAGTGAGGGAGCCCGCTCTGGGCGTGGCTGTGTGTTTTCTGAGCGACTTCAGGATAAAGGACTATCTAGAACCGTTCTTCCCTAACGTATTTTTCCAGGGAAACACGAGTCTTGGCGTGTGATTAATGGGGTGAGGGCGGGAGGAATGGAGACTGTAACTTAAATACAGCTGGGGAGCTGAATGCTGAGCGTGTCTTTGTCCACGCGTTTTAATCTTAGTAACTAATGTGTCTCTTTCGGAACTTGGTACTAGTAATGGTCAAAGTAGGAAGTATGATGGGAAAGAAAGATTTTTTTATCGATAGATGCTGTTCTTTCACGCGATGGGGGGTGAATGGAAAAGAAATATCGAGGGCAGCCCGTTGACATGAGCCCAGAATGACCTCGACAGGAGGAAAGATTGACTTAGGTCAAGTTGAGGTCTAAACTGGGTCGCTGCCTACAAAAGGCTCATCTTATGAAATGTCTACAAAGAAAAGAGAGAGAACGGGTTTTTAATGTTGAAAGAACTTGTTGAGGCTTCTTTTCTTTTTTTTTTTTTTTAAATATATTTTATTGATTTTTTTACAGAGAGGAAGGGAAAAGGATAGAGAGTTAAAAACATCGATGAGAGAGGCATCAATCAGCTGCCTCCTGCACGCCCCACAATGGGGATGTACCCGCAACCAAGGTATATGCCCTTGACCAGAATCGAACCGGGGACCTTTCAGTCCGCAGACCGACGCTCTATCCACTGAGCCAAACCAGTTTCAGCAAGGCTTCTTTTCAATGAAGCTCATTGAAACGTGGCCACTGGCCCATCTGCCTGGAAAGAAGCGCGAAAGCCCAGGCCAAGGACAGAGGCATTGCACCTGGGAGTGCTGGGACTCGGAAGTTATAATGCTGCCTCTGTTCATGATGATGACACCACCTACCCACTCATTCCTTGTCTAAGTCAGCACTGGAACTAGTACAGGAGGCAGGACGGTCTTAGAATGGTCCCCACAGACATGTGAAGATGAGTGACATGAGCCAGAGAGCAAAACAGATACCGTGTGAGACAGCCCGGAAGGAGAGCAGGGTCAGATTAAGGTCAGGTGAGCTAAGGGAGTTAACCAATAGTGGGTGCTTTGTTTTCTGGTGAGTGTGTGTTTTGTTTTGTTTTTGCAATCCATTTTAACAGTTTTATTGAGATATAATTCCAATGTCGTACAGGCCACCCCTTTGAACTCTGGAAACTCAGTGTGTTCTATGTATTCATTGATATGTGCAACCATCACCATTGTGAACTTGAGAATATATTGTCTTAAAGAGCCCAGCCAGTGTGGTTCAGTGGTTGAATGTTGACCCAGGAACCAGGGGGTCACGGTTCGATTCCTGGTCAGGGCACATGCTCGGGTCCCAGGCTTGATCCCCAGATTGGGGCATACAGGAGGCAGCCATTCAGTGATTCTCTCTCATCATTGATGTTTCTGTCCCTCTCTACCCTCTCCCTTCCTCTCTCTGAAATGAATAAAAACACTTAAAAACGAGAGAGAGAGCAATACTCTGTACCCTTTAGTATTACCTCACCCCACCCCAACCTCTCCATTCCCACCCTCAGCCTTAAGAAACCACTAATCTGCTTTTTGTCTCAAAAAATTTCCCTTTTCTGGACATTTCAGATGAGTGAAATCATATAATAGATTTTTGTCTGGCTTCTTTCCCTTAGCGTGTTTTCTAGGCTTATTCATAATGTCGCATGTGCCAGTATTTCATTCCTTCTTGTGGTTAAATAATATTCCATTGTCTGGATGGGCCACATTTTGTTTATTCATTCATCAGTAGGTGGACATTTGGGTTGTTTCTGCCTGTTGGCCATTGCAACCATTGCTTCTGTGAACATTCATATACAAGTCTTTATGTGGACATATGTTTTCTGTTCTCTTGGGTGCAGACCTAGGAGTGGAATTTCTGGGTTACCTGGTAACTCCTATGCTTAACCTTCTGAGGAACCAACCCCCAGACTGTTTTCCAAAATGGCCGCACCATGTCACATTCCCACCAACAGCAATAAAGATTCCAGTATCTCCACAACCCTGTCAACGCTTGCTGTTATCCGACTCTTTTATCCTAGCCGGGCTAGCGTGGCCTCTAGTGGTATGAAGTGGTATTTCGTATCTGGCTGTACTGCGCTTTTCACTGGAACAGGGTGGGGATGACTAGCAGATCAGTGCTAAGGCAGGACAGGACGCCAGTACAACAAGGCTAGTATTGGCAATTCCTTGGCTCTCTCACACCCCACCAGTCTCCATCCTTTTTAGGGGAGCACAGAGGGGGATGGAGAACACATGACTTCTGGCCCCCTTCTGAGCTACCCTCCCTTTGTTCAGAACCAATTGGCCGTGCCTCTTGCAGTTTAGACCACCTGTCTCCAATGTTGATTTGTATGCTGGCAGATACCTGAAATTCTTTGTTGAGAAAAAAAGTTATTCCACAATGAGAGGTAAAAAACGAAACATTCTGTTTCCGCTGGAGCTAACACTTTATTGTGCGTGAGGCTGGTGCTTCTACTGAAAGAGATTCCAATCGGACTCTTTGGCATGAGCTGTTGATGCTCGTGAAAGAGATTCGGTCTGCCCCTGGGAACAGGCAGGAAGTCGAGCGGAGACCAGGTAAATAGTGGTTGGATGAGAGTGTGCTGGACAAAAGCTTGTCAGTGGTTTCAATCACAAGAGAACAAGAGAATCACCAGTATCAAAGGGAGCCCTGGGTAAAGGGAAGGGTACCCACCATTGAGATACCCGTATCTTAGTGGAGGCAGATAAGGAAATCAAGGGGATTAGTTCAGTGTGTGGCTTTGGAGCTGGACATTCCAGAATTTAAGACCCTGTTCTGCTTACTAAATATGTGACTTGGGGAAGTTAATATCTCCAGGTCACGGTTTCCCCATCTGTAAGGATGCATACCTTATATGATTGCTATGAACAAGTCTTCCCTTAGGGTCTATGGATCTCTAAGCTATACAGTGGTACCTCGAGATACGAGTGCCCTAACATACAAGATTTTTGAGATACAAGCCATCGAGCGAGCAATTTTTGCTTTGAAATACAAGCGACATTTGAGATAGGAGTAATCGCGAGTATCGGCCGGCTGCACATAACCCACCAGTTTACCATGACTAGAGCGTCTCATAGTTTCTCACGCTTCAAGGTTATGGTACGAATTAAACTCGTATCTCGAGGTACCACTGTATTTGTTTATGAGGCCCCTGTATTGTACAAATAATTTGAGTTGCTCCAAATCAGTGTGCAAACCACCTCATCTTCTCAACGATGGGAAAGAAAGACTATGGCAGCCTGCGAGAGTGAATGTTCACTGGATTCCCCTCCTGGACTTGAATGGGGTCCAGGGCCTGAGATGCCCCATCGACAGGAGCCCCAGAGCTGCTCAGGGCATCTGGTCAACCTTCTGCCCAGAATACGAGAGATGCAGAGGATCACCATAGAGCTGCCAGACAGCACTGCTGGCCCCAACTGGTCCTAAGAAAGGGCCTTAGGCATTTTGGAGCGAGGTGCAGTTTGGGGCAGGGGCCCTGCTTGCCCGGGTCTAAGGGAAGTATTGATTGTGAAGATTACATAACAACATGCATATCAAAAGTGCTATAGCGGCACGCACCTGCATTCACTAACTTTTAGCTGCAAGAAAAACAATAAGATAGTTTATTACTTTTTTAAAAAATGATTTCTATTGTTTGCCTTTTACTGCTGTGATGCAATAGAGGTCCCCCAGGGCCACGAACCCAGCACAGGAAGTGGGATTCCCAGGAAGTGTCTCCGTGTGCTCGGAGCATCCTGTCAGGGACAGGGGCTTGGAGGAAGCGCGCCTTCCTGCAGTCATGCGTGTCCTGTGCCTGTGGAGCCGGGAGCACTCAGGAGCAGCTCCTGGCAGGACACTCGGGGTTCTTTGGCAAAGGCCCCCCGCAGCTGCCAGAAAGACCTCAAAGATGCCGCAGCTTCCTGTTGTTGTCAGGGCTCCGCTCCTGTGTGGGTTCTGGGGGCTTCATACTTTCCCAGTGCCTGTCTCCCCCTTGTCAGGCTCAAAACAACCCTCGGAAATGAGCAGGAAAGGAACTGTTTTCCCCATTTAAGAACAAACAAGGGATTGGCCAGAAGCTGGGACATGTAAAGGAAGCAAATGCATCAGGGAACATAGAAGCACAGCTTCTGCACATGGAGGTAACGCTCTCTGACTGTGGGTGCAGTCACGATCTAGAGCAGGTGTCATTCATTGGGGGCCTGCTTCGTCTCCAGCATTGCACCAAGTGCTTTCTAAGTGTCCCCACTTAATATTCCTAATAACTCCACAAAGCAAGCACTGCTTGCATTTAGCCCTCCTTTTACTGATGCAGTTAAAAGTCACACAGGTAGTCAGTGAAAGAGCTAGACTTGGATCCAGGTTGGCCTGACACCCAAGTTCAGGTCTTGACCATGATGCTAGATGGTCCCACCCTAGGAGCATAAGGGCAAGTCATCCATGAGATTTGCTGAGCATGGGCACACTTATAACTTATAACGAGTGCAAATTTAGTTCCTTAGCTACTCACATTTGATGATTCTTTTATAAAGTAAATTATTTGTGGCAGGAAAATTAGCGAACATCTCTAGTTCATATATATAAGTATCTATACATGGTTTTCTCCTCACCCTACTGTAGGAGCTTGGAGTAATTTTGTTTGTTTGTTTGCTTTCATATATTTTTATTGATTTCAGAGAGGAAGGGAGAGGGAGGAAGAGCTAGAAATATCAATGATGAGAGAGAATCATTGATCGGGTACCTTCTGCCTGCCCCATACTGAGGATCAAACCAGGCAGGTACCCTGATCGGAAATCGAACCATGACCTCCTGGATCATAGGTTGACACTCAACTACTGAGCCACGCTGGCCGGGCTAGAACCCTTGTTCTTTCTGTCCTTGTGAGCTTTGGGGTCTAAGCACAAATGAGTGAACCTATTTAGGGCGACTTCCTTCTTGACAAACAAACAAACAGAGGCTGGCACTGCTATCAAAGGCCCAAGGACATCTGGGAAGGATGTGGTGATTATGTTGTCAGCTGAGTCCAAATCCCAAAGCAGAATGTTCTGCCTTTGAGACCAGGGACCGAAGTAGACGTGGCCGTGCCCTCCTGGAAAAGCAGCTCATGTTCCCGAAGGCAGGAAGGTGACTGTGCTCTAGTCAAGCACCTGCTGTTCGATCCCCAGTACAGCCCCAGGAATCGTCTTCACGTGATATGGTCTCCCCAAGACCCAAATTCTCAGATTTACCACTGAGGGCAGTTTGTGGGGTGTATACATTGTTGTTTAAACACTGAAGTGCTCTCAAGCTGTTTTGTCATATGCTCAGAACATATACCTAACACTGTCAATCTATAGCTTTTCTTTTCATATTCCCTTTTATCCCATTGGCCATCACTAATCCCAAACCCTTAGATCAGACACATATTTCCAAGAGCCAGGAAGGTCTTGGACACTGTGGGCCAAAGGCTCAAAAGGACTCTGTTGTCCACGGTTTGAAGAGCATCTTCTCAAGTCCCTGTGGAGCTGTCTTATCACGTCCTCCTCGTGGTGTCAGGGGCTGTGTTGGGGAAACGTTTTTAATACTCTGTGGACCTCAGATTCAGCATGAAGTGTTTGACCTGGCGTCCGGTTCTCCAGTGACGCCTTTGACTGGTGGCTATTCTGAACACATAGTGGAAGCAGGAAACTGGGTTCTCAGATCCTCCGCCTGCCAGGCCACCATAGTCTGGTTTGTTGATGGGATGTGGTTCCCCTAAAACAGCCATCTCCGTTTGACTTGTATTCATTCCACGGGGGATGCAAATGAGAGGTGGCAGGCAGGTTCTTCTAAGTCCGGGGAGGACAGAAGGAGAGAGATTTGAGAATTCTGCTCTGGGGGAAAGCATCCGCGTGTTTGCGTTTCTCCTTTGATGTATAGTCATCAATAAGCCTGTTGACTTCCCAAGGCTTCCTATTCCATTAGTCTGATCAGATTTCCCAGAAACATCGTTTTGAGGTCTTGCCAGTCGGGCCCTGCCTGTCCATCATGTCCCACCATTAGCCCACACCAGACTTCTCTGTCGCAGAGGTTTGAAGGACCCTCTCACCTTGGGCCTCCCTGTACGTGCTGTTCTGCCGCCCGGCGCCCCTCCCCGTTCCTCAAACAGGATTCACTTAAGCTTGTCCTCCGCTGGCAGGCTGTCTTGCCCTCCCCATCGTCCCCCCTTTCTCTGTGCTTCCGCAGCATCCTGCACGTCTGGCCACTGGAGTTACCTGTTGCTAAGCCTCTCTTTCGGCACCTCAAGTTCCGCTCTCTCTCAGGGCACACAGGGACCTACATTCATATCTTTGTTCCATGACAGCACCTGGCATGGAAATAGGTTGTAAGCATGCAAGTGAATGAATGAACGCATGTTTGCAGAAATCAAATCACTGTGCTAGAATGCAATGGACATGGACTTGTCTCCCTGTCTTCAAGTCGCCTGGGCTAGGAGAAGCGGTATGGTGCAGGGTCCGCGGATCAATCCTGTGGGGTCAAACTCCCCAGCCAAGTTCAAAGCTCAGCACCACTCTTTTTAGATGTGTGACCTGAACACGTTACTTAGTACCTCTGAGCTTCGGGTTTTAAAAAAATATTTTTATTGAGTTTAGAAGGAGAAAGAGAGAGAGAGAAACATTGATGAGAGAGATATCCATTGGCTGCCTCCTGGACGGCCCCACACCAGGGATGAAGCTCACAATCTAGGCATGTGCCCCAACCTTAAGAATCGAATGGGCAACCTTTTGGTGCAAAGGATGACACCCAACCAACTGAGCCACATCGGCCAGGGCTGAGCTTCAGTTTTATCACAAGTGAAGTGTGGCTAATACTATCTGCGTTGCTCTCTACACCTTCGACGGGGGGCGGGGGTGGGGGGGTAGGGAGGGTGAGGCCCAGAGTAGAATGACTTTCCAAAGCTCTCTCATGTCAGTTAGAGGGGAGTTAGGTAAAGAACAGGCCTGCCTTCTCCCTCTCTAACACGGCAGGAGAGAAGGCCGGGGATTGTGAAGTGTTCAGTTCAGTTGAGATTCAGCTCAGGTGAAGCCTTCCTACAAAGTCTCTTCAGACTTTCCCTCATTAGGATCCTTCCTAATGCCACACTAACACCTCTTGCTTGGTTACATCTGTCTGTCTGTCTGCACGTCTCTCCCTTTCTTATTGGCAAGAAAATGGTCTTCAAGGTTTTTGTGTCTCTAGCATATAACACAGCACTTGAAAATAAGGTGCTTCATACAGTTTCCACATGAAGATAGAATTCACATGCCATGAGCATGTGGCTGTGTTTTTAAGGATATTCACAAAGTTGGACCACCATCACCCCAATGTAATTCCAGAGAGTTTTTACCACCCCTGAAAGCAACCTTCCCCATTGCCAACACTCCCCAACCCCTGGCAGCTACTGAGCTACTTTCTGTCTCTGTGGATTTGCCTATTCGGGGCATTTCATATAAATGGAGTCACACAATCTGTGTCCTTTTGTGCCTGGCTTCTGTCACATACTGTGATGTTTTCACAGTTCATAGATGTTGGAGCATCTATTACTGCTTCGTGCCTTTTTGTGGCCGAATAATATCCCATTTTATGGATATACCACATTTTGGTTTTCTGCTCATCGGCAGATGGACATTTGGATTGATTCTGCTTTGGGGGTAACATGAATAATGCTGCTGGGAACACTGTATAGACCTATGTTTACAATTATCTTGGATATGTACTCAGGAGTGGGACTGCTGGGTCACATGGTAACTATATTTGACTGTTTGATGACCTTAAAAACCACTTCCCCAGTGACTACATTATTTTGCACTAAAATTGCACTTAGTACACTTTTAAACTCAGTCAGAGCTGTTCCCCAAAGAGTTTTCACTAAAATGAAAATTCCCATGTGTGCATTCATGTCTATTTGCATCCTGAGTGGTCATCTTCAAAGCCCCTTCTGTCCCTGCAGCATCAAGGTCTGCAAGCATATCATGTAAAGGAAGATGGGGCCCGTACCCAGACATTAGCTGGTCCCTTTCTTCATGCTGCAGGTGCCTTCGCCCCCAAGTTGTATTTGGTTGCTGGTTAGAGGTCTTCCCTCATCCAAGTTCTGTAGCCATAGATAGTAACTGACATGAATCAGAGGACCTTGGGGATATTCTGACTCATGGTGCCCAGAAAACTCCAGCTCACAGAGGTTTGCATGTAGCTCAGTGGAGAGGGGGCATTCCCATGACATAAAATGGGTCCCCGCCGAAACCGGTTTGGCTCAGTGGATAGAGCATCAGTCTGCGGATTGAAAGGTCCCGGGTTCGATTCCGGTCAAGGGCATGTACCTTGCTTGGTTGCAGGCACATCCCCAGTTGGGGGGCGTGCAAGAGGCAGCTGATCAATGTTTCTCTGTTTCTCTCTCATCGATGTTTCTAACTCTCTATTCATCTCTCTTTCTCTGTAAAAAATCAGTAAAATATATTTAATAAATAAATAAATAAAATGGGTCCCCATGGCATAGGATGGGCTTGGGAATAAAATTCAGAATATTGGGGCCACTGCGGCACCAGGCTTCTCCCTTGCCACCCATCATGACCCGAGTCACTTTCTAAGGTCATGTTTGACATCACTAGAATATTTAGGGGTGCTTCACTTTTGCTCTCCTTGCGGAAGGAATCCAGTTCTGTTTCATGTCACTCTTTTCTCTGAAGTGCTGTCATGTGATTTCAGTATGCGGCTGGCTGTGTTCCTCTGTTATCTTTTCCTCAGGCTAGACCTGTCCCTGAAGGGTACAGTCCACCTCTGTAATCACTTGGTAAGCCAGCTCCATGGCAGGGAAATGGACTGTTCAGAATAAATACCTCCGAATCGAATTGTTGAGGTCATCAGTTGTTCTACCGTTATCATTGATAAGAAAATGCTAGGTGCTGTTGCTTTGTTTAGTAATATTTCAGCTGAACTTGATCTAGCATAGAGTATGGTCCAGCTGGTCTATTTTAAGAGTGTAAAGAGGATACAAGCAGCTACTTCCAACAGACTTCTCGGTGAGTTTATCTAGATGCCAGGGGTGGTCTAGTTCATTTTCTACCGGTAATAACTGGTGAAAGCTATTGAGCGCAACCAACTTTCTGGAACTCTTCCTGTATTTGGAGAGGACCACACTCTACTTGAAGCTTTCCTCTCTCTCATTTGCTAAGTGACAAGCATTCCTTCCTTCAAACCTTTCTAGCAACTTCTCAGTATCTCTGACTCCAGTCCCCTCCTACCTCTTTTCAGAGTTATTTTTGTTCTCATGCTATTTGCTCGGCTGGAATGTAAAGTCATCAAGGGCCTACCCTAGACGTCTTTGCTCTCTTTACCAAGGTCAGCCCCCTTCCTGTGAGGTTTCATGTACTGTATATACTCAGGAAATACTTGTTACCTACAATTCATGAGTCAGCAGTAATTTATTTCTCTTCCTTCTTCCCTGATTTTGCCCACTTTGCCTTCAATTGTGTGATGCTCTGGTTTAACGCTGTTTTTTGTGGCTTGGTTGCTTTTTTCTGTGTGCAGATCTACTACCCACTGAATTAAATTAATAAATGCTCATCACTCTTAGTATATTTTATTCAGAGAGGAAAAAAACATATTATGTAATCCAGATCCAAAACCAAGAAGAATGTAAGTTCTAATAATATCCCTCCCTGTCTTCTAGTTTACTCAAACCCCAACAAATCCAATACAGAGGCAGAGTGTTTTCCATCTCGCTGGGGAATAGTGAGCAGGGAGGAAGGGAATAAAACCACCTTCTATACCTCTTTCAAAAATATGCTGACTTGGCATATGGCATAGAGTACCAGCACAATCTTTGGTTGAATTGCAGCAACATGTAGCTATTTCAAAATGTTTAAAAAGAGCCCATGCATATGTGTAAATACAATGAAATTCCTGTATAATAAAAGGGTAATATGCAAATTGACTGAACGGCGGAATGACCGGTAGCTATGACATGCACTGACCACCGGGGGCAGACGCTCAATGCAGGAGCTGTCCCCTGGCGGTCAGTGTGCTCCCACAGGGGGAGCGCCACTCAGCCAGAAGCCAGGCTGACAGCTGGCGAGCACAGCAGTGGTGGCAGGAGCCTCTTCCTCCTCTGCAGCAGCGCTAAGGATGTCCAACTGACATCCCCCGAGGGCTCCCGGACTGCAAAAGGGCACAGGCAGAGCTGAGGGACACCCCCACCCCTCAAATGCATGAATATTGTGCACCGGGCCTCTAGTCCTCTATAATAACAGAGTAATATACAAATAGACCAAATGGCAGGACAAGCGAACAACCAATCAAAGCGTAATATGCTACTGATATGCTAAGGTTGCTCAGTTGCTCGCTATGATCTGCACTGACTACCAGGGGGCAGACAGTCAACTGGTTGACCAGTAGCTATGGCATGCATTGACCACCAAGTGGTAGATGCTCCAACTAGTACAGTGGTTGGCAAACTGCAGCTTGCAAGCCACATGCGGCTCTTTGGCCCCTTGATTATGGCTCTTCCACTAAATACCATGGCCTGGGTGAGTCTATTTTGAAGAAGTGGCATTAGAAGAAGTTTAAGTTTAAAAATTTTGGCTCTCAAAAGAAATTTCCATCGTTGTACTGTTGATATCTGGCTCTGTTGACTAATGAGTTTGCCGACCACTGGACTGGTAGGTTAGCTTGCTGCTGGGGTTCCACCAATGGGAACTGAGCGAGATGGGCCAGACATGTCCTGGAGTCCTCCTATAGTCCCTCCCCAGCCCTGTTGTGCACTGGTGGGGTCCCTCAGCCTGGCCTGCACCCTCTCACAATCCAGGACCCCTTGGGAGATGTCAGAGAGCCAGTTTCAGCCTGATCCCGCAGACCCCTCCCTTTGGGAGGGCACCATACGCAGGCTCATGGCTGGTGAGCGCTGCTGTGGCAGCACGAACCTCTCCAGATCAGGGACGGGATGAGCAGTAGGAACTGCAGGTAGCATTGGACGGCGGGTTTCGGCCTGATCCCTGCAGCCACCCAGAGGGACCTCACCAGGGCACAAATTCGCATGGGCCTCTAGTGTTACCATAAAATGACTCGTATCTATAGAGCTTGATAAATGTCCTGAATCATATACTTTCCCCTAAAACATAACTGCAGGCTTACAAGACATTGGGGGCCATCTTTGTCTACGAGGCAGCTGTTAGATGTGACCCCTGCGACCTGAGTTGATCCAAGTAGACTCGTTTACATATTTAACAGGCGGAAGCACTTCAGCACAGTGTGTGTGCATACAGATTCCATTGTGTTTGTTCAATGAAATGATCCAATTAATTATTGATTCTCTGGAGAAACCATCATCTCCTCTGTCTGACGGGCACATTTGGCCTCCTCAGGGTAGGTAGTCTTCTCTTTAGAATCAATCTGTCTCTCTAATTAAAGTACAGTGGTGCCTCGAGATACGAGTTTAATTCGTTCTGTAACTTTGAGGCGTGGGAAACTATGAGACGCTCGAGTCGCAGTACACTGATGGGTCGTGTGCAGCCGGCCGATCCACTCGATTACTCCTATCTCAAATGTTGCTCGTATTTCAAAGCAAAAATCGCTCGCTGGATGGCTCGTATCTCAAAAATCTCATATGTTAGGGCACTCATATCTCGAGGTACCACTGTATAGGACTAGTTGGAAGTGAGCAGTCCATCAAGACAAATTGTTCCTTCTTAAGCATAGAAAAAGATGCATAACTGAGATTGTTTTCTGTGCTGACCTTTCTCCCCCGCCCCTCCCCCCCACCTTCCTCCCCTCTCCACCTCAAAGCAGACCCCAGGGCAGGGATTCAAGGGCATGTCATTCATTGGATCCCAGGAAACACTGATAAGGAGCTGAAGCTAATAAAAGGTGAATTATCAAACTAGTTACCAGTGCGGGCAGCCAAGACTCAAGTGATTGGGAACTCTGGGAGATAGTGCAGAGCAGGCCTCGGGGATATCTGAGCCGAGGGACCGGGGAGCTGGGGTATTTAGCTGCCACCTCCCCACCTGTCATTGTCTGAAAGCTGCTTCCAGGTGCATGAGCTCCCTGGCCGTGATGTTCCCGGCTTGACATGTAGAGGTAAATGCCAGGGAGATACGAACAATCCAGGAGGGAGGCATGTATGCATCGTGTACAACAGCATGGAGAGCTCTCCGAGGAGGCCGGGAAATGCCGAGCCGCCGGGCCTGGGGAGGCTGCTCCGGGACCAGCAGTTCAGTTTTGGGGAACCTCTTACTGTCCACCCCTCCAGTGGGCCTCCTCTGACACGCCACCCCTTGGAATGTGGGTATCTGCGTGTCTCCGGAAAACTGCCCCCAGCCTGCCTTATTTGATTCTTTAATACAGTGGTTCTCAACCTTCCTAAGGCCGCGACCCTTGCATACAGTTCCTCATGTGGTGGTGACCCTCAACCATGACATTTTGCTACTGTTATGCATCGTGATGTAAATATCTGCATTTTCCGATGGTCTTAGGCGACCCCTGTGAAAGGGTCGTTCAACCCCCAAAGGGGTCGCGACCCACAGGTTGAGAACCGCTGTTTTAATACATGGAAGTACCCGCCCTTGAACTCTTTTTATTTCATGCACTAATTCAACGATGGGCATCTTTGCCGACTCCCCTTCACCCTAGTCGCCACAGAGAAGCCAGAGGATCCTGTGGAAATGACAGTCAGATCATGCGACTTTCTCCATGGCTGCCCACCTCACTCACGGCCAAAGCCAAGGTTTTGTAATGACCCTTGGGCCCTAACTCCTTGGCCTCTCCAATCCCACTTCTGTGGTCAGGGTCTCGGGCCTCAATGGCTTCCTCTCGGTCTGGAACACCCCAGGTGAGCTCCCAGCTCAGCATCCTTCTTGTTATGGTCCCTCTACCTCAATCCTCAGGCTTCCTCTGATGCCTTTATCAAAGAGGCCTTCTCCCCCCGCTCACTTAAAACCACATTCCTACCCCAACACTCTCTACCCATCATCTTGGATATTTCCACAGGATTTACCACTCTCTGTCTTATTCTGTTATAAACTGATGAAACAGTGAACATTAAATAATAACCATCATCATCACCCTTCCTCGCACTCCTCCTGGCCAGCACTTCCATTTCATTCAGAGCAACTCTCAGCCCCACCCCATTCTGGGTTACTGATTGACAGGGCTCAGTGCAAAAGGAAACTATGGAGGGAGCGGGGGAGAGGGCACCTTATCCAATCAAAGCGCAGGAATAGAGTGCCATTACAGGTGCGAAAATACAAAGCTGTTGTACTAAATAAAGTAACATTTTTGTGCGTTTTTTAAAAGACTTTTTATTGAGTTTTACAGAGAGAGGATGGGAGAGGGAGAGAGTGAAACATCGATTGGCTCGTTCCTGCACGACCCTCACTGGGGTTCGAGCCTGCTGCTTGGGCATGCGCCCTGACAGGGAGTAGAGCCAGCAACCTCTTGGTGCATGGGCCGACGCTCACCACTGAGCCACACTGGCTGGGCTAAAGTAACACTTTCAATTATTAACATGAATTTCACCTTGTGTGTTTATACAGTGCAGGGCCCGTTTCAAATAAAAACAGAAAGTTCTTTCAGTCCTAGGTGGAATGATTGAGCTTACACAATGAATATTTCAGGTATGGTAGGCCCATATGTATTTCTTCTTTCCGGAAGGGTGGGATTTTTGCCCACAACCAGCGCCACTGTTTTTTATTTCTCGCACCTTCCACCGACGCCCTACCTCTGGCTGGGTGAGGAAGGACTGAGCGAGAGGCCAGGGGAAGCGGGCTGCCCTGTCTTTGCCTTCCCTCATTTTCAGAGTCAGTGGTCGGCTCTTACAGTCAGAAACGGGGGTGCGAAGCGACGTGATAAACCACTCCGGTTGTTTGTGTTTCCTGGAACACCATTTCCTCGCTTGTGCATTCGAGGCAGGTGTTCTGGTTTGAAGGGGAACTGACCTCTCATCACCCCTGTTTAATGGATCGTAGAGGTGGAACACTTTGCCTTGGAGTCCCCTGAATTCCCACACATCGTGGATCCGCTGGAATTCCGTGCTCACGGGCATCACCGGCACTAAATGCGAATGGGGCAGCCAGCAACACGTACCGCGCGCACCTTGTCTGCTCGTGTGCATGCTCCATTGTCCCATTGGACTTCCCTTACAAAACACAAGTTCCAGGAGAACATTATTGCAGGTTTCAGTCTGTCGACAGCAAAGCATTAAGCCAAATGCAGACCCTTCTGAGCACAAAGCCCCATGTAACCACACAGGTGGCATGTCCATGAAGCCAGCCTGTCCTCCACACAGCCTCACAAGTGGAGCAGTCCTTACCACACCCAGATGAGACTGAAGCATGCACACACACACACACACACACACACACACACACACGGCAGGTAATCTGCCCAAGGCCCCCCTCGGCCTGTGGCCCAGCTGAATTCCAAGGCGGCTGTGTAGACCAGGCTGCCCGGGTGGCGCATGGAGCAACCACGGGGTAGGAGGTAGGACACAGGGTTTGGGCCCGTTTCTGAGTAACTGTGCGAGCTTGCCCAGTCTGCCTCAGGACTCTGGTTTTCATCTTGCAGGTGCATGCAACTCATGCCTATTTTTTCATACAAGTTACAGCTCTTCCAACCCAGAGCTGGTGGCCTGGTCCCTTTTCTCTCCAGACTAAGAATCGGGGAAAGTCACTGAGGTGTGCGCTGGGTGGCAATGACACCTTCCTGTGGAAGCAAATGCAGCAATGGCTGTGCACTGTGCATGCTTACTAGGCCTGTCCCTCAGATGATGGCCGAGATGTCCCAGGAGAAGGAGAGACGTCATTTTCTGGAAGCAGGCCAGGGCCTAATTAGCGCCGTGAGGCTACATGAGGGGAGCAAAGGTAGACTTTGGAAACCTTGCAAAACTGCTGTGGCCCCCTGCCCCGATTTTTGTAATTGTCTCTCCATGTCAACCAGAGGAATGGTGAATCACGATAGATAATTGCTTGCATCTTGAAAGACTTGCTCTGTGGGCCTGGCTGGGTACCATCTTCTCCTGTTCAGCCAACAATGAGGGCGGTAGGCCCAGGTGATGCTCTTCACCTGGAAGGTTCTACTCTAAGAAGTCCAGGAGCTCACAGAGGGTAAGGGATCAAGAGAGAAGAGTGTTTTCGACAAGGTAACATGCAAGATTTCCAGTGTGCCAGGTCCTTTGGAAATGCCAAAGGAGTCAATGTATTGAGTGTATCTTGACTCAAAAAAGTGTGTGTGTGTGGAGGAGGGAGAGGAGGAGGGAGGCTCTTTCATGACCTCAGTAGAAGGGAAGGCCCAACAAAGTCAACGGAGGGTCTGTGGCTTTAAATTCTAGCAAACCTGTAAGTGTAAAGTGTAATGTTATTACCTCATCCACTGGTTATAAGGATTAAATGAGGTGATGAAGGTCAAGGGGACTAGCATGGCAGCTGGCACGCAGTGAGCACTCTGTGAAGGATGACAAAGTGGGAGTAAGGGGACTTGACACAATGACTCCCTGATGAGGTTCCTTTTCAGCTTGCTTTCTCTCCAAGGAGAATTGTTAGTTTGCGTCTCAGCAAACACTGTCAAGCAATCACTAAATTGATTTATTCAGGAGACCGAATTTATTTTTAATTTAAGTCAGATTCTCAAATCAGTCTGTTTGAGAGTAAAAATGAATACTTACCTACTGTTTGGACTTACTGTGGTGAGCTGGTGACATTCACTCCTTAGGATCGCTCAGATATTGCATTTCTACTTTGTGCCTATCACTGTGTGCTACAGAGACGCACACAATTCCTTCCTTCAAAGAGCCCGTAATCTCTTGCAAAAATAACTGTGCACATCCTTCACTGCACTATCTTCTCTCTTGATACCTTGGCCTCCATTAGTTATTGGATGGGCAAATCGTACCAGAATCTTGGCCTGCTGGGTGCATTCTTGGCTAGACCAGTTAGGCACATGGGTGACATTTAAGTACCAGAGAGATGGTATGTTATTAGGGAATTTCTAGATGATAGAAATTGATCATTTGCCATCCTAACAACTATATTTCTACTTGGAAAATATTTCTAAAAGATAAAGCTAATAGTAAACTGTTTTTTAGAAAGAACTCAGAACTATTTCTGTACTTCTCAACTTCTCGTGTGCCTGAAATTAGGCTAAAATTTGTGAAACTCTCTTTACTATCAAAAGATCCTTTGAATTCTGACTAACGGGTTCCAGTACACTGGTTGGAAAATGGCTGGTTTTATGCTCTATGGTTTCCATCCTTAGTGGATTACATATAGGGGACATTAAATGTACCTTAGACAATTTTTGTAATTTTCTCCAGCTGCAACCCATTACTCAGAAGTGGTTTCTGAGAAAGATCGTGGGGGAAGCTTTGGATACAGACGTAAAATCTACTTTAATAACTCGTGGAAAAAGAACTCTGCTGGACACTGGTGCTGTGAGATTCATATGGAAAAAATTCTAAGAATTCCCGGTTGAGGACAAGAGAGTTAGTAGGATCAAGAGGGCTCAGACATTTACGAATTTTTCTCAGCCTGTAGGAAACTTTGGAACCATCACTTCCAATAAATTTCCATGGAGACTGCAGCGAGCGTCAAGATGTTTGAAAATCTCCTCATGTCCATTGCCCTCCATTGATGCAGGCCTGTGTGCCAGGCCAGTGGCCCTTAGTCACTTAGGGAGCTGGCTACAGCTCGGGTGTCATCTGCAGGAAATCTAGGCTGGGGGCCAGCTGGTGCGTTGAAATTCTAGGGGCGTATTGAAAGCACCCCTAGGATTTCTGACCCTGGATGTCTGCAGACTGTGCTCTTGAGAGTCCGGAAAAGCATGAAACCATCCTTGTCTTCATGGAGCTCGCAGCTGGACACAGATAAACTAACCAGCATGGACACTTTCTGGGCCTCTGTTCCGTGGCCAGCCGTCGGTTAAAAACTGGACCTGCTCACCAACACGACCCAGTTTGCAGGGAGGAGGCAATATGGTGGGGAACAGATCGTGGTGGACTTTGGAATGCAGCCACGTTCTTTTTATCTGAACTTGGAAAGAAAGTGATGGCTCAGGTTTAAGACTCCAACCACGTCACTCCTAGGGTTCACCCTCCAGAGCTCTCTGTGACCAGGGGGGGGGGGGGGCCGGGGCGGGGGGGGGCGTCTCCCAGGGACAAGGAACCAGGTGATACCTTCTCACTCTGTGCCCTCCCCCTGGAATGGTCTTCCTCCCCCGCTTTCTTACTTGGCAGCCCTGGCAGCCTCTCCTGCTGAGACCCTCTCCTGCTGGGCTCAGCCTGCCCTGCCCCGTGCACCCTTCTTCTGTCTTAGCACCTTCCTCACGCCCCTGAGAACATGGACGTCTCGGCATCCTCTCCACTAAAGGGTAAACAGCTCCCGAGCAGTGCTCTCTCCCTTCTTCTTTTGAAACTGCCAACCCAGCACCTGGCATCCAGTAGATGCTCCATACATGTCCCAGGGAGGTTGACAGACACAAGCATCAAAAAGAAAGCAAGCGAGGAACTCATTCTTGAGTTTGCTTTCAGCTGAATTCTGCCAGAAGGACAGGGAGGGCTCTTTGGCCCATGCGTCCAAAGGTGCGGAGGGGAGATACCTGGAAACCCGGGGTCCTTGGCCAGAGCGGGGAAGTGAGCTTCCTGTCCTGCAGGTGCACGAGCAGCAGGCAACCCCCGGCTCCGTGGAAGGAGAGAGAGAGAGCAATGAGGAAGTGGACGCAGGCAGCATTTCCCTCCCTTGGCATGGCTTCTGCTGGAATGACACCCGCTTGGGGCTCTGCCAAGAACGGCGGGCTGTGTGCTCAGCAAGCTTTTCTCTCCAACAAAATGGTTTCTGTCCTCCGGTCCCTTGTGGACAAGCATTGCTTCATTCTGTGAGTGAATGAAAAGGCGGCCGGAGTCACTTGGGCAATAAGACACCACATAGAATCCCGAGTGGGTGTCTGATCTGTGGTCTTATCTCATCCGAGCTCAGTGAGATGATTAAGTTCTTTGGAAATGGTTTCTAGAAATAAGGAGAGAAGGTCCCACTGCTGTCTTACGAGCTGTACATTTCTCGTCGTTTTCCTGATGTGTTTTGTTGCACTTCCTGCGGCTTTAACTGTCAAGTGGAAAATCTCTCCGCTTTGCTTCTGAAAGCTCTGAACCCTTTCGGCCCCAGGCCAGGAGACAGAAACCATTTGGTTTTACTCTCCCACATTCCCAAAATAACTTCAGTGATATCCTTGTTGGTTATCGGGGAAAGTGCAGCCCTGTCAGATTGGTGGGGGTGGGGGTGGGGGGGATGTTAGCCATATGACTGTTATGGAGCAACTAAATGCTGGTGACTCATTCCCTTTGACTGAGGTACAGGAAAATTCTTTCCATGGAAAACCCAGGAGGGGGGATCTCCGAACCTCTCAGTAGTATTTTCCCATAGAAAAGGCTTCCCTGCAAATGAATGGGCGCCAGCTGTGCCTCTGCCTGCTCTGGCTCCAAACCTTTCCAGAAACCAGAGGGCCCGGCAGTTTAGCCACAGGGGCAGGCAGGTAGGTTCCGAACTGTCACACGGAACCGATTTTCTTAATAAGCTTTCATCTTAGGGCTCACAATGGCCATCCCGAGTACAAGAGAAATCGAACTAATTGCATTGATAGTATCTGGAATGCTTACCGGTGTGATTGAGTTGGGGCATTTTTACTGTCACATTCCATTAGGGACAGAGGGGCGGGGGAGGGAGAGGGGGCAGGGAGCACTGTCCCCTGGGCTTTGAGCTGAATGACAGGAAGGACTTGGAGAGAAGTGTCTCCAGAAGGTGCTAATCTGTTTATGCAGCAGAAACATCATCAAATAAAGTTACCAGCGAGGCCCGCAGCACCCAACTAATTCCAGCTCTTGGAGGTTCATTTTGCTTGTTAGTCTCCCCTGAAGGGCTCTGAGGGCCATCAGGGTGGAGAAGGAGACGCAGGGTGTTTCGACCATGGAAACTGGGGGGTGTGAAGGGCAGGTCTCCTCCGTACTCTTAACGCTGCCCACTCCTCTGGACAGGAGGTCCTGCTTTTCTCACGCTTGGCTGGCATTATGAATGGAGGGCAGAGACGCTGCTTCAAGGCTCTTGGGTGCCATTCCTCCAGCTGGCTGCTGACTTAGGAAAACCCTGACCCTCCCGGGCTGCTGCGGAGGCAGGGAAGGGTGTGGGCGAAGTCTGTGTCACAGGAAAGGCGACCAGGGGTTGGCGTGGACTTAGCCCTAGGACTGAGACACCCCAGCTATTAATAGCACAGCCCTGAGTCACCGAGGTAGGCATTTCACAGCTGCTTGAGAACTGCGACTGCGAACCATCAGAAAGCCCCACTGAAGGCCTGGCCCAGCCCAGCCAGTGCCATCCAGCTATAAACAACCCCCGGATGAAAGATGCAGTGGTGGGTCGACTTCACCTTTTCTATTACCCTGGCGCTCCCAGACCCAGCAGTTACAATATTTGCCGTAAACACAGGCTCGTGCTCGTGGTTGGGAAGGATGCGCTGGCCATCTGCTGCTCTTCGGGAGTCGGGGGGCAGAGCGGGCACATGGTGGCTGTGACTGGCTGTCGGCCTCTTGCTCATCACGTTGTCCCCACATGCTGGATGCATAGGAGTGTGGTTCCCACATGCTGGATGCATAGGAGTGCGGTCCCCACATGCCGGGTGCATAGGAGTGCGGTCCCCACATGCCGGGTGCATAGGAGTGCGGTGCCCACATGCCGGGTGCATAGGAGTGCGGTGCCCACATGCCAGTGTATAGGAGTGCAGTGCCCACATGCTGGGTATATAGGAGTGTGGTGGGGACAACACAAACCATCTGGGTCGGGGAGACAGGGGGGTGGAATGGGGTGGGCCGCAGTGAACCCCACGTCCTCTGCTCCCAGGAGAGTGATCTGTGACCCTGTGGGTCAGAAATCCGAAAGCCTGGTTAGAAGCCCAGGCTGCTGGGGTCAGGCTCAGGCTGGCGAGGGGGGACGGTGCGGCTGCCCCTCACTTTGTAGCGAGGCCTCCTCCCTCACATCTATCCACACATCCAAGGAGCTGGTCCAGAGAAGTCCGGTGAGGCGGCGAGAGGGTGGCAGTCAGAATCCGGCCTCACTGGATACGACAGGATTTTACTCGGATCCAGAATTGGATCCTGGAGGCAGAGTGGGATCCTGAAAGGATCCTCAGACTCTCATTCATGGTCCCAGTCCCCACCCCGCCCCGCCCCCATTCAGGCTCACCACGGGGGAGAGGGGGAGAGGAGGGGAGTCCCAGCCGGGCAAATGGAGCGCCTTTACTATTTTCCATCTGATGGAGCCTCCGGGACCCGAGCAGCTGAAGACAATGAACTTGAAGGGGGCCACTAGCCCCCCGTGGTCGGAGGCTACCTTTATGGATTCGGTGTGCCTGGCAGAGGCTGTCCACAGCCGGTTGCGCGGCAGGTCTAGGAACCCGATAAGCTAACCATCGACCAGTTTTACTAACAACTGATCGGTTTCACCGATCGATTGGTGGGCACCGTCCGCGGCTGCGCCCCCTCTTCTGGCCGTCACTTCGCAGCAGGCAGCCCTGGGGCGGGGGGGCCGGGCCCGCTTCCCCGGGCCGCGCGAGGCCTGCCCGGTGCTGCCCGCGGCCGGAGAGGGGGGCGTGGAATTGTGCGTGTGTCGCGGCGGCGCGGCGGCGGGAGCGGGAGGCTGCGGCCCCGGGCAGGGTCCCCGGCGGCGCAGGGCGCAGGGCGCAGGGCGCAGGGCGCAGGGCGCAGGGCGCGGCCACCGCGCGGCGGCGATCGCTTCCCGGGGCGGCGCGGGCTCGGCCGGGAGCGGGGGGCGGGATTTGCGAGAGCTGCCCGGGCTGGGCGAGCGGATGCCCCGCGGTCTGCCTCGCAGTCTCTGCACCGAGGACCTGCCTGCCCGCCTGCCCGCCCGCCCGCCCGGGCGCGCTGCACCGCCGGACCTCACTCCTCTTTCTCCCGGGCTGCGCGCCTCGCCGCCTGCCTGCCTCCCTCCCTGGCCGGGGGACCGCGTTGCCATGGTGAAGGAGAAAGGTAATGAAGGATACGGAGCGATGGCGGTGTGCGCGGTGGCACAAGTTGGTGCCGAATGGACCGGGATCCAGGGGAAGCCGGGCAGACATGTTCTCGGGGCGCGGGCGGGCCGGTGTGTGTGTGTGTCTGGAGAGAAGCTGGCTTCCCGGGGACCCAGGCGCCCTGGAGAGCCTCTGGTGGAGCCACGGCGGCGCCTGAAGCCCTTCCCATTTCCCGGGGGGTTTGCAAGGCTGGGGTCCTGGGTCCGTGCAGGTTGGGATGGGGAGTGCCTTTCTGAATCTCGGGTGGGGATGGAGGCTGGCGAACCTGTCCCCCCGCCCTTCCGCGCCTGGTCCCCACCCCACCCCGTGACTCCGTTAAGATGTGCCGGGAAAGGGTCCTGCCGCCGGGATGGTGGTGGTGGGGACCCGCGGGAGCCTCGTGGGGACCGGCTAAGAGGAGCCGAGGGCTGTTCTGTAGGCTTTGGGGGGGTGTTGTTGGACCACCCGGCATTTCACTCCTCCGGACATCTTCAAGGAGGTGGTCAGTACCGGTCAGGGGTGGCAGAGAGCCCCATCGTCTCCCCAGGAGCCTGTAAGGAGGGGGAGGGGGCGGGGTGCCCGCACAGGTGCACCGTCCTTGCGCACTGGGCGTGGCCCTGACATGGAAGGGAAATCGTTCAGAGCGAACTACCGTTTAAATTATTCGTCTATCCGGGGGAGAACACAGCAGGGCTCGCTTTCAAGGATCCAAGTACTGTCTGCACACAGCGCAGGCTGGGAAGGCGAAATGTCCCCGGAGGACAGACAAGGGAAGAGGGAAGCCTCAGCCCTACCCGGTCAGCCTCCATCCATTCCGCCTCCTCCTAGAGGGAAGGTGGTTAATATGTGTATCTTTCTAATGGGGGATAGATGGGTGGGGGGAGAGAGAGGCAGATAGAGAGGTAAGAGAGATAAGATAGATGATAGATAAATAGATAGATGATAGAAGTATAAGAATGGAATTCTTTTGTGACCATGGCTCTGAGACTTAAGTTTTTCCTCCTCCTAATATCGTAGGGGCCTTCCCCATATAATTTGATAATGTGAGGATCCGTCCTTTAATGTTGCTCTTACTAAGCTTGGTTGTCTTCCGCCACGTTTTCTTAGTGTGGGGCGTAACTTCCTCCAGCCACTCGGACGCCTGCTCGTTCAGGGCTGTCTTGAACCATTTCAAAGACTTACCTCTCTCCACGTTCTCTGAAAGCCCCTCCCCGAGTGACTTTGAACAGGCGGAACTCACGTGGGTCCTTGCAGCTGGAAACTCAGGGCGGGTTTATGATGCTAACGGGTGGCTGAAGAGCAGGATCGAGAGACACCCAATAGAGCTGACACCTTAGGACAGTGGTCGGCAAACTCATCAGTCAACCGAGCCGCAAACCGAGGCTCCGGAGCCGCAGTTTGCTGACCACCGCCTTAGGACAAAGGGAACATGGTTCTGCTCCATTCTCCCTGCCCCCGCGTATCTTTCCCAGTCACTTGCTTTAGCGTTGGTCTTCCACTGAGTGCGTGGCAACCGAGGGAAATGCCTTGGTGCGTGTAAAAGTGCCTCTAATGACCCTTCCTGTCTTTCTGGGATGCTTCCAGGAACCCTCAGAGTGACCCACACAGATGTTGACATGGAATGAAGGTTAGGTGCCCCCACCCCTTGTTGTTACCTCCCACCCTCCTAGAACGAGCTGTCCTGACCTCTCTATTGCTAATGGGTTTGAGTTTCCTTTTCCAAAGGGAGTCACTTCCGAGTGATGGGAAAGAGGGCTGCCGGAGCCACTTTGCATTGCGTCCCCGTGGGGCCTGGGAGCTTTGCAGGGTGGTATCCGTGTGGTGGATCTGCGGTCCCCAAATAGCAGCCCTTTTCCAAGCCATCGCAGACCTCTCAACTCTCAGACTGCCCCGGCTCGCTTCTGCTTTACAGCTCGGGAGCCTCTTTCCGATTGGAACACTGCGCGGGCCACCGAGAGGTCACATACTCTCAGAGGTCACATTATCTCAGCCTCTGATTAAAGGCTGTTCCCTTTTTATGTGGAGGTCTGTGCCAGGCCACGCCGCTGCCTCCCAGCCCTCTGATCGCACCAACTCAGCCAAGAGCAGAGGAGGGCAGGGGTTTGGGGCAGGTACATAGAGCTGCCATGGAAATAAAGGAGTTTCATCATAGCTTTTATTTTTTTATTGATTTTTTTTATTGATTGCAGAGGAGAAGAGACAGAGACAGAGAGAGAGATTAATGATGAGACAGTATCATTGATCAGCTGCCTCCTGCACACCCCACACTGGGGATCAAGCCCGCAACCCGGGCATGTGCCCTCACTGGGAATCCAACCATGACCTCCTGATTCTTAGGTTGAAGCTCAACCACTGAGCCACACCAGCCAGGCTCGTCATCGCTTTTAAAGTGACAAGGGCAGAGGGGAGCAGGTAGCACAGGCTTTCATCCTAGAGGTGAGAAAACAGGGGTTCAGAGGTACACAAGTTGCTCAGACACGCAGGGTTAATGGGAGCAAGTGCCCATCCTGTGTCCCAGTGAAGGTGCGTGTACCCGGTGGGGATGTCCACTGGCTCCACCACCAGGCAGTGAGCCTTGCAGAGGCGGCATCTGTGCCCATCTTTAACGCCCAGTATATAACCTGGTGTCTGCCCCATCGCCGTCCCCCAACAGCCGGAGCAGGTTGGCCGTTCTCTGGGCTGAACGAGGACCCATGCCTTCTCAATTCTGAGATCTTTCCAGTCCTCTCCGTTTCTTCTTGTTCTCGCTCCTTCCTCCTGGAGCTCACCCGGTCACCCTTGCGCAAGCTCAGATGATGGCAATATGCATCTTGGGAGCTCAGAAGGCCTTCTGAAGGTCTGACCTGGGTCTCTGGTGTGCTCCCCAGTTAGAGGCGGTCTCTCTCACTCTGCTTTCTCTCCTGGATAAAGTCTCCATGTGTCTGCCAGGTTTGGGGTTGGCACCAGTGGATCCCACCTTGGCCAGCGTGGAGTGGCATTTGCTGGCATTCTTTGACCCCCCTCATCTTCTGGGCTCCGAACCAGGCGCCCATTCACTTCCAGTTGCAGACACCTATGGATCCGGGAATCTTGATGCAATGGTGGTTTCTCTGATGCGTTCAAGGGCGTCCTGTCGTTGCCAGATCCGGTAACAAAGAAGCAGGAGAGGTTTTTGTGGGTTTATCCGTCAATATCTGTCTCCCTTGAATACACTCTCATCAACCTAAACGCCAGAGGCCCTCTGTTCTCCCTGAAAAGCTCTCATTGTCTAGCCCGCCTGTGTGGCAGCGCAAGTTTGAGAAATATACACAAAGGGATTCATTATCTCTTCGTTTGAGAAAACAAGAATTAACAAACACTAAAGATCAAGTTATGTCAACACTCATCTAATTTAAATGATAAGGATGCTTATGGCTTATAAGCCACGTGGGAGACTAAGAACTGAGCAGCCAGGGAGACAGTCATCACTGTTTGTTTTGTTCCTGAAAGCTTCCTACTTGCTTTTAGGGTAGAGTGAAACCCAGTGAAACTCATTCCAGTCCACCTTCTAAGAAGACATGTTCACTTTCCACCTGATACTCAGGTGCGTGGACACACACACACACACACACACACACAGCCATCTCCTTTCTTGGCAGCTTCTGAGAACAGCGGGGTACTGTGTCTCAAATGTGTCCTACAGACTGGCACCAAAGTAATCCTCTTAGGACACCAATGTCATCATATTTCCAGCTCAAAAACCTAACTGAGTGACAAGGGTCAAGTTCAAGGCTTCCTGCTAATTGGTGAGGCATCTCCCCAACTTCTTAATTGACCTCCTCCCCATGCCTCTCTCACCCAATGTCATTTTATTTTTAATGTTATTTTGGAACCGGCTGGCTCCTGACTACATGCCGATTGGCAGCCTCTGTGTTGAGAGCTTTGCATACAGTGTCTTTGATCTTTAGCCCGTGGAGGTGGGCTGTATTCCTCTAGTTTAAGGGCTGAGGAAGAGGAGGCTTAATGGAGGTGAGAAACCCTCCAGAGGTCACTTAGCTAGAAAGTGGAAGAGCTGATGTCCTCACCAGGCCTGTCTGCCTCCCAGACCTGTGCTCATTGTACTTATTACTGCCCCCTCCCCATCTTACCCCTCCCGACCCTACCCCTCCCCGCCCCGCCCATTTTTCCGGTTTGAATAATCATGGGGAATATTTTCCCTCTCTAACCTCAGTCATCCTGCCCCTCCTGCCCTCCTGAGAAACAGATATTCTTCTTTTGTGTTTGTCAAAGACCTTACTCCAGCTCTGCTTCCTTGTAATGCTTGTCCAGGGCCCAGCCCTCCTGCACATTCTTCTAGAATTACTCTGTGCACCTAAGTAAACACCAGGGAAATGAAACAACACCTCTGTCACCTGTGTGGCTTAAGAAAGCACTCTTGTCTCTCCTCAAGTGTCTGTGGACTTTATAGGTGGTCTTGTAAAGGCACCTTTAGAGGAACGGAGTGCTACTGCCTCTAATGCTACCTCCCTTCCCCACTTCCATTCCACCCCCCCCCCCCACACACACACACACGCGACTCACTCGGGCTCCTGCACGCTGCCCGAGGCCGGAGAAACCCATTTCTCTTCCATCCTCGGAGAAGTCTGAGAACAGTAGGTCTGTCTGTCTGTGCGGTATAATAGCCCCTCAGATGCCCTCGTCCCGTTTCAGGCCCCCTCCTTAGTGTATAGCAGCTACTCCTGGGTTCAGTTTTCAACACTGCTCCCCAGGTTGAGCTTAATGCCCCACCCCTACTTGCTCCTGGAATATTCTAGGTTCTTCCTCTTTAACTTGAAGAGCCCTGAGCTTTTCAAGGGGACACTGTTGACAAGGACATTCCTCAGTAAGGTCTAAAGGGAAGCAGTTGACTAAAGGAGACTATGATGCTGCAAGCTTCAGGATAAATTGTCTGGATGGGTGGTAACTTCTGTCCACTATTCAGGGTGAGCCTTGCATCTTTGGAGGGAGGGGAGCTCCAGGATTATTATCATATTCTACTGGGGAGAAAAATCCAGGGGAAGATACTCTTACTGTTTTATAAATGAACGTGCTACTCAAACCAGAAGTAGGTCCCGCCCAGTTTATCTTCTCTACAGAAGGACTGCCTGGCTGATGGCATTTCCAAGGCAAAGGGAAAGAAGTTCACATTAAAAAACAAAAAAGTCATAATAAATGCCCTCTGCCACTTAGGCATTGAAGTCTACAAAATGTTTATCCAGAAAGAAAGACTTCATTTCCACCGTCAGAGGTGAGACTGACTGTGTCAGTAACTCTGAGAGAAGGAGCACATGGACTTGACATTGCCCCAATACCCTTGCGAGCAGTTTTTATTGAGGAGTGAACTTTACAAGCCTGGGGACAGTGGGCATCTGAGCTGGAGGTTGGCCAGCCCTGTTCATTGTCAGCTACTCCCTGCCTCTTACCTCTCCAGTTACCTGGTCGGGTGACCAGGAAGGATGAGACAATGGGTCCTGCATCACAGAGACCCTCTCTTAAAGAACAACAAACCGACTTTTCCAAATGGTTGCAGAAAAAAAATACCCTACGGGAGACTCGCCCTACCAAGAGGGAGGTCTTGGCATCTGATTCACTTTGAGGAGGGGCCGCTCTCCATCATCATTTTCTCAGACCTGGACGGCGTGAAGGAGCGTCCTGATACTGTTCGGCTCTGGTCTGCCGAAGTCAAAATGCTGAGTGTGTTCCGGAGGCAGCATTAGAGGACTTTGCAGAAGGGTCAGTGACGGGTGAGAGGTGCAGGATTTCTTCCCTTTGTGGTTGAGCCTGATCTGGGCACCCCACAGCACAAACCAGCCCAGCTTCCTATTTCATGGTGTGCTGGTCTGATGGTGACTCATACCGAGGGGCATGCTTATCCCAAACTGGCAGGAGCGAACGGTGTAGTCAAGGGCAAGTTTGGTGAACAGTCGGGAGGATGAATGTTTGTATGCATGACCTCTTTTTTCCAAAACATTGTATTTGTGTTCACACTGACATGATTCATGCTATTTATGGTCCGATGTGCCCTGGAGGACGCCACGGGTGCGTGGCTGTGTCCCTTTGCAGTCAGACAGGCTAGCTTGTTGGATGACTTGGACTTGACCATGAGGATGTTGGCTTTCTGCATTCTTGCAGGGAAGTGGTTATCCAGGGAAGTGGTTCCGAAACGTTAGAGGCAGCAGAACCACCTGGAGGGCTTATTAAAACATGGATTTGGCCAAGACCGGTTTGGCTCAGTGGATAGAGCATCAGCCTGCGGACTGAAAGGTCCTGGGTTCAATTCCAGTCGGGGGTATGTACCTTGCTTGCGGGCATATCTCCAGTGTGGGGTGTGCAGGAGGCGGCTGATCGATTTCTCTCTCTCATCGATGTTTCTGACTTTCTATCCCTCTCCCTTCCTCTCTGTGAAAAAATCAATAAAATATATTTTAAAAAAATAAATAACAAAACAAAAAAACATGGATTTGTGTGCCCTGCTCCCAGTTTCTGATTTGGTAGGTGTGTGGACGGGCCTGGGGTTTGGCATTTCAAGCAACCCCAGGTGATGTGGAAGCTTCTGGTCCAGGGACCACCCTTGGACACTGTCTACATAATCCCCGGCTCCGCTGGGTAAAGCAATCAGCCCTCCAGGCAGATAAGGGAGAACATTTATATAAGCAGCCTCTCCGTTCCCTTTTGCTCACTTTATCTTGCTTACACTGCACAGATGGAAAAGAGAAGGCAAAGGGCATCCTTCTCGCTCCGACTCTCCTGCAGGCTAGAGCGAGGCTATGGTTCATAATAAGAAAGACCCACGGGTATGGTTCATAATAAAAGAGACACAGAGGCTATGGTTCATAATAAAAGAGACACCGCTGTATGTGGGGTGCAGAGGGTGGGCAGAGTGGGGGTGGGAGGAAGTGATAAGGCACCATTACCCGGGAATGAGTTGGGGCTCAGCTTGGCTTGGACAAGGCACAGGAAGGGTGCACCGTTCCTAATTCTTGAAGAGTTGGGTGAGCATTTTTACAGGGGTTCAGAGCCCATTGGACACCTTGGATCAAAGATAGCAGGTAGCTTAGCTCACATAACTGTGTCTGTAGTCTTTGAGGAGGAGTTCAAATATATCATTAAAGTCTGGACTGTTTTCCTATTTCCATTATATCCAGTCTATATTTCAGCTGTCTATATTCTTTCTGTTCTTGTTCTTTGTTTGAAATTATAGAGGGAGACGTTTTAAAAAAAAATTTTAGAAAAACAGAGAATGGTAGAAAAAGATAGCAAGGTTATTCCACCCCAGAGGGTCTGCTGAGAAATAGGACAGAGGCCCGTGGACCCTCAGAAAAAATGGCAGGGGCTGTGGCTTCCCAGGTCCATAGAGTCCTGTACATGATGATGGGCTGGATGAGTGTCTATGGGACGCTATCTGTGTGCCACTCGTGGGACCCCCGTCTGGACAGCCATTGAGGAATAGCACCCCAGAATCCTTCCACAGACCTACAGTGGGAACAGTTGGGCTAGAGTCCAGTTATGCCATTTCTGCTCACCTGGAAAATATGACTAGCCTGTGTGAAGGTCCCGGCCTGAAATAGGGAACCCTTGCAATGGGCTCCTTGCTCACGTCGCAGACCCCATCACAGTAGATGGAGGTCTACTCTCTGCAAGACACTCCTAGGATAACCGGATACGCTGAGACTTTCTCCCTCCAGCAGGTTCATGAATCAGCCAGTGTCGGGAGGGATGCTGATTGAGAATCAAATAGAGGCCATAAAAGGGGTATAAACAATACTCAGTGAGACTTCAAATGAAGAGTTAGTGTTTCAAGGAATTAAAAAAAGGGGGGGGGCGATAGAACAGGAAGCATGCAGATTGGCTTTGAGAGGCTCAATGAGTTTTTTATGGTTAAGGATGGTGTTTGATTCAACCTATATCCATAACACACTGTCTGCTCTACAGTATATGCTCAACGAAGGTTAAATGAACTAATAAGTGGATTTTTGCTGCGTGTGGGTGAGGGAGATGGTTATCTTTACATAATGTTTATTCAGAACCTAATAAGAGATAAGCAATGTAGAGATAGAAACAAATAAAATATACTTCTGAACCTGAAAGCTTTCTCACATTCTAGTGAGGGAGACAGATACCTAAGTGATTAGGGTACAGAGGACTCTTAAAGTAAGTGCAGGGAGTGATTCATTCTGCTGCAAGCTCATGGCAGGCTGGGCTTCGAAGGATGAATAGGGGTGCTACAAGTCCGGAGAAAATTCTAGAAAGGTGGTCACATAGGCAAAGCAGACGCAATGAAGCACAGCTTCTGCCTGAGGAAGCGCAGCCTGCTGGGTGTGGCAGGAGCTGCCGTTGGTCAGAAGGAAGGGTAACCAGAGGGTCAGGATGCGTTGAGCATGGTTAGAACTGGAGGTTGTACATCCAGATGTTTCCATGGACGAGGCAGGTGACATGGAAATCGGGGCACACTGGACCGCCTGGCCTTCTCTGAAGGGAGAGCCTCTGTGTCATTCCATCTCAGTCCCACAGATCTTCCCTTTTTTTTAAAAAAAAAGTATTTTTATTTACTTCAGGGAAGAAGGGTGAGTGAGAGAGAGAGAGAAACATCAATGATGAGAGAGAATCATTGATCGGCTGCCTCCTGCATGACCCCTACTGGGGATCCAGCCTGCAACCTGGGCAGGTGCCCTGACCTAGAATTGAACCGTGACCTCCTGGTACATAGGTCGATACTCAACCACTGAGCCACTCCAGCCCAGGCAGACCTTCCCATTTTTAAGAGCTACTAGAAATAGGGATTATTATGTCTATCTCCATATGTTTAAATGTTGGCAAATGATTCAACTTTCTCTTCAAAAAAAATCGTGGCGCAGGCCAAACAAAACATGTCTGTGGGCAGGATTCAACCGAAAGGGTTCCAGATTGTGGCCTGGAGCTTCGCACAGAACTCACCAAGCCTAACCACAGTGAGAAATAGGTTTTCCCACAAGGGGATTCATGACTGGTGCGCACATGCACATAAATGGCTAAACTGTCACAGGAAACAACACTTAGTCTCTGCTGTTTCTGTTCTTTTCTATGTTTAAAATATGCTGGTCATGCTTCATTCACCCGAGTTCATGTTTCAGTGGGGCAAGACCCAAAGTTTGAAAACCATTGGTTTAGAGCATTTACACTAATGTTGTGTTGGGTGCAACAGAATAAGGTGCTTTGCTGGGCAACCCTGTTTCCATCCTGGGCGCTCTTATAACAGTGCTTAATGGGTACGTTTGTTAAGTTCGGTTTCTTCACTTGCAGTTGGAAAAGTTGAACAAAATAATTTCAGAATCTTTTATTGATGACTTTATCCTAAGAGTTGGCCAGAATTTGGTATCACCTCGTTGTGTGCTGGATACAATTCAGACCTGACCTCGCTGCTAAATTCAGAGTAAAATGCTCTTGGGTGACATTCTTCCGCAGAAAGTCCCGAGGGAACCCCCAGTCGGGCCTCCTGGGTTCCAAGTGTGATATTTCCGGAACTGCTTTTTCATTTAGCAGAACTTTCCCCTGTGATTCTGCATCTCCTCTTCCGGACCCCAGGCTCACCTGGCCCCCTTGCTTCTGCACCAGGGAGAGAGGGACACGTCCAGAGCTTGGACAGGCTGTCATATGCCACCTCGCCCATCATTAGTGCACAACTCTTCACCTCCATCCGTTAGGCATCGTGTGCTTACAGCCTCCATTTTTGACATGTCAGAGCCTTTCTGGAAATATTGTAATGCAGGGGCTTTGGAGAGAGACCACCTTTCCCTGGGAATGTCAGAGGCGAGCCTCCAGTGCAGCAGAGAGAGCCGTGGCCATTCTTTGGGCTCAAGGCCTGTCTACTGTCACATCCCTGCAACATGCAGCAGGTCAGAAACATCGATGACAGAGAGACATCGATCAGCCTCCTCCTGCACGCCCCCTACTGGGGATGTGCCCGCAACCAAGATGCATGCCCTTGACCGGAATCGAACCTGGGACCTTTCAGTCCGCAGGCCGAAGCTCTATCCACTGAGCCAAACCGGTTTCGGCGAGCCTGGACTTTTTTAAACAAGAGCCCCAGAGTGGCTTCTCCCTATTGGGAGGTGCCGCCATGATGGAAAGATCCCTAAGGAAGGGCCATGCCACCATGAACACCACGGGAGCCCAAGGAGGCAGCACCATGGTGGTTTGGCCTCATAAATGGGCCAAAAGCCAGTTACTAAACACGCATCAAGCACCAAGGCCAGACAGAGAACAGCAGCCCCCGAGGACAGAGAGATGCCGAGGCACTGCTGTGAGGGTGGGGGGCCAGAGGGTGCGAGATGACCAGACAGAGGCGGTGTTTGCAGACAAGTTGGGAAGTCCCCTTTTTACAGGGCCTGGGGGTTGTCTCCCTCCAGGGCACCTCCTGTAGGGGAGCAGTACCCCGCGAAGAGCTGTGCAGCGCCTAGCCTGTGCCTTCTTACCCAGAGGCGGTGAGCTGCCAGCGAGTGGGGGTGGGATGAGCAGAATCACGCCTCTGCAGCTTCCCACAGGACCTAGAGCCACGCTCTTAACCTGCGTGAGGTTCAGTCCTTGTCTCCAGTGACAACAGTACGAGCACACCCACTTTTCTCTCCAGGTGGGGTGGTTTGACAAGTTATGAGTTTGAACACTGGGAAGAATTATTGGTAGGCCTCCAAGAAAATCAGAGGTTGATCTTCAGAAACTCGGCATGTGGGAGAAAAGAAAATGATGACATCCAGGAGGGAAAAAGAAGAGTTGTATAAGACAGGGCCTGTATCCTAGGATGGACTAGAACAATAATTACATTCTCAGTGTCAGCGACCACCGTTAAAAGAACAGCGCATGTTAGTGGGAGTAGTGTTCATAGATAATGGCTGAATTGTATGCACAGTGTTCAAAAACGCAGTGAGAAGATTGGGGAAAAAAACATCAAAAGTTGAACACATCTGCTTAGGGGGCAGTTTATGGCCTTAAAAGATCCTTCTGGATGCTGTGAGGCCAAAGGATTGAACAAATGAGTCCAAAGCCCACGCTGTTTGAAGACGCAGACTCCTGATTCTTCCTAACTGTCCCCCAAACCCCTCCTAGCATCCCGCTTGGTGAGGGATCCATGGCTTAGGGGCAGATCCTATTCCTCCGTTTCTGGCGAATCTCTGGTGATGACGTAGCTCTATTGTGTTTGTGAAAACTTCCATGGAGACATGAACTGGGTCCGATGGTATCATTCAAAAAAAAATTGTTTTTTTGTCTTTTAACGGGCTCTTTCCCAAGAGGGCAGTAGAGAGGAAATGATGAGGACGCTTGTCAGGGTGGAGAAATGCTGGTGAAAAACAAATATGTACCTCCATGGGGAGGATCACGTGTTCGTAGGAATTAGGAGGAGAAGGCTACGGTGGCACCGTGCCTACGCTAACTCCTGTCTCAGGACCCTACCAGACGGCAATCCTCTTTCCTAATGACTTGCCTTTCCCTAAATGGCTCCTCTGGGACCATGGTCCCTCCCACTCTCAAAGCAGGACAGAAGTGACTTCTGAGCAGTCCTTAAAGATGTGGCATCCTGCCAGCCGGATTCAGACCGAAGCCACTGCTCCATGGTTTGAGCCATTTCTACATGGAAGTGCTGTGCAGGGGCAATTTGAGATCCCCGGGTGACCTTCCAGAGCGCTCTCGAATTTCAGAAGGGATTTTTGTTATCCTGCAGAAATTCCCGCTCATCCAGGTTGATGACAGTCTGCTGACATTCAGCTGACACGGGCCTCCGTGTGCCAGGCTGGTGCCGCGGGGGCTCCCAGGAGCAGATGGCCTCACGTGGTCTCCACCCTGGGCAGGAGGACCTGGATTCGTAGCCTCTTTACCGTCTCCGGGAGGTGGATGCACAGGGCAGGGGCGTCTGGACCAGAATTCTAGTTGGTGTCCTAACTCCTTGTCCAAGATCCTTTCTAATGACTGTCCTGGAGGAGAGGCGGGACTCAGTGTACACCGAGTGGCCAGATTATTATGATCTCTGAATGCCTAATAATCTGGCCACTCCGTGATATATATACATGACTGGACTCCGAAATCCAATGAGTTAATGGGGTCAGAGAAAGGCTGGGAGGGGTCAGAGAAGGGTGTTCTCCCTGCCTTTCCTTCGACTGAGTCACCCTGGTCTCGAGGCGTGGCCAGGGAGTCAGTCTTTAACAGGAGGAGTAGAAGGCACCACGCTGGTTTTCAATCCCTTTCTAAGATCCACCTGCTTATAGGAAAGGCAGGTGTAACACCTCAGGGCCAGTGCGTCATGTGTCTGACCAGGCGGAAATTTCGGGCTCCATTATTATAATCCCAGCACCTCTTTGCCTTGGCAGAGTCAGATGAACTGGATCAGAGCCTGGGCTGTTTCTCTCCCGGGAGGCCAGCTGTGACCGATGGCTGACAGCGTCTCTTATGTATACAGGAACGGCAGGGACTCAGGAAAGGCGAACTAGCCTCAGGCCATCGTACAAGTGGACAGATGCAAGGGACTCCATGTACACGACTGGACTTCCCAGTCCAGGTAGTGAGTGCGGTCAGAGACAGGAGGGGAGGGCTCAGAGAAGGTGTCTCCCTGCCTTTGCTTAGACTGAGTCACCCCAGTCTGGAGGGACGCGGGGAGCAAGGCCGCCTCCTGCCTGCCCGCCTGCCGGGAGTGTTTGCACCAAGGCAGCCCCATGCCTTGTGCCAGGCGCTAATTCTGATGAGCAAACGCACACGTCTGGGAAAAGGAGGTCGTGGGAGCCAATTACAGGGAAGAAGCGTGTTGGACAACTAATGACAGGGAAACAGTGTGCAGCTTCAAGGAACTACCACTTGCCGCAGCAGGAAACGGGCTTTGTAGGTAAACTGCAAATTAAGCGCTCTGCGTTTATTGAAGCTTTTAAGGTGGTTTTTTAGTTTTTTTTTTTAGTTTCCTAGGCCCCAAACTAGTGCCATTATAGCACAAAGAAAAGTCGTAGGAGGCAGAGAGAAGCGGGAGGAGAGGGGAGAACACATCTCTGCGAGGTGTTTACACCGAAGTGGGAACCAGCAGGGCGGAAGCAGAGAAAATACTCTAGGTAACGAAGCAGTCTCCCCAAAACACAGGCTCCCAGGAGAAGACTGGGTCTTCCGTTCGGCTGCCATGGCTCCGTGGTTGAGCGTCGACCTCTGACCCAGGAGGTCACGGTTCGATTCCAATCTTGGCACAAGCCTGGGTGGGTGGCGGGCGGGATCCGGAGTAGGAGCTGTGCAGGAGGCAGCCAGTCACTGATTCTCTCGCATCGTTGATGTTTCTCTCTGTCTCCCACTCTCTTCTCCTCTGAAATCAGTAGCAGGTACTATTTGTTGAACACTTAGTGTGTTCCATGCCCTGTGATAACCCATTTATACCCACCATCACAGATCATCCTCACAGATGCCTTAGGGGGTGCTGTCTTATTTCTGGGTGCAGAGGGGGACCCCGAGCGTCAGCCCAATACCTTGTTCAGGATCCCACAGTGAGATAATTGGACTCCAGAGCTGTGCTCTGAGGCACTGCACGGGGGCTTTCTTCAGGAAAGCCTCATCCCGCACAGAAGGAAACCAAGCGCCATGTACTTACTGACTGCATTCTCATCACCCCGCGCGGAAGCGGGGACCCTCAGCTGCGCCCCGGTCCCAAAGGCAACACCTGCCAGTAAAGAAGCAGATGGGAAATAACACTTCACATCTTAAAGGAACTCATTCCAGGCTGCAGCAATTTACGGGAAGGGCGAGCCAGCAAGGAAACTCGAGCCAGAAAGGGCCCTTCTCCCGCTGAGCGGCCTGGCCTGGGGAATGATTTCTGGTTAGGACTGGTCTGGATTTTCAATCACAAAACGCTCTTCTGCTGGTGAGGTTGGCTTCTGCTTAATGACCGAGTCTTTTTAAAAAAAAGTGACAAGAGCACTTCTCTCTTTGTTTTGATGGGAAGAAAGGCCAGTGAACCTTGACAATGTTGACGAACCTTGACAATGTTGATCCGGTTTTTGTCAAATGTTCCCCACTTGGGGAATTTTCTCATGATTCGACGAGGATTATGGATTATTTTGGGAGAAAGATCACAGAGGCAAGGGGCCAGTTTTCTTTTTTGTTTTCTTCTTCTCTTTTTAGCAAGGCAAACATGTTTACTTCTACATAGAAAGGTGCACACACGTGGTCTGGAAGAGCATGCACACCAAGCAGGCCGTCTGCTCGGCTTTATAATCCTTTACGCATGCGACCTGTCGCCAAGGGCCAGTTTTCATGACATCATGTCAAAGGCACATACTGTCAACATGACTGTTTCTGTTGGAATTGACCTTGATCAGCTGGCGGAGGTGGTGTTTGTCAGCCTTGTCCAGTGTAAAGTTACCTTCCCCCGCCCCTTTCCAAACCATCCTCTTTGGAAAGAAGTCACCAGGCGCAGCCCACACTTAAGGAATGGGGGAGGGTGGAGTGTGCTTTACACGGTGAATTGGACAAGGGGCCACGGGGTAGGAAACCCCGCAATCGGAGAAAACGGGATTGAGGCTGGATTCATACGGGGGGAGAGAAGGGGTGACTAAGAGAAGTGAGAGCAGACAAAACGGAGTGGGAGCTGAAGAAGAGGGTGGAATCGAGGATGATGGCAAGGTTCCAGGCGTCATTGATTAGGAGATGGGGTGTGACAGGCGCTGCCTTAGTTGACTGCCAACTCTTCATTTCTCGGCTGTGTCACCCGGGGTGAATCACTTCCTTCCTCTGAGTCTCAGTTTGTCCAGCTGGAAAGTGGGGTTGGCAATCCCTGGTCTCCCTGCCTTGTAGAGCTCTTGTGGGGGTAACATGAGATGACACAGTGGTAAGGGCTTTGAAAGCCATCAAGCAGCCCTGGCTCGGGTGTGGTTTCCAAGGCTGATTGGGGGGAGGGGGCAGTGAGAGAGGGGCACTTGGGAGGGGGAATTTGATACCTGGGAAATTCTGAATACAGTGGTACCTCGAGATACGAGTGCCCTAACATACGAGATTTTTGAGATACGAGCCATCGAGCGAGCGATTTTTGCTTTGAAACACGAGCAACATTTGAAATAGGAGTAATCTCAAGGATTGGCCGGCTGCACACGACCCACCAGTTTACTGCGACTCGAGACTCGAGTGTCTCATAGTTTCCCACGCCTCAAGGTTATGGAACGAATTAAACTCGTATCTCGAGGTACCACTGTACTTCAGATAACCTGGGACAAGTTGTAAGTCATCCTGAACCCTCTGTCATAGGTTTGGGATAGTCACCTGCGAAGACGACTTTTTATCTCAAATATGCATTCTCAGCTGTTCTGCTTCCGGTGGTCTGGCTCCGTGGTCTGTCCCTCCGGTGGGAGGGAGCGTGGGCAAGACGAGGCTGGTTCCAGATCAGAAGGAAGAGCTCTGCCTGATTGGGCCTTCCTCTTACCACCGGCAATGGTCTCTGCTTGGGGACTCCACGGGTTACTGGGATTGCCTTGATGGCCCTCATCCCGCCGTCTCATCACCAAAGAGGCATTTCAGAGGTGATGCACCCAGATGGAGCTTTGGATCCTGTCCTGGGAGAGACAGCGTGAAACTGCTCAGCCTGGCTGCAGGCTCTTTTACCTGAGTGCCCAGAACCCCGCCCAATTGGACATTATGCCGTTGGGGGATTGCTCTACCTCAGTGGTTCTCAACCTGTAAGTCTCGATCCCTTTGGGGGTTGAACGACCCTTTCACAGGGGTCGCCTAAGACCATCGGAAAACACCTATTTCCCATGGTCTTAGGAACCAACACACTGCTCCTCGGTGTAGCAAAATGTAGCCATGTAGTTTACTGTTGTCATATGAAGACTGTTGCCCATGCTACACCACGATTCAAGACACAATTTCATTTATTTGTAATGAGAAGTAAATATTTCACAATATATAATTACATATTGTTTTTGTGATTAACCACTATGCTTTAATTATGTTCAGTTTGTAACAATGAAAATACATCCTGCCTATCAGATATTTACATTACAGTTCATAACAGTAGCAAAATTACAGTTATAAAGTAGCAACAGAAATAATATTATGGTTGGGGGTCACCACCACATGAGGAGCTGTCTTAAAGGGTCGCGGTGTTAGGAAGGTTGAGAACCACTGCTCTACCTTTTCAGGCAAAAAGGCTCTTGGCCCTTCCTGTGTACCTTCTTATTTTTCAGAAAGTGTGCAGCCATGCTTTTGATTTTTCATTGTACACTCTTATTTTAGCAACGAATTGATGAGCCATGGCAAGCTTTAACCGTGTCCTCCTGGGTTGCAGGGTAAATCATTGACTGCTAGGTACAGTACGAAGAGCTGGGAAGTGTACCTCCGCTAATACCTCCCTGGTAACTTTGGGGGCGGGGAAATGTAGGCTCTTTGCTCCCCATTTTTCCCTAGCACTAGAAAACGTAGGGACCACCCAGGCTCTGAGAGGTGGAGTGATCAAGTTAAAATGAGCAACAGAAGCCAGCTGGCCCACAGGAGGAGTGAGGAATTAATGTCATCCCTGCATTGCAACTGACTCAGCAGCTTTCAGAAATGAAGAATTGAGCCAAGGAACATACTTCTGGTATTAACCAAACTGCCAAAGGCTGTTATGTAAAACGAACCTCCTTATTAATCTTTAAGAAGGAGAGAGGAGAGGTTCTTTTGTCCATGCTGATTAGAGTTGGGGTGAAATAAACACCACATCTCTTTTGGTCTTCGGATATTGTCATTCCCTAATGAGAATAACCCATTTCTTTTTCTTTTTTTATTGACTTCAGAGAGGGAGAGAGAGAGAGAGAAACATCATAGAAACATCAATGATGAGAGAATCATTGATCGGCTGCCTCCTGCATGCCTGCCACTGGGGATGGAGCCTACAACTGGGGCATGTGCCTTGACCAGGAACCAAACTGTCACCTCCAGGTTCATACGTCGATGCTTAACCAATGAGCCACACCGGCTGGGCCAGCCTGTTTCTTCATGGGTGGGTTCTGCTCGGCGTCTGCCCATGGTGACGGGGGATGGGAAGAAAGGCAAGTGAACACGACAGAGTCTCTGCTCATCTCGGTGAGAGCAGAGGTCATCTCTGGCTGGGCAGGGCGGACTTGCAGTGTCATATATACTTCCAAAGGGAAATGCTTGCAAAACGCAGATGCTGATCCCAGTTCTGCCCTTTGCGGCTGCTGCCAGCAATCGCACTGGCACCTTGGTTCTGCCACAGGGAAGAGCCAAGAAGTGAAATGATATTTTCCTTCCCTCATCATTACTCAGCATGGCGTGCCCGCTTCGCTATAAAAAACTCCAGTGTCCAGAGCGACGGCCATTGTTCTTATCCAGAAAGACGTTTTCCCTTATAACCAAGGGACCCACTGGGTGCAGCATTGTCTCTGAAGAGGCTGGTCTTGGGAATGACTGCACTCTCTCACGCTCACCTGGGACGTGCTGTGCCGGGCTGCCTTGAGTTCTCCAGGGACATAACTCCGAAATTGCAGCTGCAAAGGAATACCCTCATTCATTCCTCAACAGACCCCCACTCGGTCCGGTGGGGCAGAGGAGTCTGCACGGTGCTCATTTTACGATGTGGCAGCCTCCGGGGTTGTGACTGGGGCCGTAGGTACAGCCACCTCGAGGATCGCCACTGTAGCACACACTGTGTCCGCTTCTTTGTAAGCCGGGGCCTACTGCTGCTTTTATTTTATTTTTTTTAAATATATTTTATTGATTTCTTACAGAGAGGAAGGGAGAGGGATAGAGAGTTAGAAACATGGATGAGAGAGAGACATTGATCAGCTGCCTCCTGCACGCCCCCTACTGGAGATGTGCCTGCAACCAAGGTACATGTCCTTGACCGGAACCGAACCTGGGACCTTTCAGTCCGCAGGCCGATGCTCTATCCACTGAGCCAAACCGGTTTCGGCCCTACTGCTGCTTTTAGAACTGCACTTGAGCATGAGCTTGAGCTCAGCTAAATCAAGTATTGCCTGACTTAAAACAGTCATGACCCGATTCATAACAGATTTCTGAGGCAGACCAATAGCATGGGAGGAGCATGAGCTGGGGAGTGAGAAAGGCCTGCGTGTAGATCTTTGAGCTTCCACTTCCTGTTTCTCTGAGGCTCTGTTTTCTCATCTGTCCAATGGGAACAATATTCCCCACCTCGCGGACAGGGGAGTGGGGGAGGTGGGAGAGAGGGGGATGGTGGGCAAAATGACTTAGGTGTAAGCACCTAGCATCCTGCTGGCATGTAGTAGATGCTCAATAAATATTAGTCTCCTCATTCTTATAGGAAGCAGGAATTAGCTGAAAAGAGCAACTCACGTTCTCCACTAGCACTCGAAGTGCATATTGTCAACAGAAACTTTTTAATGTCCGGTGCATAGGCCCTGCTGTCCCTCACTTTAAAAGTCAATGGTTGGCCAAGTGGATGGAACATCGGCCTGGGTCTGAAAGGTCTCAGGTTCGATTCCAGTCAAGGGCACGTATCTTGGTTGCGGGCACGTCCCCAGTGGGGGGCGTGCAGGAGGCAGCTGATCGATGTTTATCTTTCATCAATGTTTCTTACTCTCTATCCCTCTCCCTTCCTCTCCGTAAAAGATCAGTAAAATATATTTTAAAAAATAAAATAAAATAAAAGTCGATGGCTGTTTAGACGTCTGGAAAGGATGCCCCTCCCCCGTTCCTGTAGCTCACACTGGCCTCTGTTGCACACACAGCTTTCCAGGAGAGATCCCAGCAGGCCGATAAGGAAAGGCAGGTGTGTCTCCGTGGGGGTGCCTTTGCCGGACACTCCCGGGGTCCAGCACAGAGACGGGGGATCAGGTGTTCAACCCGAAACAACACCTGCTCCTCACAAGCACAACCTTGTTTCTCAGAATGTAGCTGATAATGGAGCACTTGGACTGTCCCGTTCCAGCTCTTTCCAGGCGGAGGGAGCCGTGACCGTGGGCCAGGGAGAACAGTGCGCTATTATGCTCGGGGGACAGCGAGCTACTGGCTGTAGGTGCTTGTCTAAATGGAGTTTCAGAAATATCTGCCCACATCTCCTCCCCGCCCCACCCCCCCCCAAACCTCCCATCCAACCTGGTTTTACTGTTTGAGGACAAAAAATCACCCCTGTTCTTTGTGCCGGTTGATTAATTTTAGGTGTATTGTTCTTATCCCGTATCACACTCACACAGCTACTTACGTAACACGTCTTCTATATCACCGGTTCCTCCTGCCAAGGACCCAGCTCAGGAAAGGAGCTTTAGAGCGGAGAGTCGCTGCCTTCTCTGGCTGGAGAACGGCACGTTGAGTGAGGACCCTGGGCTAGTTCAAGGCCACAGGTGGCGTCTCTCGGGCCTCTGTACAGGGGAGGTTGAGTCCTGTGTCTGCGCCGGGTGGTGGCAAGATTCTCTGCCAGCCCCATGATTTTAGAGCTTGAAAAGACCTTTGACATCTGATCCAACCACCTTTTTTTTCCTTTTTTAAAAAAATATATTTTATTGATTTTTTACAGAGAGGAAAGGAGAGGGATAGAGAGCTAGAAACATCGATGAGAGGGAAACATCGATCAGCTGCCTCCTGCACGTCCCCTACTAGGATGTGCCCGAAACCAAGGTACGTGGCCTTGATCGGAATCGAACCTGGGACCCTTCATTCTGTAGGCGGACGCTCTATCCACTGAGCCAAACCGGTTTCGGCCCGCCTTTTCTTGCAGGAGAAGAAACTGAAGCTCAGAGAGGATCACGGGATTGCTAATTTATTTTGTTTGTTAAATGACTGCCTGTAGTGTGTGTCTCGGGAACTGTGCACAGTCAGGAGGCTCACACCAGCTTCCGGAAGGTTAACTGAGCTGCCAAAGGAACAGCGGGCAGGGCTCTGGTAGTGCAGATGAGAAGCCAGCCAGCACATACCAACTAACTAAACACCTACCACAGCCTTTGGTGTGAGAGCTTTCTGTGCGTTTTGAGGATCTGGAAGAAGGAAGAAAATGGGTAGGAAAAACATGAGTTTAAGAAATGTTGCCCGTCCTCCAGGCACGTACAGTGCAGTGAATTTAAAGACCTGGTACAAAACATCGGCCTTCGCAAGATCACATATTGAAGGGCCCAGTGAGGAAGTCCTGGAGAAGTTTGAGAGGAAGAAAGAACTGCTGGCCGAAACCGGTTTGACTCAGTGGATAGAGCATTGACCTGGGAGGTCCCAGGTTTGATTCTGGTCAAGGGCATGTACCTTGGTTGTGGGCACAGCCCCAGTAGGGGGCGTGCAGGAGGCAGCTAATCGATGTCTCTTTCTCATCGATGTTTCTAACTCTTTATCTCTCTCTCTTCCTCTCTGTAAAAAATCAATTAAAATATATTTTTTTAAAAAAGAAAGAAAGAAATGCTGGTTCCCAGGGGCACATGGCCTGTGTTTTCCCTGCTGCACTGTGAGAGCCACAGCTCTCTCGTTTCACGCGTGGATCCCCGTGGTTATGGCCTGGGGAGAGGGGCTCGGCTCACGCTGATGAATGAAGAGGTGGCTCATTTGAGATCAATGTTAGGGGGATGTTGATGCACGGCCATAGCGACCCCTGTTGTAGTTCTGTCCGTTCACATAGATCTTTTCTTTCTTTCCAGTGGCCCACCCTCAGGACCCTCACCACCCATCCGAGAAGCCCGCCATCCACTGCCATAAATGTGGGGAGCCGTGCAAGGGTGAGGTGCTCCGGGTGCAGACCAAGCACTTCCACATCAAATGTTTCACCTGCAAAGGTACGGGGCCTCAGCTGCCTGGCTTCCGCATGCCTCAGCCAGGGCTACCCTGGGGGTCTGCCCCGTCCGCTCTCCACACCGAGTCACCAGAGGATGAGTGAGCATGCTCAGAGGCCCAGGAGTCACTTAGCTTCCCTAGTGTGGGGTTGGGTTAGATTCAGGAGGCAAACTGGGTGCCCCCAGCAGCAGGGAGGGATGCACAGGCCTTTGGGTGTTCCCTGAAGTTCCTGGTTCTTGGAGGGGGGCACTAATTACAGGGGAGTAGTGAAAGTGCAGTCATGAATTTTGAACTTTTTATTTCTTTTCCTGTGAAATGAGGGATTCCTACCACAGAGTAACTTTGTCCCAAAATCTATTATTTAGAGCAGCGGTTCTCAACCTGTGGGTCGCGACCCCTTTGGGGGTCCATCAACCCCATGATAGGGGTCGCCTAAGAACATCAGAAAACACAGATATTTACATTATGATTCACAACAGTAGCAAAGTTGCTGTTAGGAAGTAGCGAAGAAAATAATTTTATGGTTGGGGGTCACCACCACATGAGGAACTGTATTAAAGGGTCCCGGCATTAGGAAGGTTGAGAACCACTGATCTAGAGGAAGGCTGGAAGACTGGTAAGGTTGGGGTGCTGAGTCACTGGCTCCTGTGGGACATGTGTGTGTGTGTGTGTGTGTGTGTGTGTGTGTGTGTAGAATGTGTTGTGTGTATGTGTGTGTAGAATGTGTTGTGTGTGTGTGTTTGCTGTGTGGTGGTGTGTGTGTATTGTGTGTAGTGGAATGTGTGTGTATAGTATGTGTTGTGTGTAGTGTGTGTTGTATGTGTGTGTGGGTGTGTATGTTTGCTGTGTGGTGGTGTGTGTGTATTGTGTGTAGCGGTATATGTGTGTATAGTATGTGTTGTGTGGTGTGTGTGTGTGTGTGTGTGTGTGTGTGTTAAGAAATGAGCATTAAGGAAAAATACTTGGAAGGCCTCCCAGCAGAAAAATCCATCCCATCCAGGAAGCTACCAACTGGAGGTCGATTTTCATTAACAAGCCTCCCTTTGGGGCTTAGAACTGTTGACATGCTGGTATCAAATATGCTGAGCTGGAATTCTGGGGCCGGGCCTGGCGGAGTGCGGAGAGAGAGACATTGCTTTGCGCTTACTTGAGAAATAGGTCATTTGAGCCGAAGGCATGTTGGAGTGGCTGAGATTGGTGTGCGGGGTGTAGGAAAAGAGAGAAGAGGGACAATGGTAACCCCACTGTGTACCTTTACTCTGCCCCCCGCACATGGTACCCACCCGCATCCCTGGAAACCGTGTTTCGTTTTAAGTCTCTTAGATACGGAGGCTCAGCATTGCCACGTTAAGCCATCCACCTGTGGCCAGGGGGGCTGGCAGGCAGACGCCAGGCTGCCTGGAGACCCTCAAATACATGAGAAAGGGAGAGATGGGGCTTCTCTGATATCCTGTTTCTTGCATGGAGCATCATCTTTTCAGAAGAAAGAGCACTAGCATGTAGCTCGGGTGAGAAGATGGCAAGGGAAGGAGGCATGAGCTTAATTCCCAGTGAACGTGACACCATTACCAAAGGCCGTAATGCACCCTTAAGGGAGTCTCCAGGCCTTCTGCGAACCCCTGTGAGAAGGACGACAAGTCCCCAGTTTTCAGGCAACCCCAGGTGGCCATCAGGAAACACCAGAGTCACACTCAGGGTGCTGACCGGGCCGCCACTCTGTGTGGCTGGAGTCCCGCCATCGCCACGAAGCAGTTTTGGGGTCTCAGGCCAGTCCCCTGTCCCCTCGGGACTCCCTGCTCTTGCCTGTAACATAAACAGACTGGACGGTGGCTGTTTAAACGGACCCAGGTCTGAAGCCTGCTGATTCCATGTGCACAGGACCGTCTAGGTCAGCGGTTCTCAACCTGTGGGTCGCGACCCCTTTGGGAGTCGAACGACCCTTTCACAGGGGTCGCCTAAGACCATCGGGAAATGCAGATATTTACATCACGATGCATAACAGTAGCAAAATCTCATGGTTGGGGGTCACCACCACATGAGGAACTGTATACAAGGGTCACGGCCTTAGGAAGGTTGAGAACCACTGGTCTAGGCGCATAGAACCCAGAGATACTGGATGGGAGCCTCAGAGACAGTGTCGGAGAGTAAATATTTTCAGTTACATCCAGCTCAGCTACCTCGGAGTCAAGAATTATATTTTGCTTTACTTTGTGCTCAGAAATTTCCCGAGACATGTCTCGAGGGATAGGTTTGGTATGAAATCAATACAGTCTGTATTTGTAATTGAACATACAAAGCATTAGTCCCAAGTGTGGGTAGTCACTGTTCAGTACATCAAGGTGTTAGGAGACAATTTTTTAAATATATTTTATTGATTTTTTTATAGAGAGGAAGGGAGAGTTAGAAACATTGATCAGCTGCCTCCTGCATACTCCCTACTGGGGATGTGCCCACAACCAAGGTACATGCCCTTGACCAGAATCCAAACCTGGGACCCTTCAGTCCGCAGGCTGATGCTCTATCCACTGAGCCAAACAGGTTAGGCCTTAGGAGATAATTTTGTTTCTCCCCAATGGGGAGGATGAGGGATGCGTCCTTGCTTTTTTCTCTTCTAGTTTATATTTAAGGACTGAATGCAAGCTATTTGTGTGGGAAAGTTGTACCACACACTTTGCTTCATCCTGTCAATGTGAAACAGCCTTCAGTGCAGTTCTCTTATCTGCAGTTGTATCTGCTACACAGACATGTAGCTCTGTGGTCCATGATTGATGGCTTCACTTACACTACTTCTTTCCAGAAGATCATGTTACTGTCTTGTAACCATTTGAGAGCATACATCATAGGAAGCGCTTCATAAATCTAGTTGACAAGCTATGCCATTGGAAACATTTATTAATATTCAAGTTCCAAAGAAAAGTATTGATTTTTTAAAATGTATCTTTATTGTTGAAAATATTAAGATGATCCCTTTCCTCCCCATCCCATTGACCCCCTTACTTCCTCCTCCCATCCCTTCCCCTCCCCAGGCTTTCATCCCACTATTGTCTATGTTCTTGGGATATTCATGCATGCATGTAAGTTCTTTGGTTGATCTCTTCCCTTCCCCCACCCCCATTCCCTCTGAGGATCCTCAGTCTGTTGCATGCTTCCATGTCTCTGGATCTATTTTGATTGACAGTGTTTTTTGTTTCTTTTTGGTTTGGGTTTTTTGTGTGTTTTGTTTTGTTTTTCATTAGATTACACATATAAGTGAGATCATGTGATAGTTGTCTTTCTCTGGCTGGCTTATTTCACTTAGCATAGTTCTCTCCAGGTCCTTCTATGCTGTCTTAAAGGGTGAGAAATCCCTCTTTTTCACAGCTGCATAATATTCCATCTTGTTAATGCACTAGAGCTTTTTTATTCATTGATATACTGATGGGAACATAGGGGTGCATATATTCTTTCTGATTGGTGTTTCAGGGTTCTTGGGATATATTCCTAGAAGTGGGATTATTGGGTCACAGAGCAGTTCCATTTTCGTTTTTTGAGGAAATGCCACACTGTTTTCCACAATGGCTGTCCCAGTCTGCATTCCCACCAGCAGTTACGAGGGTTCCCTTTTCTCCACATCCTCACCAGCATTTGTTATTTGTTGATTTGTTCATGGTAGCCATTCTGGCAGCTGTGGAGGTGACACTTCACTGTCATTTTAATTTGCATCTCTCTGATGATTAGTGGCGTTGAACATTTTTTCATATGTCTCTTGGGCAACTGTATGTCTTCTTTGGAGAAGTGTCTTCTGCCCATTTCTTGATTGGGTTGTTTGTCTTCCTTTTGTTAAGTTGTATGAGTTTGCTTGTTCATTCATTCACCTTATTGAGCACCTACCATGTCAGTCTAGGCACTGGGTATAATAGTAGACAAAACAGCTGAAACCTGTTTGGCTCAGTGGATTGAGCGTCGGCCTGCGGACTGAGAGGTCTCAGGTTCAATTCCGGTTAAGGGCATGTATCTTGGTTGAGGTAGGAGGTGTGCAGGAGGCAGCTGATTGATGCTTCTCTCTCATCGATGTTTCTAACTCTCTATCCCTCTTTCTTCCTCCCTGTAAAAAATCTATAAAATATATTTTTAAAAAATAGTAGACAAAACAGATAAAAATTTCTGCCCTCAAAAAGCTTACTCTCTAGTAAGAGATAAATATAACCAAATGATTATATCAAAATAATGGCATTGAAGGTTGGATAGAAGGCAGAATTAACCGGGTGGTGGGGTGGCCTATGAAAGTCCCAGCAATCAGGCTTTCCTGTAGAACAGCTTCATTAAATGCAAAACTTAGGTATGAAATGTTCAGCTAAAGAGTAGCTTAGAGATGGAAAAGTCATGGTATCTAGATATGTCCTATGAATTTTGAAAGAAGAAAGGGTGTAGAACTCTCTACAGTTTTCTGCACCCATAAGTTCAAAGGGATATGCTGTAGATTGAATTATTTTGTTCTCTCCAAAATTCATATGTTGACACTCAATAGCCCATGTGATGATATTTGGAGATGGAGCTTTGGTAGATAATGAGATCATGAGGGCAGAGCCCTCATGAAGGGGATTAGTGCTCTCATAAAAGAGTCCCCTTATTTTTTCTGCCATCGGACCCAGAGAAAAGAGAGCCATGTGTGAACCAAGAATCAGGCCCTTGCCAGACACTGAATCTGCAAGCACCTTGACCTTGGACTTCCCAGCCTCCAAAATTGTGTGAAATAAATTTCTGTTGTTTGTAAGTCACTCAGATTTTGTTTTTACAGCCTGAATAGTAATCAGACAATCAAATAATTATACAAGATGATTTACCACTGTGGTTGGGGCAATAAAGGGAAAATAAAAGGAGGTGCATGAGCAACAATGTGAGCCTGCAACAGGAGGATCTTGATGTGTTTGTGGTGAGGCAGGTGGTCAGGGAAGGCTCCCCTCACCCCCATTTCCAGAAAGAGAAGTTTGAGCTGATAGATAAAAGAGGAAAATACAACCACCACTTAATTCCTCCTAGTAACAGTCAACGATGTGGACTTCATAATTCCAAAAACAGATTTGCATTCTTTCCATACTAAACGTCACTTAATTTTTTGCACAAAACACTGAGAATATCAATACTGAATGGTCTTTGCCATGTGCCACGTGGAACGTTTATAGAGCATCTATCATCTGTTCATTCACTGTGCTTGAGTATGGAGGGCTGAAGGCAGACATGGCACAGCACCTGTCCTTGAAGAACCTGCGATCTGGTGGCAAGTAGTGTGCTTACTCGTGGACCGTGACTGGTAGCAAGACAGGTGGAGGTGAGCGGTCAAGGCAAGCGGTCAAGGCTGCAGAGACCACCTAGCACTCAGTGGTCCGGGGGATGTTGCCAAGGAGGAGACAAGATATGGTGAAGGTCAGATGCTCCGGAGAGCTTTCTCACCTGCCCAGGACTAGTTGTGGGCAGGGGCAGGGGCTGCCTCGTTCAAGGCAGTGGATGGTGAAGACGGGTGTGACCAGAGCTGACAGTGACCTTCATTTGGGCAAGCAAGTTTCTACCAGAAACGAATTGAATCGTGATGTCATTTGAAAGATGGCATTTTAAACATTCATTATAGTAACTTCATTCCTTTTCAGAAATGGAACTGGTGTTGTATGTTATTTATAGCCACATAGTTTTAAAAAGACTTCTGAACATCGAGTGTCTATAGGAATTTTGAAGAATCAGCTCGTGTAAAAATAGAATCAGATCATGTACATCCTTCCATCGAGGCAGCACTGGAGTGACAGAAGTCCTCAGAGAATTCTGTTTGAAGAGAGACTATTGCCACTCAGCAACAGGAGTCTTAACTACGTGTTAAAAGGTGTGGCCAAGACTGCCTTTTGATTGATTGATAAAACCCCTTGGCCTCTATAATGTTTACGCCATCAAGAGAGTTAATGAATATCAACATTATTTTTAAAGTGCTGATCTAAAACGATTAGAAAATTCAGGTTACAACTTCTAATGCCAGTAAATTGCAACATATTTTTCGAAAATTATTCTTTAAAGACTGAGTTCTGTGAAGGGGTTTGGGGAAACATCCCAGCTCTCAGAGCACTTTCCACTTTGCCACCTTAAGGTTTGTAAGACGTTGACCAGGTCACGATCATTCCGTGTAGAATATGCATGTTTATACAATGCAAGGAACGTATGGAGTAAAATGGATGAAAAGTGGAGGGTTGAATATAGAGATTAAGGGTTTCCTGTATTTAAGTGTTTGTTTAAAGTAAAATTATATTAGCTGATGTGTCTGGTATAAGAACTAACTCAGTGGTTCTCAACCTTCCTAATGCAACCTTTAATACAGTTCTTCATGTTGTAGTGACCCCCAACCATAAAATTATTTTCGTTGCTACTTCGTAACTGTAATTTTGCTACTGTTATGAGTCGTAATGTAAATATCTGATATGCAGGATGTATTTTCATTGTTACAAATTGAACATAATTAAAGCATAGTGATAATCACAATGAGATATTGTGAAATATTTATTTCTAATTACAAATAAATGAAATTTTGTCTTGAAGCATGGTGTAGCATGGGTAACAGTCTTAATATAACAACAGTAAACTACATTACTACATTTTTCGATGGTTTTAGGCGACCCCTGTGAAAGTCTCGTTTGACCCCCAAAGGGGTCGCGACCCACAGGTTGAGAACCGCTGAACTAACTCAAAGTGCTAAAATAATGAATTGTGTTGTTCTCATCATTGCGTATAGAATGCTGTGATTTGATCTACAGATATTAGTCAGAAGAGGAACATGATCACTTGGTCCAATCGCAAAGATCAGCTCTCCTGGCTGGCAAGGCCGCTTATTCTATCCTGAATATTTCCTGACCACAGATGGGGCACAGATTCTTTCAGAAAACTGTTCTCATCTGTGGTCACCTCTGTGGTATGTCTGTCAGCTTTTCTAACTTACATCTCTTGGTACATGTGAAATAAATGTTTCCCATTTCGCCCTCCCTCCAAGGAAAAGAGATGATTATTGATTCCTTAAAATAACTCACCATATACTCGAAGCCTTCTATTACCCTGGCCTCTTTTTCTTCCGTCTAATCCCAATTTCATCTACTTTAAGTCCTCTCTCCCAGCCCTTTAATTATTCCCCTCGCTGCTCTGTGATCCCGTTCGAGTTTCTTTCCCTGCACCTTCAATCATGCAGCACTTCACCAAGTGCAATCTTATTCTCTGTAATCAGGACCTTCTTGCTTCTGCTAAACACAAGTAGAGCCTTGTTCGACCCATCGTAGCACCTGAGAACCGAAATGGTCTCCTGAGTTGTTGAGTTGCCGTCTGATCCAGTAGCTAAGGAAGTTCCATCTTAAGTAACACTCAAGAAGGTGGAGGCGGGCCCAAACCGGTTTGGCTCAGTGGATAGAGCCTTGGCCTGTGGGACTGAAAGGTCCCAGGTTTGATTTCAGTCAAGGGCATGTATCTTGGTTTCAGGCACATCCCCAGTGGGGGGCGTGCAGGAGGTGGCTGATTGATGTCTCTCTCTCTCTTATCAATGTTTCTAACTCTCTAATTCTCTCCCTTCCTCTCCATAAAAAATCAATAAAATATATATTTTTTAAAAAGAAGTTGGGGGCAGGCATGACTATCTTAATGCCAACTAGGTACTTTCAGAAGGAAAGACAGGATTGCTGGCTCAAAGTCATGCCCAAATGCCCTTTCCTTATGCTGAGCTAAAGTAACTGGGCCCACCCTCACTATCCAGACACCAGCCTGGTTTAAAGTATTATAGAAGATCTGCCCTAGTCGGTTTGGCTCAGTGGAAAGAGCATCGGCCTGTGGACTGAAGGGTCCCAGGTGTGACTCTGGTCAAGGGCATGTCCCTTGGTTGCAGGCACATCCCCAGTAGGGGCTGTGCAGGAGGCAGCTGACTGATGTTTCTCTCTCATTGGTGTTTCTTACTCTCTATCCCTCTCCCTTCCTCTCTGTAAAAAATCAATAAAAATGTATTTTAAAAAATAAAGTATCGTAGAAGATCTAAAGTAGCATAAAAGTTGTCTCTGCCTTTCATAAACTTGAATTGAAACCAAGAGAAAACCACAGTGGCAGTATAAGGCACAAGACAATATATATTAAACCTGAGTTGAGTGTCCCTAGTTGTTCTGAGCCCTGAGGAATCGGAGCTGGGGAGCCGGAGGAAGCTGCCAGTCTCATCGGGAGGTCAAACTGGAGCGCAGCCAGGGGGGGCGGGTGCGGTTGGCGCCGGCAGGAGGTGAGAGGAGGTGTCCGTCCGGCAGGGGGTGGCATCTGAGGCTGATGGGAGCCAAGCGCTGGTGGGGTGTTCAGGAAGAGTGACACAAACATTTGGAAGAGGCTGGGCCTCATGTGCAAGGTCAGAGCGTTTGGCAGAGCAGAGCAGGGGAACCACCTGGTAAAGTGGTCTCTTAGGAGGTGAGCAGGGGGGGGGGGGGCTGGGCAGGAGAGGAGCGAGGGGTGAAGAGCCCACAAGGAGGGCACGGCATCTGTGCCTTCATCCGTTTTCTCTCGGTTCAGCTTATTGACACACGTGTAACTCTCACTGAGGCTGCTGCCTGGGAATCTGGAAGTTCATAACAGGCAAAGACGCATGACAGAGGTCTTTTGGGGGACCGAAAAGGGAAGGGATTGGAGAGAAGATAGATCTGAATAATATATACCAATGGATGCCCTAGCCCCGTGGTCGGCAAACTGCGGCCCTCGAGCCGCATGTGGCTCTTTGGCCCATGGAGTGTAGCTCTTCTACAAAATACCACGGCCTGGGCGAGTCTATTTTGAAGAAGTGGCGTTAGAAGAGGTTTAAGTTTAAAAAATTTGGCTCTCCAAAGAAATTTCAATCGTTGTCCTGTTGATATTTGGCTCTGTTGACTAATGAGTTTGCCGACCGCTGCTCTAGCTGGTTTGGCTCAATGGATAGAACATTGGCCTGTGGCTAAAGGGTTGTGGGTTTGATTCCGGGCAAGGGCACATATCTCAGTTGCCCAGCCCTGGTGGAGGCAAGTGTGGGAGTCAACCACATTGATGTTTTTCTCACTCTTGTCTCTCCCTCTTCCCTTCCATTCTCTCCAAAAATCAATGGAAAGAAGCCGAAACCGGTTTGGCTCAGTGGATAGAGCATCAGCCTGTGGACTGAAGGGACCCAGGTTTGATTCCCATTAGGGGAATGGATCTTGGTTGCGGGCACATCCCCAATAGGGGGCATGTAGGAGATGGCTGACCGATGTCTCTCTCTCATCGATATTTCTGCCTCTCTGTCCCTCTCCTTTCCTCTGTGTAGAAAAAATCAATAAAATATATTAAATAAATAAATATCAATGGAAAAATATCTTCAAGTGAGTATTAACAAAAACAAACAAACAAACACCCAAATGAACCTCTGGACCCCAAATTCCAACGTGTGGCCTAGTGTGAGATGAGTTTGCCTGGAGTAAGCAAGGCCCTGTGAACACGGACAGCTCTTATGTCTCCCTGGGCACGTTGGCAGCCCTGGTGCCTGGTACTCCTGGCTACTGAAGTCATCCGTGCCAGCACGGAAGGCGTGACTACCTGTTTTTGTGTGATGGGCCAAATCTTAGAAGCCAAAAAAAAAAAGAGGACATTCATATCATTCTGGGTGATCTCTCTGTTATTTTAGCTCAGTGATTCTCAACCTTTCTAATGCTGCGACCCTTTAATACAGTTCCTCGTGTTTTGGTGACCCCCAACCATAAAATTATTTTTGTTGCTACTTCATAACTATAATTTTTCTACAGTTATGAATCAAAATATAAATATCTGTGTTTTACAATGGTCTTAGGAGACCTTGCTAGTGATGCTCAACTTGTGGGTCGTGACCCACAGGTTGAGAACCGCTACTGCAGAGCCTAAGACCATCGCAAACCACAGATATGTACATTACAATTCATTAATAGTAGCAAAATTACAGTTATGAAATAGTAACGAAAATAATTGTATGGTTGGGGGTCACCACCACTTGAGGAACTGTATTAAAGGGTCACGGCATTAGAAAGGTTGAGAACCACTGTTTTAGCTGGTTATAATTAATACTGTTCGCACATGAAGTGTGACCAGTGTTCAAAACAAGCTGAGTGCGTAGTCAAAGATTGTATTGATAAAAAAGATGCCAAAATGATTCCCTTCCAACCAGTTCTCTTCACGTGTTGCTGTAAACCCAGACTCTGAATGAAATACAGCCCTGCATTGGGCCCTCCCCTCCCCCCACCTTTGCCATCTGGTTGGGTTTCTCATTATCTTCTCTCCCAGGAATGGTCATGGATTGTTGTGGGCATCTAGAAGTTCAGGTGAAAAGCCATTTGGATGTGTCTTTTGAGGGTTAGTATCAGCTTCCAGGCTGACGCATCAGCAAACGGTTATTTCTGGTGCGAAGCTGCCCCCTCACGTTACTGTTTACACGTCTCTGGGCGGCTATTTTGAGCTCTGGGCTGCAGGGCGTGGCTCTTTGGAGCTCCAGCGCCTGATGCTCTCCAACAGACCCCCCTGGGGGTCAGACCTGAGACTGACTCCAGAGACCCCCCCTCCCCCACGTGGCATTTTGGGGGGCTTGGGAAGGCACGATGTGAAAGTCTACCTCAATATTTTCTATGAAGAAAGCGTTTGAGGAAATAAGTAGAATAGCATCTCGGATGAAATAAAATTATTTTAAAATTGAGTTGGAGTAGAGCAACGGTTCTTAAGCTGTGGGTCGCAACCCCTTTGGGGGTCGAACGACCCTTTCACAGGGGTCACCTAAGACCATCGGAAAATGCAGATATTTACATCACGATGCATCACAGTAGCAAAATTTCATGGTTGGGGGTCACCACCACATGAGGAACTGTATGCAAGGGTCGGGGCCTTAGGAAGGTTGAGAACCACTGGAGTAGAGGATGGAGGAAGAGGATGGGCAGTCTTTGGTATCCACAGGACCGATCCGCCAGGGCGTGATTCAGAGTTCCATGCCCTGCGTCTGTCCCACCCCCAGCTCCAGTGCAGGGGTTTCGGGGAGGAGGCAGGGACGGTGCTGGCCCGGGCTGGTGGGTCAAGTAGCACTTCTGGAGCACCTGGGCCTTCTCGCTGGGAACAGCAGGGGTGACACAGGGCCCAGCCCTGCGGCCTGCACTTCCCTGAGCACGTTCAGAAGGACCCCCTTCTCCTGGTGATGGGCTAGCCAGCTGGCACTTGCTCTAGGAGAGAGAAGAAAGGACCCGCCTAAGATTCTTGGTCCCAATGAAAATTCTTGTGTTGCTCAAAACTAAATTGAACACGTTGCTCACGGCTGTGATATGTCCCTTCCTCTCTCAGTGGTATGACTTGGTGAAGACACAAATGAGAGTGGCTGCCCAGCAAAGGCGCTCAGTCTGCTGATACCAACGGAGGAAATGCCTTTTGCCTTTTACCCCCAGCCTGCCTTTGGGCAGCGTTTTACCCTGTTTCCCCGAAAATAAGACAGTGTCTTATATTAATTTCTGCTCCCAAAGATGCGCTAGGTCTTATTTTCAGGGGAGGTCTTATTTTTCCATGAAGAAGAATACGGTCCACATTTATTGTTGAACAAAAAAGAAAAAAGAAAATTTATTCTCTGTCTACAATACAGTAGTAGTCGTCATCACAAACCAGCTCACGGATGGGCCGCAGCGCAGCCGGAGCTGTTCAGGCAGGGCGAGGTCTCTTTAAATCAGGAGTCAGACGCCTGACGGTAGCTTCAGGGGCCTTATATTCCGGGGAGGCCTTATGTTCTAGGGAGGCCTTATTATCGGGGAGGTCTTATTTTCGGGGGGGTACCTTATATTACAGCGAGAGGCAAAACTGGAAGTAGGTCTTATTTTCGGGGGATGTCTTACTTTCGGGGAAACAGGGTAAGTATTTCCTATTCGCCTAAACATGGATTCATTTGCAACATTCAATGCTAACTGTGGCTTTTAGAAGGTTGATGAGCTCATTGCTGTGCAGCCCCGTTCATGCCACGGAAATCCCGTTCTGTGTCCATCCTTATTTGACACCTCTGTGTTTTGTTCCTATTTTTACAACACAGGCAGCTCCTATTATTGTTTCTTTAAGATTTAACAATGTAAAATGTGCCTGTCACACCATCACAATTCGACATCCAATGGCTTAGATGTACATATGCCTATTTCACTAGTGAATAGTATTCAACAAGTTAATTCAAGACCTTCCCATCTTCAAGGCAGATGGCTGTTGTGGCCACACCTTAGTGACGGCAAAGCAGCAAGACTCAGAGGGGCCTGAAGTGGTGCACATGCTTGAAATAACTGGTCACTGAGAAGGAAGCAATTAATCTCCTTCACTGGCAAATATATATATATATTTATATATATATATATATATATATATATATATATATATAAAATTTTTAATGAAAGGGATCCATGCGTTTCCCCAGGGCGTATGTTAATTTTCAACTACAGCCAAGAGAAGTGGAGCACCCAAAGTGAAAGATCCAAATAGTTTTAAAAACCTAAAACTCTCCTGAAGTTTGATCTTGCCAATGGGGATTTCTTGATCACTTGGATGTGCAAGTTTTGCCTGGAGCAAAAGTATTTTTCAAAGCCCTTTTAGAAAGTTAACAGTGTTTGCTAAGCTATTAATATAAAACCGACCAAAACTTTTTTTTAAAAAGTGGGTGATTGAAGGAGAGAATAAAGGGAATTAATAGTAGTTCAAATGCATTATTTTTTTCCCACTTCTTATGACTTTGACAAGAAAGTTTGGAAGAGCAAATGATGTCACTGGAGGTACCTACCAAGTTTGAGGCTCAATTCAACTTATCTCCAAAACTGCTCCCTGTGTTACCTGAGACACCATGATTGAAGGGTCAAAAGAAATAAAGATGAGGACTCTTACCCATAACATGCTTTCTCACCCTGCGGGAATATAAGATATGTACATAGAAGAATATTGAAGAAAAAAATCTCTGAGATAGACTATAAACCCCTACCCCCCTTCTGCTGTTGAAGGAATTTGCAGTGAGGATGAGGTTAGTCCATATTTGCGATCCCTCGGCCCACAGGACCCATTTGATGAGGATGAAGCAGGTGTTAGGGCAGCGGGGACCCTGGCAGGTTAGAGGAGGCAGCAGGTGGCGAGGGCGCCGTTCTCCAGGTAATGTGATCACCGCAGTATTTATAGGGTGGGCATTCTCAGGCGTGATGGACTTAGGCTATCCTCTTGGGTTACTTGGTTGTAAATCGTGAAGAAGGAGGTCATAGCTGTGGAGTGTTGATCTAAACAAAGGCTGGTGAGTCCCCGGTGGACAGCTTGCTTGCAGGGTCTGTCTTTAGTGCTCTGCCGTTAGTGAGGTCTGCTAACTGAGGGTGGGGGAGCAGTTAGCGCCGTCAGAATGTCCCTGTGGTCAGCATGAGTTCATCTAGGTCAGTGGTTTTCAACCTTCCTAAGGCCGCGACCCTTGCATACAGTTCCTCATGTGGTGGTGACCCCCAACCATGAAATTTTGCTACTGTTATGCATCGTGATGTAAATATCTGCATTTTCCGATGGTCTTAGGCGACCCCTGTGAAAGGGTCGTTCGACCACCAAAGGGGTTGCGGCCCACAGGTTGAGAACCGCTGATCTAGGTGCATTCATGAGTCATGGGACATAGTCCAAGGAACCCTGAAAGAGTTCTAGAAGGCAAGCGATTTAGTGATTGAACTCACCTCCTTCATACCCCAACTGAGTGCCCATTAGCTGCTGCAGGAATAACCAAGAAGCATCCTGGGTTCTTGGCCGAAGGCCCTTGATTGTACAGGCATCACCCAACCCTGGGAATTAGGGGGTTAAGATTGGAGGTTTCCAGCTATAGCTTCCCAGTCCTTCAGCAGTGGACCCCTTCACTGTCAGGGGCCGCCTGAGGCTTTGAGTTTGGACAAGTTACTGTGGCCTTCTCTGGTCTTGTCTGAACATGGACACCAGGCCCCAGCCCCTGGCATCTCGGGACCCGCTTCTTTGCCCCGTCTCCATACCCCACAGCTGCAGTGCTGAAAGAAGACACAAGGATCCGCACCGCGAAGCATCCTCTTTTGCATGTTTTAAGGTCCCGATCGATCGTTTTCTCTTGGGCGACTTTCCTTCTCTTTCCTCTTCTGCCTGTTCATTTCATCCCTCTCTCTCTCTAAAACACATAATGAATTGGCTTTTCCTATTTGCTGCACAAAGAGAAAATTAACTGTCCGAATTTTCCATGGCTATGAGAAAGTATTTCCAGAGTGTGAAAAAATAGACGTTGGACATTTCAGCTACTGCTTTTCATAGAGTGGGAATTTATTACTCAGCTTAGTTACAGTCTTGGCTCCAACAAAACAGTTGTGTGGGCAAAGCAGGAGGTACCTTTCCCAAGAGGCATTGCCAGGGACAGCTTGCTTCCTAGTTGAGACACCGTGAACTCAGAGTATCATTCCACTATCTCTGGATCTTAGACATACCACAAAAGTCATTGAGAGCCGGCCCATGGCGTGTTCTGGTATGAGATATGGCATCGCTCCCAAAGGATAGGAAACCTAAAGGGGAGGGAGGCAAGGGAGCGATCAGAGCCCAACAATAAATAGTTCTTTGTACCAGTCCCCTCCCCTCAGCCCAAACCTCTGAGATCATAGAGCGGCATGCAGCGGGCAACTGCCCCAGCAGCTGGACAGACAGAATGACCGGATGTGAACCTTTTTTTCCACAGTGTGCGGCTGTGACCTGGCCCAAGGGGGCTTCTTCATAAAGAACGGGGAGTATCTCTGCACCCTGGACTACCAGAGGATGTACGGCACGCGCTGCCACGGCTGTGGGGAGTTCGTGGAAGGAGAGGTGGTGACTGCCCTGGGCAAGACCTACCACCCCAACTGCTTCGCGTGTACCATCTGCAAGTAAGTGGGGGCTTCATTTGATGCCGCTAATGCTCGGGGTGGCCCCCGAAATCTTGAATTGTGCTGAGTCTTAAAATACTCTTTTTCCTGATGTGTCCTTAGATTCTTTTATCTTTCTACTGTATTAGCAGCCTCTGTCATAAAGTCATTTATGGTGTCTTCTGCTATATAAGATGACTCATATTGAGTGGCTTGATACCAAGCCTGAAAGTAGTTCTAGGTCTCAAAAGATTGTGAGCAATGAATGGGGAGGAAATGACATGACTGATTAGAAAAATAAAACTTCTTTGGAAGTAGAAGTTCTTGTGTGTGCGCACGTGCACGTGTGTGTGCACGTGTGTGTGTGTGTGTGTGTGTATGTGTGTGTTTAAAGTAGTCTCATTTACTCTCGAGCAAGAGTAGGCAAACCGTGCTCCAAATTAGACCTCATACCTGTTTTTGTAAATAAAGTTTTATGGGGACACAACCACGCCCATTTGTTGATGAATCCTAGATGGCTGCTTTCAAGCTACAGAGACAGAGTTGAGTAGTTGTGACAAAAATCGTATGATCCTCCAAGTACAAAAAGGTATCTATGAGCTGGTATTTTAGGAGAAAAGTTTGCCAGTCCCTGCTCCTGGTCATCTATCATCATCGACAACGTAAATCTTAACTTCACTTGATTAAAACGATCAGTCAGAGGGAGGGGAACGGAAGTGTGGGTGGGAAATTGGGCTTTTATTGCTTTGCTGGGAGTGCTGCACGTGAGAGAACTTAAGTTGGGTCTGACTCCTCCAATAAGGAGGTTCTGAGAAGGTGGGCATCACTTGCACCTGCCTGTCACCTGGTCTCCCCAGCTGATCCAGCCAGGCCAGTCGCTGAACCTCTTCTCTGAACAATGGAGGGGAACACTGCACCCCAAGAGAAAAGGAGACCACCACTCAGCATTTCTAGAACTCGGGGGTAGAGCGTTTAACCTTCTTCCCAGTGCCTGGCACCAAGCCGCGGGTGGCGTGGTCTTAAGTCCAGATGTGCTCCTTGTGGGTGTGTGTACTACAGTTCACTGCCATGTGAGGCAGCCCAGGGCGACGTCAGGAGGGATGGCGGTTGTGAAAGCAAAACTCAAGTCCAGAAGCTTGACTTTGCCCTTAAGTCATGGCTCTGACTCACGTGTGCGGGGCTGTTTTGCTTGTGAGCTTCCCGTTTCCAATGGAGACAGTCACATGTTTGAAAATGATGGGCCCATGGGCCTTGGGCAAGTAAGAAGGCAGGGAAGCTGAGCCGTGGCTATTCAGGCATGCTTCTGTCGAAATGCTATCTGCCCAGAGAAGAAGCAGATACCGGATATGCAGGAGGCAGTATTTTTGCAAACTGTGCTGTTATTGATGAATGCCTCCTGGGAAAGGGTATTCTCTTTCTGAAAAGAAACGAATACAGTGGTACCTCGAGATACGAGTTTAATTCGTTCCGTAACCTTGAGGCGTGGGAAACTATGAGACGCTCGAGTCTCCGTAAACTGGTGGGTCGTGTGCAGCCGGCCGATCCGAGAGATTACTCCTATCTCAAATGTTGCTTGTATTTCAAAGCAAAAATTGCTCACTCGACAGCTCGTATCTCAAAAATCTCGTATGTTAGGGCACCCGTATCTCGAGGTACCACTGTATAAGCATAACCAATGGATACAAGACACTGGGGGGAGGGGTGACAGGTGAGGGCATGTACCTGGGGGGTAGGGAAGGCCGGGGGGAGGGCAATAGGGGGGAACAAAGGAGACATAGGTACTACTATTTGTAATACGTTAAACAATAAAAAAAAAAAAAGAAATTGATAGTAGTAATTTCGAAACAGATATTTGTGGCACTGTCACAGTTGTCCAGCAGAGGCTGGGTCATACCCGGCACAATGATCCATTCACATCGCCCATTCAGATGGCCAGGGCAGAGAGTAATTCAGCAGAATTTATCCCAGAGGTCTGGCTTGGGAGCTGGAAGAGTTATCGCTTGACCTGTGACCAGCTCTCTCTCGGGGAGGGGCCTCAGGCCCGAATAGGAATCCCTGGCATCTGAAACGTTTCCCCATGGAGGGTTTTCCATTTGGAAAATTTTACGGGTGCGCGCCTGCACAGCGACTTGTTGGGACACCCCCTCTTCCCCCGCCCCCCGCTAGTGAGCAGAGGTGACTCATTCATTCCCCGTGCGGTCTGGATGCCGCGGACGCAGCGCCTTCTCCCGTCTCCCATGGAGGCACGTTTGCTGGTCTGGACCCCGTCCAGCTGGCCGGCGCGGTTAAGATGGCATCTGAGACATTTGGGCTGGGGCGCCTCCAAGAAAGGAATTGGCACCGGAGGGCGGCGGGCAGGAGGAGGAGGAGGAAGGAGCAGGAGAGGAATCGCCGGGATAACCTGCAGAGCCATGTCCTTCTGTCTCCAGGCGCCCGTTCCCGCCAGGAGACCGCGTCACGTTCAACGGGAGGGACTGCCTCTGTCAGCTCTGTGCCCAGCCGATGTCGTCCAGCCCCAAAGAAGCCTCCTGCTCCGGCAGTAAGTGTTCCCCGGGGTTCAACGGTAGCTTAGGCGGGTGCCTTTCTTTTTAGTGCAGCGGTTCTCAACCTGTGGGTCGCGACCCCTTTGGGGGTCAAACAACCCTTTCAGAGGGGTCGCCTAAGACCATCGGAAAACGCAGATATTTACATCACGATGCATCACAGTAGCAACATTTCATGGTTGGGGGTCACCACCACATGAGGAGCTGTATGCAAGGGTCACGGCCTTAGGAAGGTTGAGGAACCACTGTTTTAGTGAAACGTAGCCGGGGCCGAGAGTCATACTGTCTAAGGCGTTTTCAGTTGTCAGACGTGAAGCTTTGATTACAACCCATGCAATAAAGAGGATCTCCTTCATTGCAAAAAGACGTAACTAGAATTGGGCATTAAATGGTGCCTTTTGACAGTAAATGAGGGATGGGGGGGTTATAAAACTTTACATTGGCAGTGCCATCTCGAGTCGCAGAGGTTGAGGTAAGAGAGCATTTGGTGGCGATATAATTGATGTCTCTGTGGATTAAACAACTATCTCCTGTGCCTAGAGCAAATGAGACGCTTTTTACTGACCCTTGAATATTCTTTGTTCGCCTGGAGGGGTTCTGACGGTTAGCCATTGGAAAATAGAGAGTTTGCTGGGGACCTGTCAGGCGTATTGTTCCCACTGGGGACATAGCGGGGAACAGAACGAAGTCAGCAGCCTCTAGAAGCCTGCTTTCTGGTGGCAGCGGGTAGACAATAAATGCATATGGTCCACAAAAATACCTACCAGGTGAAGAAATCGAAAGTAGGAAGAGAGATGCCGAAACCGGCTGGGCTCAGTGGATAGAGCCTCGGCCTGGGGACTGAAAGGTCCCAGGCTCGATTCCGGTCAAGGGCATGTATCTTGGTGGTGGGCACATCCCCAGTGGAGCGCGTGCATGACGCAGCTTATCGGTGTCTCTCTCTCATCAATGTTTCTGGCTCTCTATCCCTCTCCTTTCCTCTCTGTAAAAAATCAATAAAATATATTTAGAAAAAAAAAGAAAGAAAGAAAGCAGGAAGAGAAAGGCTAACGGGGCTGCACTGGTATTGGGTTAATCGGGGGAGAGCACTCTGAAAAGGTGACACCAAGGAGAGAGCTGGAAAAGGCGGGAACAATTTAGGTGGTGGAATCTGTAATTCTTTGGGACGAGGGCTTGGCTGAGCTGTGAGAATCCAGAGAAAACCACCCTCCCCCCCAAATAAAAACAGCGGCCAGTCGCACGCTTCCTTCTGGTAAGTGACAGCGAGTAGGCGAGTGAACTTGGAGACGTATTCTGAACTCTGGCTGCAGTCAAGGAAGCTCTACCCGCCTCTCTCTCCTGGGGCACGAGGACGGGGGCCAGAGATCAGCCTGGGTTTCGGCGGATTTCGCCAGTCCTTGGGAGACCTGGGGAAAAAATGCCTGTGTGCCTTGCTGGTCTCAGCCCCGAAGAATGAGATCAGCTACTTCTCGGGAGGAACACTATTCCAAATCTTCCTGTGCGCGGAGAAGAATCCTGATGCCTGTGAAAGAGAACAATGTTCTGACCGGGGCATTTGCATAGAAATTGGATTTTGACCATTGGGAGGGACGAAGAAAGGAAGTGTTAGTGCATCTTATTCAACAAGACAGGGTCCTTCCCAGGAGGGTGTCTATGCCCTGCGGAGGAACACTAGCAGCCTGGGTGGAGCAATGGTTACAGAGCGACACAGGCCTAGACCCCCGAGTAGGATTCTGAGTCCTTCACTGTCCTTACCTGCTCTATCCCAGGTGACCTGGATGGCAATAGTCCTCCATGGTGTGGGAGGGCTTGCTCTGAAAGAACATTACCAACCACGTTGGAAGGATGTTTCAGGCTCTTTAAGAAAAAGGATTTCAGAGAACTTATATGCATATGTGCTTAACTCATGGACACCAGACAATAGGGTGGTGAAGGCCTGGGAGGGGTTCAGGGCGGAGGGGGGCGGTAGAGGAGCTATAAAAAGTGGGAACAAGTTATGTGGGGGAATTTGTAGAAGGGCTGCCACAGCTGTCTCCCTGCTAGAGCAAGATTGGGGGAGACAGGAGGATGTATGTACTACTTTCAACAAGAAAGGTGCTGTGTGTTTTTTAAAGGGTTTTGTGAGTCCCAGACAGGGTGACAGCTGAGAAAGAGCACCCTGTCCATGGGCCTATGATAGGAATGGCTGTGTCCTCATGTTCTGTGGAGTCCTTTCGTCCAGCTACCATTCTCGATAGGTGGGGAAATTGAGGCCCGCAGGCATGCTCATACTCAGACTAAAAGGTCCGAGTAGAGGCAGGTCTTGGGCTGCCTGGTCGGGAGCTCTATCTTTGGTTTCATCTGACATTCCTCAGGGTTTGGATTGAGAAACAAAAGTGGGATGTTTTTAAAGGCTTCCAGTCCTCTCCATCCATGCAATTCGGGATCCTGTGTCCTAGTCACAGTTCTTACCAAAATGCTTATTCCAATGTTTATTAAAGTGTTTTTTTTTCCTTTGCTTTATCCCTTCTTTCTCTTTTTATATGACATACATGTTATGTATATAAGAAAAAGAATAAAGCCCAACTTGTGTGGCTCAGTGGTTGGTGCTCACGATTAGATTCCTGGTCAGGGCACATGCCCGGATTGCAGGCTCCATTCCCAGTGTGAGGCCTGCAGAAGGCAGCCGATCAATGATTCTCTCTCATCGTTGATGTTTCTATCTCTCTCTCCCTCTCCCTTCCTCTCTGAAATCAATAAAAATATATATATATTTTTAAAAGGAATAAAAATTTTAAGTGTAAGAATGTATCCTACTCAAATTCATCACATCTCTAATAGCAGATATAATAATTTTTGCTTATGGAAAAATTGTTAGAACAAATCGTATTTTTTTCCCTTGCTTGCACGTGGATGAAATCTCAATTCTATGAAACCACCTTGATCAGTTCATTGTTATTTTTCAACAAGTCCTTGTCTATTTAGATGAGTACTCAAATAGCATTTATGAGGCATGTGGGCGTGGGTGTCTGCCAAAAAGAGAGCTCTTACATGTGGATACACACATGCATAATCCGCAGACCAGGCAGGCACGTGGATACTAGTGCAAGGGAGTTTTCAGCAAGTTTCTGAAATTTACTGGAGCGTGATTAGAAAACACTGGCTGTGATTTGTAACTAGAGGCCCAGTGCACGAAATTCGTGCACCGTTAGGTCCCTAGGCCTGGTCTGCAATCAGGGCCGATTGGGGCCTTCCTTCCCTGGCTGCCTTCGTTCCTTGCTGCTCGCTGGTGGTCAGCACATGTCATAGTGAGCAGTTGAACTCCCGAGGGTTCATTGTTATATAGGATTGTTATATAGGATTAGCCTTTTATTATATAGGATACCTGAAGAATTGCCTTGTACTTTAAAACCATCCTGAGGTCCCTTGGAGTCTTTTTTTCTTGTAAATTGGCAAAGCTTCCTCTATAAAAGCAAACTGAAACTCATGATAATGTTCACAGAATCGATGAAATGTATCAGAGGGCCACGGTCCTCTTTTTCCTCTGAAATGTTCTTTGAAAAATGAGTTTGCTCTCCTGAACCGCGGTTTTATTTCACACGCTGTGGCTGGTTTCCTGTCGTCACAGAATAGCTGGTGAAGACAGCGTGAGAGGGAGAGAGGAAGCAAAGCATGGCCGACAGAAGCCATCGTGTATCCAAAACCGTCTCCGCTGGAGCTTCTCCCGCCCTTCTAACCTTTCTATCTGGTTTATTTTCCTCATCAAACACCCACACAGCACTCACTATGCATCAGGCACTGTGCAGCTGGTCTACAAACCTTCATTTAATCCTCATCGCCAGCCTCTGAAAACTATCCCCTCTTCCCTGATGAAGAGACAAAGGGTCACAGAGGTCGAACGAGGCGCACAAGATCACACGGGCGTTAAGTGGTGGGGCCGGGACACCAGCCCCAGTCGTCTGGCGCCAGAGGCCATTACCATCCCTGGCATTGATTTGACCATGTCGGTAGTGCTCTCTGATTTTCGAAGCCGGGGCGTTACGAAGCCTCAGAGTAGTGACCTGACCTGTCTGCCAATGCCCCACATGACCTGCCTGCAGGGCTGTGTACTCCTTACCTGCACTGCTGCCTCCTGCTCTAGCGAGACTGGATGAATGGGAGCCATCAGCAAGTTATTCATAGAAACACACCACTTCCATTATGGCTTATTGCCCCTGAATTAATTAAAACTCGCTGCAGCTAGTCTCATGCAATTTGAATTCCATAAGCAATAACCATTTGATAACACAGAGATGATAGCAAGTTATCTCCAAGGGTTGTGGCGAGCATTAATTAGATCGCTTTTACTATCAATAACAAAATCAAGTGCCTGTGTCTGGCTGATCCATACTTTAGAAATAAAATGGATGCCTTGGAGACATTCTATTCTACTAGATAGAAGGTTACACACTCTTCTCTAAAGCTTATTCAACTCCTTCCTCCATGGTTTCGCCTACAAGGGCAGGACTGGATTCCCGGGGGTTAAGGAGATGGGTGCGGGGAGTCTGTGTGTGACAACCTAGCGCATGGGGAATAGGCTTGGATTGTCGTGTCCTACGCTGCTCCTGTCTATTTCGGGCACCTGATCGCGAGTGGGCTGCTGTCTACCATCACCCTTTCCACTTCAAAGGGTGTCAGACTGGTGTCTGATGGCACGTGGGTGGGGTGGATTGGCGTGGGAAACACCCACTCACAAGTACATCCAAACCCATCTTCCTCTCTCTCCCCGTTCTGTACAGCACTGTCATTATTCTGACTGTCATCGGAACTCCTACAAGTATCAGAGCAAATGCTCCACTTGGTCTGAATTTAAGTTATTTTAGATAGAGTCATGTGCGTGTGTTTTTTTTAAAACAAAACAAAACATGTTTTTATTGTTTTGTTTAGAGAGGGAGAGGGATAGAGACATAGAAGCATTGATGAGAGAGAAACATCACCAATTGGCTGCCTACTGCACGCCTCCTGCTGAGGATCGAGCCCCCAACCCAGGCATGTGCCCTGACTGGGCATTGAACCAGCGACCTCTTGGTTCACGGGTCATTGTTCAACCACAGGGCCACACTGGCCAGAGTGTCATCTTTTTTATAAGCTTTTTCTACCGTATCATAAAAGGGAAAGTGGTGATTGCTTCAGATAAGTTTACTGGTGACAGAATCACATTGTTTTTTTAAAGTAGCAATCTCAGGGAATGTATTTCCCCACCTCTGAGTGTGAGATTAAAGGGAGGCCTCACCTCTCTGGGCATTTAGGGTGCCAGCCCCTGGCGTGGCAGTTCCGATATTGCTGTACTGGGTAAGAGTGGGGTTTAGGATCTACATAGTAGGCAGAGGTTTACTGCAAACAGACAAGGTATGTTGCAAAAAAAGAACATTTATATTCAGATATTTCAGATTGAAATCTATAACAACTATGAGTCAGACATAAAGATCCCAGTGTGACACAGCACATGGGTGATCTCAGAAGTGGACGGAGAGTTAATGGCATTTTGTTATTTGCTATTTTTGTTTCACCAGATATGCCTCTTACGTATTGAGAACCACACCTTCTAAACACTTACCAGTAAAACTAGAATGTTAATTTTTGGAACAGAGGTCGGTCCCCAGTGTATTTTTAATTTTTCAGTAGCAGTGAAGATATAGCTATGCAAAGGACTGCTGTGTATACATTTCTATATATATAAAAGCCTAAGCGACTGTTATGGCTGGTCAGCTGAACAACTGGTCGACCAGTCGCTATGACATACACTGACCACCAGGGGGGCAGATGCTCCATGCAGCCAACCTCCCACAGCCAGCCAACCTCCTGTGGTCCTTCCCCCAGCCAGGCCAGGCCAGCCCTGATGGGCCCTGATCGGGGACTGGTTGAGAAGGCCAGATCAGCCCTGATTGCCACGAATCTGTGATCTGGGCCTCTAGTAATTGTATATTCCTGTAGATTGTCCCAGGAAGATACTGAGAAATTTCTGTTAATACTTGTCTTCAGCAGGGAGGAAGGGAATGGCTAGGAGATAAGAAGGAAAGGAAATTATTTTTTACTATATATATATAAAAAAAAAATTTAACCGTGTGTATGTATGACCTATTTAAAACCAAAACAATGTACTTAAAAAATAACAATGTTATAAAATAAAAGACTCATTCATTACAGCCTGGATTTTCATGGCTGTTTGCCCTTGCTATGACCTTCAGCCAAATATGTATTAAGTGGATGGTCACATGGTCAAACTACCGAAACTGACATTCTACCCTCCTTTTCTTCTCCCTGTCTCTGGAATAGAGTAAATGAGCTGGTGTTTGCTAATGACTGCTGACTCTGAAAAACTGACGTAGGACTCAAGTATGATTTCCTCTTTGGCAAGAGCCCATGCCCACTGGGTGACCGTAGCCGGTTAAAGATTAATTGTGAAACTCTTCACCCGGTTAAAGTTTACAAGTAAATTAGGGAATTCAGTACAAGACAGACCTTCTTACAGTTAGGAATTTTTCCCTTCTTATTGAATTTCTTAGAGTGACACTGGTTAACCATCCCCCCAAAAGTAGGCCCATACCCACTAAGCAATTACTGCCCCCTTCCCCCCACCTCCCCTCACCTCCCTCCACCTGCCCTCACCCATCCTTCCTTCTCCCAGCCTGGGCAACTATCAGCCTGCTTTCTTTTCTTTTTCTTTCTTTTTTTTTTAATATATTTTATTGATTTTTTTACAGAGAGAAAGGGAGAGGGATAGAGAATTAGAAACATGGATGAGAGAAAGACATCGATCAGCCACCTCCTACACGCCCCCTACTGGGGATGTGCCCACAACCAAGGTACATGCCCTTGACCCACATCGAATCTGGGACCTTTCAGTCCGTAGGTTGACACTCTATCCATTGAGCCAAACCGGTTTCGGCAACCAGCCTGCTTTCTGTCTCTGTGTTACCTAGCCTGGATATGTCATGAAGGTAATTGTGCATATGTGGCCTTTTGTTTCTGGCACCTTCTCCTTATCACAATGTTTTCAGGGTTCATCCAGGCTGGGGCGTTTATCAGTACTCCATTCCTTTTTTACGGCTGAGTAATACTCCAGTGTGTGGATAGACCACAATTCTTCACCCATTCATCTGTTAAAGGATGCTTGGTCATGTCCCCCATTTGGCTGTGTGAATCGTGCCTCAGTGAGCATGCTTGTACAAGGGCTTGTTGGAGTCTGCTCTGGGGTCTTGGTCCAGCTTCGCGAAGGGTTTGTGAAGGACCATGTCCAATCTTGAGATCAGTGGCTGCCAGTTTTCTGACCTCCCTGGGAACTGTCAGGCCTGTGTCCACCAGGCTTGCAGGGCGGAGGGTTATGGCCTGGGCACCACTGAATGCCCCAGGTGACTGCAGGCAGCAGCCTTCATCAGGGGCACCTGTCTTTCTTCCTCCCGTGTCTGCTCATTCTCCCCCTCTTCCTTTTCCTTATGCCCCTTTGCCACCTGGCCATAAACTGAGTAGAGGGCCACTTGAGCACAGCCAAATGCTCCAAACCCTGTCCAGAATCGGCTCCGAAGTGCTCAGGGCGCTGAGACCAGTTTGGCTCAGTGGATAGAGCGTCGGCCTGTGGACTGAAAGGTCCCAGGTTCGATTCTGGTCAAGGGCATGTATCCTGGTTGCAGACATATCCCCAGTGTGGGGCGTGCAGGAGGCAGCTGATCAATGTCTTTCTCATCGATGTTTCTAACTCTCTATCCCTCTCCCTTCCTCTCTGTAAAAAATCAATAAAATATAGTTTTTTAAAAAAAGGAAGTGCTCAGGGCTCAGGTCTGAGGACACATTAGCTCTGTCTTCCTGCTCTCTTGAGGGGTAGCTCGGGTCTCAAACAGTGCTTGCTTGCAAGGCACACCTGGATGACACATTGTGAGCAGAATGGGGAGCTGCTCACGCCCACAGAGAAGCCTTGGTCCAGCCATGGGCTGCATGAGTGGCCACTGGCCCTGGGGCAAGAAGGCCCTGCCCACTGACGGTCCGGCTGGAACTTTTCACCCGGGCAGGCTGGAGCTCAGTCTGTGAGGCTGCACTGGACCGAGGCCTTTGCTGAGAGCACCCCGCGGCTGGGTGAAGCGTGGCTCTGTTTTCACCGCTCCCCACTTTCCTCCTGCTGTCCCATGGCATCTGTAGTCTAAAGAGAACCCTGCTTTAACCTCAGGACGAGCCCCGTAATGTTTGCGTCATCAGAAATGATGCTGAGCAGCCACAATGGACCAAAACAGGCGGACGGTGCAGGGGACGAGCCCAAAAAGCAGTGATGCTCTGGGCCTGCCCTCCAGCTGCGCTTCTGAAATGGTTCGTGGACCCGGCGTGGCTCTGTGGTTGAGCATCGACCTAGGAACCAGGAGGTCATGGTTCGATTCCCAGTCAGGGCGCATGCCCGGGTTGTGGGCTTGATTGCCAGTGTGGGGGGTGCAGGAGGCAGCTGATCAATGATTCTCTCTCATCATTGATGCTTCTCTCTCTCTTCCCTTCTCTCTTCCTCTCTGAAATCAATGCAAAATATATTTAAGAAAAAAAGCATTTTGAAGTTGTGAGTGTACTTATTAAGATAATGTTTATTCCATACATTAGCCTCTTCTTTTAGTTCTGAACACATACAGTCACATACATAGTGTGCCTTTGATAGGACTTTAAACCTGAAAATTAGAGCAGATGACAAAAGAGTATTAATGTTTTATGCCAATATTTTTTATTTCCCATCCCACATTCTCCAATGCATCCCCAGGAAATACAGGCATGTTACTCTTTTTATTTTTTGTTCAGGGAAATGGAAGAGAAGCTGTTTAAGAGATTCATTTACAAGGCAGTAGATTCTGTCTTTAAGCAGATATTGAAGTTTTCAGCATCCTTTTTAAAGAATATGTTCTGCCGAAACCGGTTTGGCTCAGTGGATAGAGCATCGGCCTGTGGACTGAAGGGTCCCAGGTTTGATTCCCGTCAAGGGCGTGTACCTTGGTTTCGGGCACATCCCCAGTAGGGGGTGTGCAGGAGGCAGCTGATCGATGTTTCTGACTTTCTATCCCACTCCCTTCCTCTCTGTAAAAAATAAAAAATAAAATAAAAATCAATATATATATATATATATATATATTTTTTTTTTTAAGAATTCTATAAAGTGTATGTTCTGTTCCATAAATGTATGGTCTCAATATGCGACATGCTTACTGGGTATCAGGCACCCATATCACGCACCCTGCTCCAAGCAGGCCCCGTCGGCCCACGGGAATCAGTTGCTGAGTTCAGCCCTGAGTGCGGAGGCCTGTTTGTGGGCCAGACAAAGCCCTCCCCCACCGCTCATTAGATGAGCTTCTTCTCAGGCTCTCGCTTCTAATGCTTCTGGGTTGGTTCTTTGATGCTCACCCCCATGCCTAGCAGCACTAGCCGTGGGGATCCTGCTTAATAACCTCACAATCAATTATGAAGAGAGGAAAGTGTGGGAACCTCTTTCCATGTCCCGCGTGGTTCAGGGTTCGGGTTCTGAAGGAGGCCGCACACAAACGGAGAGAGAGACTAGAAAACATTAATTTGGCGATATTGGGGGGCCAGGCGGGAGCCTTCCTCTAGTGCAGTGTTTCTCAACCTGTGGGTTCGCGACCCCTTTGGGGGTCCATCGACCCCATCACAGGGGTCACCTAAGACCATCAGAAAACACAGATATTTACATTACGATTCACAACAGTAGCAAAATTACTGTTAGGAAGTAGCAATGAAAATAATTTTATGATTGGGGGTCACCACAACATGGGGAACTGTATTAACGGGTCTCGGCCTTAGGAAGGTTGAGAACCACTGCTCTAGTGGAAAGGACTACCACCTTCCTTTGGCCTTACCATCCCTTTTATTTAGATTTGGGATACACCCTTTGCCCTAAAGCAGGCAATTCCAGTAACAAGTAGATTATCTTTATCAGTCAGGATTTACATGATTATTTCATGGGGAAGTTCATTGTCTCAATTAGATAGGGAGTGGCTGGCTTTGACCTTTCAGAGCTTCAAGGTTGACCAGCCTTCTGGGTTCGTCGTCCACTTTCTATTAGTGAGACAATTATTGGTTTCCGGCAGGAAAGGCCAATAGTCTGGCTCCTTCCCATCTCCCACTCAGATCCTGGTCGTGAATATGGGAGAAAAACACACCAATCTGGATAAAGAAGAGAGCGTCTTGACCTTGAGAATCCCTAGTACTCCTGACAGAATTCTGAGAGTATTAGTTTAGGGATCAGGATTGGAAATCCCAAATGCGTAAATGGCCTATATTTATAAAATGATGAGCGAAGTAACTGAAATTCTGAAAGTATGTCCACTTCACTGAAATTCTACAAGTATAGATAATCTTCAAAGGGAGGGGAAAGCCCTAGCTGGCTTGGCTCAGTGGATAGATCGTCGGCCTGTGGACTGAAGGGTCCTGGGTTCGATTCTAGTCTAGGCCACATGCCCGGGTTGCAGGCTCATGTGCAGGAGGTGGCCAATCAGTGCTTCTCTCTGATCATTGGTGTTTCTCTCCCTCTCTCCCTCTCTCTTCCTCTCTGAAAATAGTAAAATATTTTTCAAACATTTTTAAAGAAGGGAAGATAGGACTTTTTGGTCACATGTGGCATTAGCGAGGACTCGGACAGTGGCTGCTGCCGGCCGCCTTGGTCCGTCCCGGTGAGGGCTGGTCACCTGTGGCTGTGTGGCCATGAAGGCTTGCTTGTTGTGCAGTGTTTGTCTTCCAAAGACAAGAAGAACCTTCCTTAAAATAGCAGGTCAGAGGCTGCCCTGGCTACCGTGTCTCCCTCGTGACCATCAGGACAGCAAAGGGAGCCACTGACCTCAGCGGGGCCGGGGTGAGGTGGGAAATCTGGTTCAAGGTTACAGACTCGGCAGCACGTAAGCCTTTTGCTATCCTTCTGGCCCATTTCCGGTGAGTTTGCGGTGTAAATTATTTATACCATGGAGACCCCTTTTGCCAGAGAGAGGCGAATACATTGCATCTGTGTGAAACGCTCTGATACCCTCTCCCTCCTCAAAATCTGTCTTGTGATGTCATATTGCTTTTTTGGCGAATAGCAGCATAGAGTTTCAGAAGTTAAAAAAAGGACTTGTAAAAGCTCACTCTTGAAAAGTGCTTAGCCTAACACGTTAGCAGTTTCACATTCCTTTTGCCCTCTACCTATCTCTTCTTTTTTTTCCCCTCTCCTTTCTTATGGTGACCTCATACCTGGATATTGGCCATGACATAGAAAGAAGAAAAGAAAGAAAGAAAGAAAGAAAGAAAGAAAGAAAGAAAGAAAGAAAGAAAGAAAGGAAGGAAGGAGGGAAGGAAGGGAGATATGGACTTATAACAGTGACTTGGTTTACAGTTTTTTCCCCAAATAGACTGTGGCCTTGCCCAACCAGTGTGGCTCAGTGGTTGAGCATCAATGCAGGAACCAAGAGGTCACCACTTCCATTGCCAATCAGGGCACTTGCCTAGGTTGCAGGCTCCATCCCCAGTAGGGGGCATGCAGGAGGCAGCTGATCTATGATATTTCTATCTCTCTATCACTCCTCTCCCTCTCTCTCTCTCCATATATATATTTAAAACTTTAAAAAATGCACTGTGGCCAGTCACTATGTGTCAGCTCAGACATGTCTGATTTGGAGCCTGACAATATTGAAGGGCCCAGATCGAGAAAGAAAACAACCTTCAACCATAACCCCTTGTTAGATCGATGTTCTCATCACTACTAACTGCTGTGGTCTCTTTGGTCAAGAAAAGGTTGTTAGAAACCCAGATCCTTTATACCTTAAAGATGTTAAAGCTCTAAGCCAGCTCTTATCAAATGTAAGGATTTTTTTAAATCCATGGGTTGCAAACCGAAGGGCCTACAAAACAAGGCGAGGCTGGTGACATAGGTGCGTGCAGTCAGTGCAAGCGTGAGGACAGGTGGCAACAGACACCCAGACTCCTGGAAGCAATGGGACCCCAGCCGCCGAGGCAGACCTGTCCTGTAGAAAGTGGGCGGCCGCTGCGTGCCTCCGGCAGTGCGTGCCATGAAGGAATCCACATGTCAGAGGGTGACATGTGTTGAAGGCTGTGGCGAAGGCAGCTTGTCAAGCCGGCAGGGTCTGACCCACGTCCAGGTCATGCTTCTCTGTGCCCCTTCTTTCTCGCACTTTTGGCCAGAGCATCTTTCCCGTTTTATCACACAAGGTAACGGAGAGCCAGGGCCCGGGGGAGCAGTGAGTGACAAGATGCGATGTCATTCAATTCAGGGCCTCAGTTAGCCAAGCCGTGGAACTGACATTTATTTTCTGCTTTGCTTAACGCTCCCGGAATGAGTCCTGGCCCGGCATAAAGTGCCTCTAGTTAACAGCCTATTAAAAGGCCAGCCCTTGAATCTTTTATAGGGTCTCCAAAGCCTTATTCCACTTTCTATTAATACCCACCGAACTCTGAAGAGATTTCGTTTCTCGTTATTTTCCGTTCACGTGTAATGGCTGTGAACTCAGGTGCTCATCTTTGTTGGTGACAAATAGACTTTCTTTTTTTTTGTACTTATATATATTATATATATAAAAGAAAAGGATTTCAGGGAAGCTTGCATTTTCTGGAATTTACCTGGGCAACAATTTCAATACTGAAGCTTGATTGTATGTTTTATTCTTAATCTTTTTTTAAAAAAATATATTTTATTGTTTTTTTACAGAGAGAAAGGGAGAGGGATAGAGCGTTAGAAACATCGATGAGAAAGAAACATCGATCAGCTGCCTCCCGCACGCCCCCAACTGGGGATGTGCCCGAAACCAAGGTACATGCCCTTGACCGGAATCAAACCTGGGACCTTTCAGTCTGCAGGCTGACGCTCTATCCACTGAGCCAAACCGGTTTCGGCTATTCTTAATCTTTTTAACTGTTACAGGAAAGGAAGGAAATACTCTGAACTGGCTCAGAATCCCTGTGGACATTCTCAAACATCTCAGTATCTCAGCCCAGCACCAATTTGAACGAAGAAAGTCCCTCTCTGTTCCTTTATGAGTGCCGTGGTTTGCACAGTAATTCTCTGCTTAGATTTTACCCCCAAAGGCCCTCGAGTTCAGGTTCCATCACGGCAGTGTTTGCCCATCGGCAGTGGAAGAGGCACTGGCCGGGGAGGGGGCCTGTGATTGGAGGTTTAACCCAGAGCAGCCTGCTGAGCCGCAGTGGCCTGGGCTCTCGTGACCTGAGAACAGGAGCTGCCCGGTGATCAGCTAACGGGACACTGCTTGTCCGTGGCCTGGGCCTTAGTCCCTGAGTATAACAGGAAGCCCGAACTGCAGGGGGTCTTCAGGGTCCCTCTGGCTCTCGGGTGTCCTGTGATCTGTAAGAGGCAAGTAATCAGCCTTTTCGGGTGAGGGAGAGCCCTACACGGGCTGAGATCACAGAAGAGCAAGACCGCCCCACGTTAAAAGCTGAGCAGCAACAACAGTAATAGCGTTAATACGATGATGGCGCTGATTGTGGAGCCAGAGAAACCAAAGGCCTTTCCCCGAGGCTGACAGCGGGCTGTGGTGACTTGTAGGGGAGGAGGAAAGGTAAGATTTATGGGATGGTTTCAACCCTGAGAGCCATAGGCACTGAGAGCTTACCGTGTGCCTGGCACTCGGTGATTGCACACAGTCTCTCCCGTCCATTTTACGGATGAAGAGACTGAGGTGTGGGAACCTCTTTCCACGTCCCGCGTGGTTCAGGGTTCGGGTTCTGAAGGAGGCCGCACACAAACGAAATGAGAGACCAGAAAACATTAATTTGGTGATATTGGGGGGCCAGGCAGGAGCCTTCCTCTAGTGGAAAGGACTGCCACCTTCCTTTGGCCTTGCCATCCCTTTTATTTAGGTTTGGGATACACCCTTGGCCCTAAAGCAGGCAATTCCAGTAACAAGTAGACTATCTTTATCAGTCAGGATTTACATGATTATTTCATGGGGAAGTTCATTGTCTCAATTAGATAGGGAGTGGTTGGTTTTGACCTTTCAGAGCTTCAAGGTTGACCAGCCTTCTGGCCTCCTGTTTTCCATCCATTTAATGAGAACAATGTTTGGTTTCCGACACTGAGGCCCAGTGGCTGCCTAGCTTCACACGGTCCCTGAGTTCAATATCAGCGCTGGGATTTGACTCCAGGTCTCTCTGCCTCCAAAGTCTTTATTCACAGTTGGTGTGTAGGATTGGTGCCCAGTGAGTGTATAGAATGGGTCAAAACAAGGACGAATCTTATTCCTGGTGTTACAGTACGATCCTCTCTCAGAGCTCCCTTTACCCCTGATAATATCTTAGGACAGTGGTCGGCAAACTGCGGCTCATGAGCCACATGCGGCTCTTTGGTCCCTTGAGTGCGGCTCTTCCACAAAACACCACGGCCTGGGTGAGTCTATTTTGAAGAAGTGGCATTAGAAGAAGTTTAAGTTTAAACATTTTGGCTCTCCAAAGACATTTCAATCGTTGTCCTGTTGATATTGGGCTCTGTTGACTAATGAGTTTGACGACCACTGTCTTAGGTGGATCCTATAGATTGCTGGTTACTTTTAGCTCTTAAAGTCCGTCCTGGTTAAAAAGTTGATTCTCACATCCGGTTCCGAGCTGCACCCAGTCCCCAGCTCAGGACCAACCCAAACTGGAGACCTGCAGCGAGGAGGGGACACAGCCTCTTCCGTCCCTTCCTGAACCGCTTCTGGGCCCCTTGGGTCCAGGCCAGGGGGAGAAGAAGGGCAACAGTGTTGTAAAGCTGGCATCACTCTCTGGAGACATCTTTCAGGGGTGGGTTTTGAATTCCTTGGCAAAAGCAAGCCATTTCTGGCTACTTTGTTAGAGCAAATCCCCTCTCCACTTCCCAGCTCAGGCCCTGCTCCTTCCCGGTCTCCTCATTGCCACTTACTAATGAGGTCCCCAGCCCTGCCAGGTGTGCATTCAGGATGCTTGGGCGTGGGGACCAGCCACAGGACGCACAGCCATCCCCAGTGAGCCAAACAGTGGACACTCACACCCCTGCCACTCTGTCTTCTCCTTAGCCTGCCAGCAGGGGGCGCTCCAGCCAGCCTCCTGCCTTGCAGATTTCCCAGATTCCATAGGCTCCAGACTTGCTGTTCCTTAAGGCTTCCAACTCCAGGACACCCCAAATCCATTCATCCCAAGAACCTACCACCAAGCTCCTCTGGGATCCCATAGCGCCCCAGGGCCTGAGCATCCCCCTTAGTAGACAACTTGGTAGGAGGCGGAGGCCCGTCTCCTCTCAGGGTCCCCTGGTCCCTTCAGAGCAGCGGGGAGGGGACACCTCACTCCCGCCGTGTGGACAGCTCCCTGCGGACTCTTCCTCTATTCCCTTTTGAATTTCCGGCTCCCGAGGTAATCGGGGTTGAGAGCCACAGGTAGATTCTGCTGTCCTGGTCCGTCTGGCAGGGATATCTAGCACCCTACTTTGGCAGGTGGACTGCGTATCACCATCTCTGGCTCTGAGTCCATCGCCCCAAATTCCACGACCCTAGGAAGAGTCTGCCGTGAGCGGGTGGCTCTGATCCAGAATAGGGAATGAGACTTTTCCGCAGAACGGCGGTTTCCACCTTCACGTCGGAATGAGGTGTGACAGCATCACGTGGGCCTGGGCAGGGGGGATGAGGGGGAATGGGGTAACCGGGCCGTCCCCTTTTCTAGAGCTCCGTGTCCTCCTCCTCCACAGAGGGCAGCTTCTAGAACCAGACATCCCTCTGGCCCTTCCTCTGCCCCCAAGGGAAAGTCCGGGAGGGCCAACAGAACATGGGTATTCAGGCTGAAGTGCTGCCAGCTGATGCCAGCTTCCTGCCCGAGACCAATGGTCACATCCTTCCATTTAAACATCTTTGCAGTCCAAACCGGTTTGGCTCAGTGGATAGAGCGTCGGCCTGCGGACTGAAAGGTCCCAGGTTTGATTCCGGTTAGGGGCATGTACCTTGCTTGCGGGCACAACTCCAATAGGGGGTGTGCAGGAGGCGGCTGATCGATGTCTCTCTCTCATCGATGTTTCTGACTTTCTATCCCTCTCCCTTCCTCTCTGTAAAAAATCAATAAAATATATATATTTTTAAAAAGTTTTAAACACCTTTGCAGCCCGGGTGTCCACAGCCCTCTGTAAACCCAAATCAATCAATCAATCAAACACACAAAAGATACGTTCAAGGGCCAGGCGTCTGGCCGGAGGCCTATGCTCAGGGCCGTTGATTGCCTTTGAACAGAAAGAAGGAGAGGAACACGGGGCCAGGTGCGGGCTTGGAGGCCGGTTCCACTTGGCCGTGAGTGGCCGAGTCTCTGCTTTGCTCTTGGCTCCCGGGGTCTCGAACGAAAGGCTGGCAGCGCCCGGTTTCAGGCTGCGGCTGCGTTTTTCTCCGCTCACATCTGGTGGTGAGTCGGCCTTGATGGCGTGCTGGCGAGCGGCTGGAAGGTTCGGTTTCCCTGTCGCTCGCTGCCCCATCCTCACCTCTTGCTGGCCGGGCCGCCGTTCCCGCGCCCATCACCAGCTTTCTATATTTACCGGCAGCTGCTGCGGGGATGTGGAAACAATTTTCTCAACAGCTGAAAAGCTGCGGGGAGAGAGCAGGACGTGTTGTTCTTACAAAGAAGCCGCGCTGGAACGCGCGTGGAGGGGTGAACGATCCAGCACGAATCTTGTCCCTGCATCTCTTCCCATCCCCCCCCCCCCGCAACCCCAACCTCCACCCCCATGACACCAGGCTTACGCATAGAAGGTGGTTGGTTTTGTCCAGAGAGGCATGCAGGGGCCAAGCCTGGGGAACACCAAATCCTTTGCATCCGCTGGGGTGGCCAGATTCTCCTTCTGAGGAGGGGGTCTTGGCTGACTTGCTCGATGTATGTCTTAAGGTTCGGGGTGCAGAGGCGCATCGCACGCAGCCTCTTCTGCCAGCCCAGCCTTCCTCCCAGCTGCCTGGCTCTGGGCACTCAGCGTCCGGTGACTGCTTCTCCGTAAGCCATTATGAAAATCAGCCGCAGGACGCCTGCCCTCCATGGGACACTGCAGGGCGCGGAGATCTGAGAAGCACAGCACCCCACCGGTGAGCCGGAAGGTTCCAGAATACCAGGCACTGGGACGAAATGGCTGTGAAGTGCACATGGTACACAGCCCTTGCATCCAGCCCTCGGTGCAGGATGATCAGAGAGGTTGTTGCTGCTCTCAGGTGGGCTCAGAGAGTGTGTTTGTAAAGGCAGCAAGACTTCGAGTCCAGAAACCTGGCTTGTAGCCCCAGTTCTGCCCCTATTGTGAAAAGGGGAACCACATTGAACGCCCAACCTGTGCCAAGCTTTCTGAGTGTGATGCACAGCACTTTACCAGGCGGGCTCTCTCCCCTCCCAGCAGTCTAGGAAGTCGGTCAGCATCCCCAGCTGAAGAAGTGAGAGTTCAGGGAGAGTATTTTCCCAGGTTAGAGTCCAAATCTCCCCCACCCCACACCCATATTCTTACATCCGCATCTTCCATCTCCCCGGCCCTCAACTCTGGGCAGGTGAGATCTCAAACGCTAAAATCTCAGCCCAGCTGTCTTCAGCAGTAGAATTGAAAAGCCATATCTAAAGTTTATTTTCTACTTTTAAAAAATGTCATCAACCAGAGCCTTTCTTATTACAGTATTTTAAATCTTTACTGCCACCTAGTGGGGATGATCTCACCAGAATAATGGAGAATTGGAGTTCAGCTAGCATTGAAAATTACCCATTCATCTTAGGTATTGTGTTCCTAACCTTTAAAAAGGGTATTTATGAGTACACATTATCGTCTTCTGTTCTTATCTTTATAATGAACTACTACATGTGAGATCTTCTTTATTAGATTTTTGGTGAGATGCTGGGATAATAATAAACCCCAGCTTTTAAAAAAATATGTAATGCGCTGAAACCGATTTGGCTCAGTGGATAGAGCGTCGGGCTGAGGACTGAAGGGTCCGCGGTTCGATTCCGGCCAAGGGCATGTATTTGATTTCGGGCACATCTCCAGTGGGGGGCATGCAGAGGCGGCTGATCGATGTCTCTCTCTCACAGATGTTTCTGACTTTCTATCACTCTCCCTTCCTCTCTGTAAAAAATCAATAAAATAATATTTTTTTAAAAATATGTAATGCTCTGTGACCATCGGATACACAGCTTATAATAAGCAATATGTAAAGAGATTCTAATCTGAAATATTTAAACATAGAGCAGATCTGTTTTTAACTTGATAAATACTTATTTACTCTTTTTTTTTATTCTCATGGCAAAAAATTAAACAGCATAGAGGCTGTGACATAAAAAAGTAAAGTATTCCACCACTGAAGGAAGTATCTTAAGAGTTCTTACGTGTGTTTTTTTTTAAAGAAGTGTTCTGTTCATATACAAGCATGTGTGCAAATATACACATACTTTTTTTTTAACAATTTTTCTATTAATGAGCTGATGCTATGCGTACTGTTCTACAACTTGCTTCGTTTACTTATTCAGTTTTGGACATCTTTCCATGCCCACAACAAATCTACCTCATTCTTCTTAATAGCACACAGTATTCCATTATGAACTATATCATAATGAATTTCCTGGTCCCTCATTAATATCCATTTAGGCTATTTTCAGTTCTGTTGTTACAAAAATGCTTCGGGGAATGCCTGTGTATGCTTCAGAGAACACACACATACACTTTTGGCAATTTATTTGTAGATTGAAATCTTAGACATGAAATTGCTGGGTTTAAAGGCACATTATTACCTACTGACCAGAGATCGTTAGAAATTCTACATATCTGTAGTCAAAAAAAAAAAGAAAAGGAAGGAAGGAGGAAGGGAGGGAGGGAGGAAGGAAGAAGGAAGGAAGGAGGAAAAGAAGAAAGGAGGGAAGCAAGGAGGAGGGAGGAAAGGAGGGAAGGGGGAGGGAAGGAGGAAGAGAGAGAGGGAGGAAGAGAGGGATGGAAGGAAGAGGGAGGAAGGAAGGAGGGAAGGAAGGAGGAGGGAAGGAGGGAGGAAAGAAAAGAAGGAGGGAAGGAGGAAAAGAGAGAGGGAGGAAGAGAGGGGTGGAGGAAGAGAAGGATGGAAGGAGGAAGGAGGGAGGGAA
>JAAGEH010000038.1:7758819-7781425 GCA_011751065.1 Lasiurus cinereus
GGGAAGGAGGAAGAGAGAGAGGGAGGAAGAGAGAGAGGGAGGAAGAGAGGGATGGAAGGAGGAAGGAGGGAGGGAAGGAAGGAGGGAAGAGAAGTCAGGTTTACTTAAACTACAGCCAGGGAAACAACACCCTGTCTGGAGCCTTTCTAGGACTTGGGCTGGTGCTGGGTCACCTTAGGGGAGCAGCTCTGGGGGGGTGTTGTCAAAAGCAGGAGCAGGTCAGTGGCTGGGCATCCTCTTTTCTGGGCGGAGAGAATGAAGGTGGTAGGAATGTCTTTAGTGCACGAGCAGCCGCTGAGGAAGTAAGTGGTCAGGAGGGTGTTGAGCCGTCTGTGCACCGAGGTCCTGCCTGGCCATGGCTTTATTCCCCGGCTCCTGCGCTCATGGGGACCTCTTGCCCAGCTTGCCCTGCACTTCCTGTCACTTCCTGGGGCCACAGTGGTTTTAAATGTCTGGAGATGTTTAAGTTGCTTCTAAGAAGGATGCACCAATTTACATTCTTCTGGGTTCTTTTAAAGACTCAACTTCTCCGGAAATGATTTAATAATGAGGCTAATCATGGAAATTATACTGCTAGCCAATGTTTAGAGAGCCACTTCCTGCATGCCAGCCACTGCTGAATCCATCCAGGGAGGACTGGAGCAAAACACTAACAACATCCTGGCTTCTGCCCGAGGCTTAGAAAGCAGGAGAGCCGGCCGGTGTGGCTCAGTGGTTAAGTGTCAACCTATGAACCAGGAAGGAGGTCACAGTTCGATTCCCCATCAGGGCAGATGCCCAGTTGCAGGCCCGATCCCCAGGATGGGGCATGCAGGAGGCAGCTGACCAATGATTCTCTCCCATCACTGATTTTTCTATCCCTCTCTCCCCCTCCCTTCTTCTCTGAAATCAATAAAAATATATTTTTTAAAAAGAAAGTGGGAGAACCAGCCCCGATCACAGAACTAGCCAACGAGGCATCGAGCTGGGCACAAAACCGGTCATTCCGGGGCCCACGCTCCTCACCGCGAAGAAACTCTCTCTCCGTGATCTGCTCCGCAGAGTCTGCCCCGGGGAGAATTGAAAGCTGAGGAATGAAGAGCCGTTTCATTGATGTGACAAAGCGTGGAGGGTCTGGTTTAGGTTGACGAGGCAGAAGAGTCCTGTCTATAGAAGTGAGGCTCCCAAGCAGTGTTCTGGGAATCGCGTGGTGGTGCCAAACGGGGCACCCAGCCTGGGGGGCTCTGGGGTGCACAGCGTCCTCAGTGACTGAAGGCCCAGGAGAGCTTTCCCCAAGTCACAGCCTGGAGCCTGTAGTTAAGGCATCTCTGGGCCAGCAGGGGCTCAGCGGGGACTTAAATGACCTCCGAGGAAATACAGGATGGAATGCGGGATGGAGGACTTCCATCCCCTGCATCCTCCGTGGCTCGTGAAGCGTCCACGCTGCCTGAGGATGGGGCCTGCGAGAGACTGTGCAGGGCGAGCGCAGAGGGAATGGGTGCTTGTTATGCCCAGAGTTCGGGGTCCCCAATAATCAACCACCAGGGAACCTTTTCCGATGCAAAAGCAAAGAGTCTTTATTCAAACCCGGGTTTGGCTCCCAGCCTCTTTCTGGCACAGCAGCGAGAGGAGAGAGCGAGCCCCGGAAGAACAGTGGGTTATATGGGGTTGGTCATTTAGGGGGGCTTAGGGAAGTGTCATGGGTTACAGAGATGGGTCGATTGGGTCAGGGTTTTTCTGTGGTCTAGCCTGATTAGGACCCTGGCTGTGTTCCTGGAGCTTCATTGGTCCATTCGGGCGGAGGTCGGGGAAGCTAGGACATGGCTGGCACACCTGTGGCCACTCCCAGAAAAGGGAGGGGGTTTAGGCAGGGGGCCCAGCCCTAGAGGACAAGATGGAGGGGAGTTCGTTTCTGCTTTGTCCTTTCATGCTTAAGCCAATACGTATTGAGTGTGTGGTGGGGACACGGGTTCAGAGCCGCCGCGTGCTGGCGTGTCGCACCCCTGGCTGCGTGAGTAATGCCCCGCTGCCTTTCTTGCAGACTGTGCCGGCTGCGGGCGGGACATCAAGAACGGGCAGGCGCTGCTGGCGCTGGAGAAGCAGTGGCACTTGGGGTGCTTCAAATGCAAGTCCTGCGGGAAGGTCCTCACTGGCGAGTACATCAGCAAGTAAGTGAGGCTCGGCCTGGGCGTCCCTCTCCCTCCTGCTCCCGGGGTCCCACCCCACCCACGGGACCTAATGAAAGACAGGCACACCCCACGGTCCGCAGGGACTTTGGGCTGTAAAACTGGCGCAAGGAATTTTATTCCTCTCTCTGCCATAGTTTGCCTTCTCTACATGCAATGAGACGTTCAGCATTGCCCGATTGAGCGATGAGCGAAGCTGATGCAATACGTTGTGACCAATGAGCATTTAGTCATTTTACCTTCACTAGGTCCCACCCCTTCACCCCCCAATTTGGCACTCACAAACCATTGTCCTCCTCCCAGGTCTTGAACGTATTTGTAGACGCTCCAGCCTTCCCCCCAAACCCACAACAGCCCCTCGGGGACCGGGTTGGTGTAGTCGGGCTGGTGTAGAGAACAGCTATAGAAAAGTCCAGCTTTCTGTGTGTTTGAACTTCATGCAGCCCCACAAACTAGTTACAGTGACATGCTTACCTTTTGAGTTAAGGAAGAAAGACTGGGTGTGGGTTTGGGGAAGACAGTGGCAACGAGGGGAATTTTCCCCTATATACCTTTTTTATTTTTTGTTTTATTTTTATTTTATTTTTTTATTAATGTATCACATGTATACATATCTTCCCATTGTCCCGCCCCCTCCCAGGCATACCCTAACCCCCCAGTGTCTTGCATCCATTGGTTATGCTTATATGCATGCATACAAGTCCTTCGGTTGATCTCTTATCTACCCCACCTCTCCCTAACCTTCCCGCTGTAGTTTGACAGTCTGTTTTTTAGGCTTTAAAAAGTGTCTTCCCAACCAGGCGAGTAGATCAGCTATTCAAAAACATCAAAAGAATTTAACTTAAGCCTATAGCAAAACAATATACAAAAAGTTCTTTGGGCCCCACCTCTCAAAAACCTAACCCTGTGGTTCTGGGCTGACCCGTGGGCACCCCCCAGAGGGGACCCTGCTGACACAGAACTGAAGGGAGAAGAGGGAGATGCTCAGCTCTGAAATGCACCCTGAAGCCTGCGCAGCCGTGGGCCCCGGCCGTCCACAGCGGTGCCTTTGAACTCACCGCAGGCCACGCAGCGCCACCTCCACTGTGCAAGGAGGACAAAAAGGTTTAGGCCCCGAGGGCTTCCTGGAGGTGGAGGCTGTGTGAGCACGAGCAGAGGGGTGGGGGAGGCAGGTCAGGGCCTCAGAGAGGGGGGCACTGAGACCGCTGCTGAGCCCCTCTGGCTGGCGGATGCCCAGAACACTGCCAGGGCGCAGCTAGTGAGCCCGGGACCCACAGGGACGGGCACTGGGCAGCACTTGGTGCCTGGCCACGGTTTCTGTGTGGCCCATGGACCACAGCTCTGTCTCTGGCTCGCTTGGTTTCCTGGGTTCTGCGCGTGTCTGAGCTCCAGGCACATGAAGGCTGGTTGGGAGGGAAACAGTCTCCCACCATCTGTCCCCGGCCCCGGAGAAGGGGGTCCCGTGGCCTCCCGGCCTGGCCTCCTCTGGGGCGCTGAGCACGCTCTCTCCTGCAGGGACGGCGCTCCGTACTGCGAGAAGGACTACCAGGGGCTCTTCGGGGTGAAGTGTGAGGCCTGCCACCAGTTCATCACCGGCAAAGTCCTGGAGGTGAGTGCCGGGCGGCGGCCCTCGGACACGCGGGCGAGTCTGGTTTTCCATTTCTCCTCCCGGTGGAGGAGAGAAGGTTGTAGGTAGCCAAGCTCTTAGGGCAGCGGTTCTCAACCTGTGGGTCGCGAACAGCTAGCACGGTCTCCTAAGACCATCAGAAAACACAGATATTTACATTAAGATCCATAACAGTAGCAAATTTACAGTTATGAAGTAGCAACAAAAATAATTTTATGGTTGGGGGTCACCACAACATAAAGAACTGTATTAAAGGGTTGCGGCATTAGGAAGGTTGAGAACCACTGTCTTAGAGAATCACCGGGTTGACTGTCTTCACAGGCAGATCCTGCTGCACGTTCCTGTGGCCATGGGAACGGGGGAGATTTGAAGGGAAGGAAAGAATGATGGAGGGGCCGTTAGGGACTCTGTGGAAGGGAGGGCTGTATTAGGCTATTTTTAGAAATCAGAGCAGAGGCGATGATCACGTGAGAGCCAAATGTGTATATGCGTGTATATGTGTATATACGTGTGTGCTTGTGCATGTGCATGCGTGGGAGTGTCACGTACACGTACACCCGGGAGTGTGCATGACCTGTGTGCTCTGGCGGTACCTGTGTGCGTGTGAGCGTGCACACACTCAGGGAGCAGCGGCTCAGAACTGAAGCTGAGAAAAGGAAGCGTGGATGGAAGGTGACGTCCCCGCCCTGAGAATCCACATCCTGTGTGGCCCAGGCGCCCTGAGGCCCGGGCTGAGCTCAAGCCTGTGGGTTCAGGGGTGACTGGCTCAGGCCCCCCTCAGCCCTGCCTCAGTGAGCTTCCTGCTGTCTCAGCAGCCACCAGCCTCCGCCTCTGGGCTGGGCCGCTGCGGAACCACCTCATGCGCACAGGCCTGGGGGTGTGGACCGGTTGTGATGGGAAAAGCAAGGATTGCATTATAGCCAGCTGCCAGGGCAGGTGGAGCAGGTGTGCTGAGCAGCTGGGAAGGCGACCGACCCGTCCTGGGGCTTGTCACGTGGCTCGGGCAGACCCCGGGGCCCTGAATCCACATCCTCAAACTTCCCAGCAGGCCGTGGTTCAGAGACACAGGATGTCCATCCCAGAGGCCTCCGCGTTGTCTCTGGGCAGGGTCTGCGGGATTTTCCCGGCAGGGCCAGCGCGGCCTTCCTCATCCACAGCCAGCTCTGAAGCTCCTCTCTGTCTGTACAATAAGAGGGCCCAGCACGGGCTCTGTGTGGGGAGCTGGTGCAGCGCGTTGGATGTGGGAGAGAAGCTGCCTCTCGCCCAGGGGAAGGGTGTTCTGGAAAGAGGGAACAGCCTCTGCGGAGGCCCCGAGGTGGAGACCAAAAGCACAGCCCAGGCCAGAAACACAAGGCCCGTTGGGCAGGAGGGCAGGTGTGCGGTGATGCTGAGGGGGGCGGGGGCCGGCATGGAAGGGGCCGAGGGTCACATGCAGGAGTTTGAAGTGATTGCGGCTGGGGCATCATGTCGATCGGGCCAGATTTTTGTTTGAAGAATGGGTGGGAGGACTCCAATCCATGTGCACCCACCCATGTTCACAGCCAGCTGGGAACAACCCAAGGGTCCAGGGACGAGTGTCCATCAATGTCTGTATACAGACGATGACATGTTAGAAAGGAAGACTTCTGCACGGGGTACGACATGACGACTCTTGAAAACCTGCTACGCGGGAGAAGCCGTCACAAAAGGCCTCATGCTGTAAGCTCCTCTTTAGAGGAAATACCCAGAATCCGTAACTCCACAGGGACAGGAAGCGGGCTAGTGGTCGCCTGGAGTTGGGGGTCGATCTTTTGGAAACTGGCATGTACCACTCAGCATATCGCAGCCGCTTGAGCTGAAAGTTTATCGACCATGAGCTTGCTTTCGGTCTTGTTTTCTACAACAAGCTTCTCTTTTTAGAGAGATGTTACTATCCGTGGCTCGTTTTCAAGGCTTATGCTAACTAACATAGATGCAGGAGTGTGTGGTGCTGTGTACAGCCTGCCTCCCAACGAAGAAGTTCAGGAGCAAATGAGCATTTAGTGGGAGATCCTGGGCTTTGCCCCTAGACCTCCTTCTCCTCCATCTCCACCTCTTCGCTCCCCTCCGAAGCAGCCTGCCTCCTCCCTTTCCCAATCCCCCTCCCGCCTTCTGCTTTAGCAGCGGACAGTACAGGAAGCACCTGTCACTTTAGACCAGGTTCACAGGTCTCCGGATGTCAGAGAGCATGTCTTTGATACGCATTTCCTCCCGTCTTGTCTTTGGTGGATGGGCCTAGGGCGTCTCTGACGCCGGGAATCTTCCTTTCTGGGGTTGAGGCTGCTACCTGCCAACCTCATGAAGGAAGAACAGCAGCCGAAACCGGTTTGGCTCAGTGGATAGAGCGTCGGCCTGTGGACTGAAAGGTCCCAGGTTCGATTCCGGTCAAGGGCATGTACATTGGTTGCGGGCACATCCTCAGTGGGGGGCATGCAGGAGGCGGCTGATCGATGTTTCTCTCCCATCGATGTTTCTAACTCTCTATACCTCTCCCTTCCTCTCTGTGAAAAATCAATAAAATATATATTTAAAAAAAAGAAGAAGAACAGCAACACAGTCGTTCCAACATGAAGGCGGCATAGGAGGGGGGTGAGGGGTCGGGGAGCAAATGTCAAACTGGAAACAGAAATCTCGGGGGTCAAGGGAAATGGCTGCCCCGCATCCCCTCCCTCGCTCTTGGCAGTACCCTCGGCTGTCGCAGGGCGGACGGCTCTATGCCTCTCGGTCCTTGCACAATTCTCGTCCCCCGGAACTCGGTGTTGACGCAGTTCTGCACGGATTCCTTCTAGACAAACGTTCTCAGCCACCGGCTCCCTGGGCAGCGAGGGCCGCTCCACAGACGGGGCCTCGCTGAGCGGGCACCTGCTTCTGGGCGAGCGCTGGTCTCAGAGACAAAGGGAGGCCGTGCTGTCCATTCTGACCCGGAGGCCGAAAGTGGGGGGCTCAGCTCTGCTTGCTGGGGTCTCCTAGGCCTCTCTCCCTCCTCCTGCTTCTTCCTCAAGCCACCACCCCCAGGAAACCATCCTCCGGTCGTTCCTAGAAGGCTGGCAGCACCTGTCTCGCCGTGTGGTGCGCACTGTGCCCCTGTGCTCTCCGGGGAGGAGCCCCTGGTGATGTCAGTAAGGACGAGGGGACCCCACCACGTTGGAGAGAGGCCCTGCAGTGTAGCCTGGGCAGGCCCTCCTGCTGGTTCAATGCCTTTCTGTTCATCCGCCCTGTCCTGCCTTTATCTGTTACCTGGGAAACAGTGGAGGGAAGCCCTGGGTTCAGACTCCCTTTCGCCCCCTCCTGCTGGGCTCCTGGCCAGTGGGAAATGGAATCACACCACGATCTCCCCGAATCCTTTTCCTGGACTCGCTGAAGGCGGCATGGTTTTACTTGGGGACGAAAACTGCTCTTTCTCGAAGCCCGGGGGACAGAGGCTGCTGATGTCCCGTGAACCCAGCTCAGGGGCACAGGGCAGGTGCCCGGTCCCCCGCCTTCCTCTGCGGAAGGTGTTTGAAGCAGGTGGTGCTGGGATAGCCATTCGCAGAGGGCAGGCCTTGTCCTGGGCCCACCTGTCTGACCTCGTGAGAAGAAGTTTGGTTACCCCGTGGCACGCACCTGACCTGTCATCCTTCTGTCACCATCGAAGGTGAGATTTGCAAAAGGCAGGCTGTGACAACTCCTGCCTCGTCCTGTGCACATCAGAGGGTCATAGGATGGTCACCCAGGTGCGCGAAGAAGACGAACCACAGTCTTTCCCCTTCTCGCTGTGCTCGGAGGACTCCGTGCCTGCTTCCACTTGACGGAGGACATTTCCAAGGTGAAGCCGTCGCTGAGGCCCGGGAGCTGCCCCCAGGGAAGCGGGAGCGGTGGGTCCCCTGGTCCACAGACCCCTGATCTGCCCCACGCGGAACCGGCTTGCTGCTCTGTCGTTTTCCACCTGAATGTGCTTGCTTCCTGGACCTCGCGGCTTCCCGCCTCGGAGGGACGTTCTGATGCCAGTTCCGGCAGATGGACCTGCTTGGACTTGGCCAGCTAGTCGGGAGGGCAGGGGGGTGAGGCTGGTGCCCAGCCAGGGCCACGGAAATGAGCTGGGGCCGTGAGTCCAGCCCCATCAGGCCACTTACAAAGGAGCACTGTCCGTGCACGACCTCCAGGGCCTGCAGCGAAACTCAGAGCTGCAGGCATCTGGGAAACAGATAGGATCTGGGCTTTTGGAGCGTGGAGAGGCCGAAGGTGGGGAGGGGGGGGCGGCGCAGAGTGGTGAGGAGGAAAAATGAGATATGGCCAGGCACCCCAGGATTTGATTCCATAGCTGCACTCGGAGCTGATGAATGATTAGCAGGTGGCTCAACTCTCAGCACCCAGAAATTAGGAGTCAGGGGTCCAGCCTGGGGCCTGGGGATCTGCATTTTAAACCTTCACCCGAGGGCATTTTTCCATTGATTTGTTTTTAAAGAGAGTGGAAGAGAGAGGGAAAGACAGAGAGAAACACTGATGGGAGAGAAGCACATTGATTGGTTGCCGCCTGCATGCACCCTGACCCGGGCCCTGGGTTGAAGAAGAGCCTGTGACCAAGTACATGCCCTGGATTAGAATCAAACCTGGGACCCTTTGGTCTGCAGGCCTGCGCTCTGCCCACTGGGCCACACCGGTTAGAGCAGAATCTGCGTTTAGCATGGCGCCCTACTCTGGGCGATCCTGGTGCTGGGCGGGAAGTGGGCCGAGCCGACAGGTGGCACTTGGAGAGTCTGGCCTTGCAAGCGTGTGGCAAAGGCCCATGCGTGGAGGCTTCTGACTCGTGGGAAGAGAGATGCACCGGAAATGTAGCTCCCCCTGGTCCTTACTCCTGATGTGTACTCCAGCCACTTCCTCTTCATCTGAGAAGCCAAATTTTGCTGTTAAAAACCTTAACCTTTCGCCAAAACCGGTTTGGCTCAGTGGATAGAGCATCGGCCTGCAGATTGAAAGGTCCCAGGTTCGATTCCGGTCAAGGGCATGTACTTTGGTTGCGGGCACATCTCCAGTAGGGGGCGTGCAGGAGGCAGCTAATCGCTGTCTCTCTCTCATCGATGTTTCTAGCTCTCTGTAAAAAATCAATAAAATATATTTTTTTAAAAACACAAAGAAACACCTTAACATTTCTTCAGCGACGTTTGGGATTGCTTCCAAACCAGTTTGAAAAGATCACACACACACACACACACACACACACAGAGGGTCTTTTTATTAGTTGATCTCTATGGGCAAATAATATCCATAAAAAATGTTCCCAAATCACTTTAGTTTCCTTAAAACTGGCAACCGTTCGCACGGAATCTCGCCCCAGTCCTCAGAGCGGGGCGCCTGGGAGAGTTCTGTGCGGTCGCGGTAGGAGGTTCCGGCTCCCCTCTGTTCACCTGTGTGAAGAGCCTGTGAGCTCGCCTTTGGCCGCTGTCTCCTCCGGGATTTCTGCCGGGTGATCTAGTGCACAATAAGGTGATAGGTGTGGCGAAGCGTCTGGAATGTCGCTATCGAATACCCTTTCTGCGGCAAGAAAAGAGCAAAATGCCAAGTGTACCCACGATGGGAATCACGGACGCTCGATACACCATCTTTCTGGGGTCACATTTCCCTCAAAAGGGTCTGAATGGCCCAGCTGGGGTGGCTCAGTGGTTGAGCGTCTACCTATGAACCAGGGCGAGTCACCTTACCAATCCTGGTCAGGGCACGTACCTGGGCTGTGTGCAGGAGGCTGATCAATGACTCTCTCCCATCACTGATGTTTCTCTCTCCCTCCCTCTCCCTTCCTCTCTGAAATCAATAAAAACATATATATATATATATTTATTTAAAAGTATGAGTAGGAAAGTGCAGAAAAACCACCACCATCCACGGTGCCCTCCTAGCGTGGGCCCCGAAGGCGGGGAGCGGCCTGGAGGGGCTGCAGCTCTGTGCCGGCCCAGCTCCGCCGTGCGCCTCCCCCCCCCCCCCCCCCCCCCCCCGCCCAAGAAAAAAGCCTCAAAAGCCAAAAACTCTGCTTCCCCTTCCAGCCTCTGCCAGGGGGACAGGGCTGGCAGAGCCCAGAGGCAGACCGGCGGGAGCCACGGTGCAAATGGTACTGTCCCCACCTGTGTGTAAACACGGAGCCTCCCCCCTCCTTTGGGGCGAGATGGACTGGCCCGCAGTGGTGGCTGCTGAGCTGCTAGTTCCTAAGTGCAGGGCGGAGAGGGGAGGGGAGGGAAGGGGAGGAGAGAGGCGCCTGCCCCTGGCTCTGCTCCTTTCCTGCTGTGTGTGTCTCTGCAGCGAGGCACGTACCCAGGGGCCGTCCTGTAACCCAGGTGGGCGGGCAGCCCCGGACGGCCCGGCCGGGACTTGGGGGTGAAGCCCCAAGGAGTCCCCTGCTCAGCACAGCGCAGGAGCAGAAGTAGAAGGAGCCCTGGCATCAGGTAAAGCTGGCCTGGCAGCAGGCGCCTGGCTTTGCATGGGGAGATGGGGGGTTCCCGGCTTCCTGAAGGGCGAATCCCGAGACCCCTGGGCTCTCCGGATGCGATCGGCCCGGTGCTGGCGACAGAAGCCACTTGCATGGGCCCGGGATGCTTTTCTCTTAAACTTTCCGTTCTCCTTGCGGCACCAAAAGGAACGCGGGGCTGGTCTGCATTGATGCGGGACGAGGGCAGAGAGCGGGAAAGGCGGGCTGTTGACTGAGAGGGCGAGGGTAGAGGCTGTTTAAACAATGCCTGTTCTCTCTGGCTGCCCCCCCGCCCCCCGAGGCTGCAAGGAGGGCATGGTTTCCGGATCTGCTCTGTGTTGCCTGCAGGTCTCCGTGGCATTTATGTTTGAAATGAAAGGACCTGGGAGTCGTTGTTGCAAGGGGGTGGGCTGGTGGGAAAAGTGGCAGGAGGAATGGGGGATGTTTCTCTGTCACGGTACATGTGTGTGAGTTTCTTCTTGAAGAAGTTCCCATGAATGAAAACGAGGAAGCAAAAACGTGTGGGCGCGATTCATCTTTCACAGCTACAGGTTCGAAGAGGCTGCTGGTGGTTGCTTCTTGGGCAGGAAATGAGAGAAAGCTAGAGGTCCTCGCCTTTAAAATAACACTCGTTTTCGTTTTTTTCTAAAAACCTAGATATTAATCGAACCACACTATAAAGGGGTTGTTGTGTGTTTTTCTTAGGAAAAAAAAAGTTTTAAAGTGTGCCAGGAAACATCATCTCCACCGGGAAAGAAATAGATGGAGGGTTGGGGAGAGTTTAAGAAAAGGAAAGTGAGGAGCCAAACCCCAGCAGGAGTGGAGTGGGTTTCTCACCTCGGGGGGCCGGGGATTTGGAAGACAATTGAGCCTGGTTTCTCCCAGGCAGCCTGCGGAGGAATGTTAAGAGGATGTGGAGTTATTTAGATTCCCCCAACAGGTCCTGACAAGCCAGCGAAAATAACTAATTACCACACAATTGTTGCCATTCTGCAGTGGATCAGAAGGCTTGTTGAGTCAAGATGGACTCACAGAATACGTGAATTTGCCACGGCTCATTGGTGTAAATTGCTCTCTGGAAGGCGTGTGAAGTCGTAAGTGTGCGGCTCGCCTCGTGGCTCTTGGTGGCACTTTGAATGCTCGCTTCCACCCAATGTTTTTCAAGGGGGTCCCTCGGGCATGTTCACGTGTCCGTGACTTTAACCCTGGCATCCGTGGCGTATCTAGCAGGTTCAAGGAAGAGCACGTCATGACAACCGAGATCTGTGGCTTTTCCCCTCCACCTCATTTAAAAGGATGGAGCAGCCCTAGCCACGTTGGCTCGGTGGAAAGAGCATGGACTTGTGACCTGAGAGGTCCCAGGTTCGATTCCGGTGAAGGGCACATGCCTGGGCTGTGGGCTCCATTCCCAGTGGGGGACTTGCAGGAGGCAGCTGATCAATGATTTTCTCTCATCACGGATGCTTCTATTTCTCTCTCCCTCTTCCTTCCTCTCTGAAATCAATGTGTGTGTGTGTGTGTGTGTGTGTGTGTGTGTGTGTAGCAGATCAGTCCTCAATACTCAGTACTTGCATCCCAACTTCCAAGAGGGACGATCAGGATCTTGCCTCTCAGTGATTTCTTGGCACCATTGACCTTTGGATGGGGTGTTTCTTTGTGGGGGACTGCACTCCCTCCCCAGTTCTGACAACCAAAAGGTCTCCAGGCTTGCCAAGTGTTCCCTGTGGGGCAAATCCCCACCCCCTTCACCCAGGCTCAGAACCACTGCTCTGAAAACCCACTTTTGAGGCCTCCTGCTGTAGAGGAGAAAGAGAGAACTGGGTGGGGGTGGGGAGAGGGACCCGGGAGGGTGGCTGTGTCAGAGAACCGAGATCGGACACATGTTGCCTTGACATTTTGGTTTGGTTTGGTTTTGTTCGGTTTGAAATGACATGGGACTGGGCGGGGAGCAGAAGTTCAGGGCCGCTCTGGATTTACGCTCTGCTCTCGGCCTCTCCCCTCATGGCCCTTGCCGGGCCCGATTTGATCCGGTGCCTTGGTTGTAAAGGGATCAGATTTCTTTCTCCGCGTTGAATCCTATCTTAAGTGCATCCCAGGAATGTACTGTGCAAAAAACACACACCTCACGGAATAGCCCGTTTTGATAAAGCAAATAGTTCCCCATAACTTCTCACGTCGGCAAACACAGGTTTCTTGAGGTGTGGGCTTTGGGGACACGTGGGCACACACACCTGTTGGATTGCTTTTTCTCCTCCTGGAACTTGTAGCTGAGACCTTGCATTGCTTTTTCCCATCCCCCGCTCTGCCAGTGCATCTCCAGCTTTCGGATTGCCTGGGAATTGGGTCTCACTTTGTCAGTGAGATAGAAGAGTGTGACACAGCCTTTCTCCAACTCACAGGTGACATTCAAGTCAAATGGTGGGGAAAATTTTTTTTAAATATGTAATTTATTGATTTTTTACAGAGAGGAAGGGAGAAGGATAGAGAATTAGAAACATCGATGAGAGAGAGACATGGGTCAGCTGCCTCCCGCACGCCCCCTACTGGGGATGTGCCCGCAACCAAGGCACATGCCCTTGACCGGAATCGAACCAGGGACCTTTCAGTCCGCAGGCTGATGCTCTATCCACTGAGCCACACCGGTTTCGGCGGGAAAATTTTTTTCCACTTAAAAATCGTCTCACCTCTTCAGTACACGCTGCTGCTACGTTAACAGAGTACAGAATGAGTAAAGTTGTAGCAGACAAATACAGTGGTACCTCGAGATACGAGTATAATTCGTTCCGTAACCTTGAGGCGTGGGAAACTATGAGATGCTCGAGCCGCAGTAAACTGGTGGGTCGTGTGCAGCCGGCCGATCCGCGCGATGACTCCTATCTCAAATGTTGCTCGTATTTCAAAGCAAAAATCGCTCGCTCGACGGCTCGTATCTCAAAAATCTCGTATGTTAGGGTGCTCGTATCTCGAGGTACCACTGTACCGGCACAAAACACGGGAACAGCCAGTTTTGCTTAGCGCCAGTTCTAGCTTTCCGTGTACAGTCAGGGCCTCATAAAATAGTTCTCACCAACACGTGGTCTGTATGACATTTCATGGTGACTCTCCAAGAACGTGGCGCGTTGTACTGAGCACCGCGATTTCAGGAGCTGCCACCCAAACAGCAGCAGACAGGCCACTCTGGGCAGCGGTCACCCACCTCTCGGACCTCACGGACCCCCGCTGGTCCGCAGACCACCAGCTGGTGACTGCTGCTCCATGGGGTACATACGTCCCAAGCCCAGGTGGGACGGGGGGTGGCACTTGCCATTGGCTGGACATTTGGGGAAACACCTCCACTTGTTGGAGTCCATTCTCGGTGATAGGGCCAGACTGGCTTACCATCAAAGTTGTGTTTTCTGCTTTTGGGAAGCAAACCTTCCTTTTCCCTCTACGAGGAGGCACCAACGCATCCTACACCATGTGTCTCTTACACGCATTTTCTAATCATTAACCCCCCTTCCCCCATTTAGTAGACCCAAGACCCAGGAGTGCAGAGAAGGCTGCTCTGTGAGGTCTGCCTTCTCCCCAGGCTGTGGCTCAGCACCTGCCCATGTGGGCTGCTCATGGTTAAGAAATAAACAGATGAACGCCAGGGGTTCCCATAGAAAGACCACCTAGGAGCCTGGTCTGCAAGAAGCTTGCGTGTCTACAACCTGTTGTCCTGTCCACAGAGGCGTATTATTTTTTTTTTTTCAAAGGGAGAAATCCAATCCCCCCCACCCCTCTAACAGTTTTTAATGCTGAGGGACTACCAAAGGGATCCTTTAAGGATGCAGGGCCGAAACCGGTTTGGCTCAGTGGATAGAGAGTCGGTTTGGGGACTGAAAGGTCCCAGGTTCGATTCCAGTTGAGGGCATGTACCTTGCTTGCAAGCACAACTCCAGTAGGAGGCGTGCAGGAGGTGGCTGATCGATGTCTCTCTCTCATCGATGTTTCTGACTTTCTATCCCTCTCCCTTCCTCTCTGTAAAAAATCAATAAAATATATTAAAAAAAAAGAAAAGGATGCAGGGAAGGGGGGTCTATGGTTTGGAGAATTTGGACAGAAAGAGCTTTATACGTTTTTCTTCATGAGGCCCCGAAATTCAACTCCGCTGTTACTCAGGGCCCCACAGGCTCAGCGGCCTCGTGGGTTCCAGCCCTGGGATTTCACCCAGAGGCAGAGCATTCCCAACCTCTTCATGTTTAAGAAAATTATCCGGTCAAAAGAAAGAACTCTTGCCGAAACTGGTTTGGCTCAGTGGATAGAGCCTGTGGACTGAAAGGTCCTGGGTTCGATTCCGGTCGGGGGCATGTACCTTGCTTGCAGGCACATCTCCAGTGTGGGGTGTGCAGGAGGCGGCTGATCGATGTCTCTCTCTCATCTATGTTTCTAACTTTCTGTCCTTCTCCCTTCCTCTCTGTGAAAAATCAATAAAATATATTTTTTTAAAAAGACCTCTTAGAGCACAGAGAAAAAATAGACGCTGTTTACTTTGAGGATGCAGTCTTGGGGATCTGGGAGCATCTTATTGGGGAATAAGAAGGCTGCCTCTCCAAAGGGTCCCCGCTGCCTGAACCAGCTGTGAGGACATGGGTGTCCAGGTGAGGAGCATGCAGAGGGAAAGCGCAGTCGTGAGAGGGAAAGAAGCCGAAGATCATCTGAATGCCCAAGTTCACGGACTGACCCCAGCTCCATTTCCCAGGCAGAGCCCCTGGTGTGAGTCTAGAGGAGCAAGAATGAGTCTCACCAGCGCCCCAAATTGCAGAGGCTTAAGGTGTGGCTCTGGGGGGGTGGTGAAGGGGACCCCTAATAAATGGGACCCAAAGCCGCTGCTCTTCTTGTTCACCAAGCCCAGAATGTTTTTGGCAAATACATGCCCGAGTCCTCCTGGGCATTGGTTGTTCCTATCGAGGTCTTTTTTGCTTGGAAACAGCAGATGAATCAGGCATGTTTGCTTACACTCGAGACTGCTTTCATCTTTCCTTACCGCTAAATAGTAATTGTGTTAGCCCGTCTGAGTTCCCTGCAGCTGGCTCCTTGCATCCGTGCTTACATCCGTATACCTCGTCCAAACAAACATACTTTGAAAAGACGGAGACATGCGTGTTGCCAAGTTTAGAACATCCCCTGACCAAGTTGAAGCCCCACTTTCGGCTTTGTTTTGGCAGCTTGCTTAAGATGCAAAGTGTATCTGGCTCTGGCGGCAGATTAAAGAAGGTGTTGGTTCTTACATAACAGAGTGTAGGGCCTAGCCACTGGGAGAGGGTGTCGATTTTCAGCCTTCCTTTGTGTTTTATAAAGCATAAGAGAAAAAAAATGTGCCTGACTGGGTTTTTGTTTTGACTCTAAACCTCAGAACTGTAAAAACTCTTGTCTTGGCTTACACAGCCCTCTGCGGTTAAGGTCCTGCCTCCTCCCCCAACCTAGTCACCTGCATGTCTCCCCCTCATTTGCTCCAGCCCCACTGGCCTGCCTTCTGTCCCACAAGCATATCCCTTTCCATCGGGGGGGTCTTTACACTCGCTGCTCCTCTGTCTGGGGCAGTCTTCCCCCAGGTCTCGATGGCGCATTGTCCACCTGCCTGTTATTCCTTGGAGAGGCCTCCTGGTCACCTTCCCTGAAGTTGCCTGCACCCATCCAGCCACTGGGTCATGTTCTGTATTGTGGCCCGGCTTTATCTTCCTCACAGCACTTGCCCCTGCCCCCCAAAAATTCACATATGTTTGTATACATGCATATTGTCTGTCACTGGCTGCTAGAATGTCAACTTCATGAGAGGTACTGCCATATCCCCAGCACCTAAAACATTATCACAATAAACAGATGGGTGGATGGATGAGTGGATTATAGGTCGATTGATGTGTGGGTGGGTGGATGAATGGATGGATGGATGGATGTGTGGGTGGATGCTGGGTGGATGGATGGATGAGTGGATAGATAGATAGGTGGATGTGTGGATAGATGGTGGATGGATGGATGTGTGGGTGGATGGTGGGTGGATTGATGGAAAAAGAAGGAGGGAGGGAAAGAGGGAAGAAGAGTGTGTATCTGCCCGAAAATACCTACTCCCCTTTAAGTTGAAGTGCTTCTCTTCTGTGATGCCGCCCTGAGTCCCCGCACCAGAGTCTTGGTCACTTCCCCGCCCCCCTCACTTGGTCCATTACACCAAGTCTGACCCTGTTGTAGTCCCGTGTTGCCATGTCCGCCACCCTCTGCAGGGTAAACCTCTTGAGGGCAGGAATAGCTAAGAAAGGGAAATTATAGTTGTAGTTGTTGTTTGTTCTTACTGCCTTAGCTCTTATATACTCGTATCTCTTTGATTTGAAAATAAGGAAACTGAGTCTCAGGGCAGCTTGCCAGAAGGTATGTAGGTGATTTCTGTCAGGACCAGGATTTGAATCCAAGACTTCTGGCTTCAAAGCCCATATTCTGTGGCCTCTTTCTCCTCCTTCTCAGGTGGGTACCCACCATAGGCTTTTGCCAAATGGAACCTAAGACTTCACTCCTCCCTCTCTTCCCTATTTTTTGCTCATAAATGTTTATAATATCTATAATATATAAATACTAGTGGCCTGGTGCACGGATTTGTGCACTGGTAGGGCCCCTCAGCTTGGCCTGCACCCTCTTGCAATCTGGGACCCCCTTGCAGGATGTCAGATTGCTGGTTCAGCACAATACCCACAGGGCCATGTCGAGGGACCCCACCAGTGCATGAATTCATGCACCGGGCCTCTAGTATGCATATAAGATCTTTGGTTAATCTCTTCTCACCTTCCCTCTGAGATTCATCAGTCTGTTCCATGTTTCCATGCCTGTGTGTTGAGTGTCCGCCCCCTGGTGATCAGTGAGTATCATAGCTACTGGTTGAACAGTCTCTTAGGTTTTTATATAGATAGGTGAGCATATATTGATTTATCTCTAAAGACAACTAGTTGATGGATCTTAATTCATATATTTTTAAACTACAGGCTTACTTGATTTAAATTCTCAAGTTCACTCAGGTTCGGGGCTAACCAGCTGGTTCCCCAGTCCTCGGTGGGCAGCGTGATCCACAGGAAGGTGGTTGTGAGAAGACCTCAGAGGCCTCCAGCTCTGGGGCTAGGACCACCAAGAAGTGCTAGGACCACACAAGTCATGGCTTGTGTGAGGAATCTGTGTATGAAGCCCAGTCTGGCTTCTAGCTTCTCTGTCCATCACAGAGAACACACCTTTGAATCATCCTGAGCAAGGTGGGAGGGACTTTAAAAAAACATCCTCACCCATGGACATGCTTAGAGAGAGGAAGTGTTGGGGGAACTTTGACCAGTTGAGCATCATACATGCCCCAACTGGGGACCAAACCCACAACCTGGGTATGTGCCCTGACCAGGAATCGAACCGGCAACCCTTCTTCGGCTCACAGGACAACCCTCAACCGCCTGAGCCACTCTTTTATCTGGGACGTTGACTTCTTCACACAGCTTCTCCGACGGCACAATGGCCTTGGGTGCACTGCTAATGAATATGTGTTGTGATTGCAGTTTAACTTACCGTGTGATGAGAGTATTGACAGCGTCTGGCTGATTAATTGCTCGCTCTCGCCGCTCCCAGCCTGGAGCCATTTGGTGATGGGGATGTTGTCTAACGTGAATCACGTAGAGCAGAGCCTGCTTCCCACACCCGGCCTTGCACGGACCAGAAAGACCTCTTTTCTGGTTTTCTGCCTGAAAGGTAATCCCTGCTCAAGGCTCCTGGAACTGTCGTGGCAGGAACGTTCCATGGATTGAATTTCCTCTGACCTTCTCACAGTTGAGGCAGAAAGCGCCTGGAAACTGGTGATTTGGTCTTTCACCCCGAGGAGGCGATGGGGGGAGATAGCAATGACAGGTGCCGTTTTGGCCTTGACTTTGGGTTTCAAACCAAAGCTTTCAAGCTTCTGAATAGGATCACACTCCTATAGAAACAGGTGAGCCTGTGCTGAGTGGCCTGGGGGACCGTGTCCTGCCTTTTGAATGCCTCTTTTTGGAAGTGTTCTAGTCACTCGCTGCCAGGAAAGGCGCGGCTCCATTTCACCGGTACAAATTAATTCAGCAGGATGACCGCATAACTGATCCAAACAGCTCATAATTCAAAGTGCTCATTCTGCTTCTTCATTGCGTTGGCCTCCGGCTAATACAGAAAAATAACTGTATTCTCTGGGTCTGTTGTAAGCAGCATAGACACAGCCACCTGAGAAAACTAATCTGCAGGTAATCCAGGAAGGGATACCGATACAGCCACAAGGCCAGGCATGGTGGAGCCTTGGGCACGTCATTTGGGGGATGGCACCAGCTGGAAACTTCTAAAGGCTTGTGATATTTTCAAAGGTCTCTGTCTTGGACATTTGAAAGATGGCCCAAACTTGGAGCTAACTTGATTCTGCCAGGACACTGGCCCTTGCTGTCTCTGTGGTAAAGGATACAGTCCTTGATAGCATTGAGACCATTCCCTTTCATGAAAAAAAAAAAAACACCATTGCTTCTATCCACGAGTTCTGGGCTAGACAGGAAGTGCTAAGAACCCATTTTGGGGGGGTGCTTTTGTTCCTGGTTAATCGGGACGCCCTTTCCTCTCACCGGCCACCAGAATTAGTGAGGGGCTGGCTTTCGGCTCACGTGGACGCTAAACCCACTAATGCCACAGGCCGAGTGGGACTGGCATGGTTGGGCCTTCACTGTGGGTTCGGAGGGGGTGAGCTGGAGCGTGTCGATCTGGGAAACTTGCTGGGATGTGGTACAAGCCAGCTCAGGATAAATTAAGTGTGAAATCACGACTCCGAGACGTGGCCTGCCGGTGGGTTTTTGTGGGTCTGATCGTTATTTTTGCTTGATTTAAGAGGTGGTGGTACACTGGCTGTTGCTGAAATAAAGCTCATTTCTTCCTGTGCTGAGCCCTTCTGTGGTACATTTTTCTCCTCAGAATGCTGCTTTTCTGCTGGGAAGAGCCAACATTCTTCTCTCTCCTCTCTGCAGCCCCCCTTTAATCTTGGTTCTCTAAATACATCTCATCAGTTAGCTGTACCCCGGATAAGAAATGAACTTTCAGTTGTGCATTATACCTAGGAATTAAATGAAAATGTAATGGAAGGTAAAGAAATGTCTGTTCTGGGTTTGCTCTCGTTTGTTGGGGAAAGGGAAGGGTAGGTGGAAGAGTATGGGAGGCATCGTTGAAACTATAATGGAAGTGGCAGGCAGGAAAATATTCTTGAGTTTTTGTGCATTAAGTAATGAAGGAAAGAACCTGCTTATCTTTCTAATCCCGGTTTTCAGGTGCGCTTTCCAGAAGTCTTTTCTGATCCATTGACCCATATTAGCCCTTGTTCCCTCCTCTTTTTAAAAAAATATATTTTATTGATTTTTTACAGAGAGGAAGGGAGAGGGATAGAGAGTTAGAAACATCCATGAGAGAGAAACATCAATCAGCTGCCTCCTGCACACCCCTCCCCACCACTGGGGATGTGCCCACAACCAAGGCACATGTCCTTGATCAAAATCGAACCTGGGACCTTTTAGTCCATAGGCCGACACTCTATCCACGAAGCCATACCGGTTTCGGCTGTTCCCTCCTCTTGATCCAGGGGCGAATCCCAGGCAGTGATGTTTCCTGAGCACGTGCTGCTTGCACAGCTCGGGGATGCAAAGATGCTCCTGGCTCAAGGCCCTCGGCCTCAGGCAGACAGACCTCCAGCTCCTGTGCGGACAGCAGGACGCCCGTCCATACTAGGTGTTCAGCAGGTGCATACTGTGTGGAGTTGAGCGCATTTTCTTCCTCCAGATTGCTCATGCTAGCCTTCTCTCTGCCCAGGAGCGAACAAGCCTTTCGTTAAGGCTCCTGCCTGTACTAGACTCAGCACTTTTGAGATAAGACTCTCTATTTTGACCCACATCACCTGGGTCATCGTTTTTGCTTTTTAATCTTTATTTATTGAAACATTGAGGTGTTATTCCAGCTGTCTGTGCTCTCAGTGGTTGACCTTTGCGTGCACCCTGACCGGGGAGTGAACCCCAAACCCTGGCACATCAGGACGGGGCTCCAACCGACTGGGCCACCCGGCCAGGGCCACCCGGGTCATTTTGTGCTCGTCACACTGGCCTGCAGCAAGGAAGTGGGAGCAGCTTTCCTGTCCTAATTGGACAGAAGGCACTTGGATGGGAGTTCCCTGGACCAGCCTTTCTGTTCCAGGGAGATGCTGAGAGAGCATCTGTCCTCCTGAGACAGTGTGCTGGTAAGAAAGTGATACGGCTGGGTTCAAGTTCGAGCGAGCTGCAGGGGAGACCTGCTTGGTCCCACAGGCAAGGGAGGCATTTAAACCTGACGGTGCTCCGAGGGAAGGTTGGAGAATATTGGCAGTTGGTGTTTCTGCCGAGGGCCCGGGGTATTTTTGCAGGTGACTCGTTTGTTGCGTGCCGAAAGAACTAGAATGATTCTTTGCCAGGAAATGCATTAGGAGCAAACCTACAGGAAGAAGAACTGTTCTAGAAAAGAACAGAAAAAGATTTTCGAAAGGAAGACAGCTTAGAATTCCGTAAAATCCCAGTGTGGACTCACCGATCGATCGTGCTTGCTCTCAAAAATTTCTTCTGCCACTTGTCTGCCGCATTCCAGTTGTTCTCAGCTCTATTTTCACATATTTTGGGGGCCTCTAGTCTGCTGTATCATTCCTTCTTTAAATAAGAATTTAACATTCTATACCATTATAAAAGACAGTCCCTGCCTTCCTGGGGTTTAATCATGGAAGTCTTGCCACACTCAGCTGTCTCCGAGCTCAAGGCGTTACCTCAGGGGGATAAATAAATGTCATGGGGATGCAGGGGAGGGTGGGATCATGTGCAGGTGAGACTGAAGCAACCTCGCGCATTTGTATTTTCTTATATAAAATAGACTATTTTTACAAAAAAAAAACCTCATCTGTGCACAACACCTGTTGGACTCCGGAAAACAAACATGAATAAGAGGCAGTGTCCTGGCTTCCGAGAAGTTCAAGTCCAATGAGACAATCTGTTTAGTAGCCAGCAGTTATGATGTAATGTATCGCATTAGATCACTGCTGCCCACTTTATATACAACGTGTGTGCTCGGGACAAGAAAAAATGCACGTGGCAGGGGATGCCTACGTCCGGAGAGATGGAAGAGTCTTCGCTCTGGGCCATACCTGGGAGCCATTTTGAGGGGTTTTTAAAGGCACTGACCCCCGCGCCCTTGCCCAGACCTGGTCCATCTTCTCCAGGGCCCCCTAGAATGTTTGAAAGCTTAATAGGGAGGTTGAGCCCCGTGTGTGCAAGTGGCTGAATGCCAGGGTGAGGAATTCAGCTGTGTCAGGAGCAGAGGGATGACGTTCAAGGTTTCTTATCCAGCGGGAACGAGGACTGTGACGCTCGTGGTGTTTAATGACACCTCCTCTGATGTTAAATGCCCTGAGCTCACCCAGCCGGGGTGGCTCAGCGGTGAAGTGTCTACCTGTGAACCAAGAGGTCATGGGTCAATTCCCGGTCAAGGCTCCTGCCCGGGTTGCAGGCTCAATCCCTGTGTGAGGTGTGCAGGTGGCAGCCAGTCAGTGATTCTCTCTCATCCTTGTTGTTTCTATCTCACTCTCTCCCTTCCTCTCTGAAATCAGTCAATCAATCAATCAATCAATCAATGCTCTGTGAGTCCAGGGCGCTGAGCAATGGGAAGCAAGGACCGACTCAAGAGGCCGCGTTGCCTGGGCAGCGGGCTTTTCCTGTCGGCCTGGCATCGGCGACGCCAGCTGGTTTGACTGAGCTCAGTGGTCTTTGCTAAGGAGAACCCAGATGCTTGACCTCAGGACTCGGCCATTCTGCTGTCCAGAGGCAAGAGGCGGGCGTGGCGTCAGCTCTGCGGCCCAGTCGAACCCTCGGCCGGCCACAGCGCTTAGGACTGCACCAGGGAGCCCGCATTTCACACGCTCGCTCCAGGCCTGTGGCTCAGGCTGTCATCTGGGTCTCGGGGTCCAGCCGTCGCAGGGTCCCAGGTTCCCTTCTGACGGGTCCCCCCTCGTCACCTGTGAGCAGTGGGGGGTGCAGCAGGTGCCGCTGGCGGGGTGCCCGCTGGCCGGGCACTCCCTGCTTCTCCTGGCTCCAGTCCCCAGGCCTGCCTTCCAGAGGAATCCAGAGGAGGAGGGCCGGGCAGGCCCACCCAGCATGTGAAGTCTGGAATGCGGCTCTGGGTGTCTCTCTTTGCGGGACACGGAAATGCTCTGGGTGTCTCTCTTTGCGGGACACAGAAATGCTCTGGGTGTCTCTCTTTGCGGGACACAGAAATGCTCTGGGTGTCTCTCTTTGAGGGACACGGAAATGCTCTGGG
>JAAGEH010000038.1:7781435-7799347 GCA_011751065.1 Lasiurus cinereus
GTGTCTCTCTTTGAGGGACACGGAAATGCTCTGGGTGTCTCTCTTTGCAGGACACGGAAATGCTCTGGGTGTCTCTCTTTGCAGGACACGGAAATGCTCTGGGTGTCTCTCTTTGCGGGACACAGAAATGCTCTGGGTGTCTCTCTTTGCAGGACACGGAAATGCTTCGGGTGCCATCCAGAGGCACAGGCCTTGCCTTCAGTGCGCTCTGAGCTGGGGGACCCCCAAACCCGGGGGTCCCGAACCCCTCACACATCTCCCCTTCGTCTTAGGAGGTACTCTCCACCCTGCTCTTCTTCCTGCTGACCGCGAGGGCTGGGAGCATCCCTCGCCTGCTGTTCCCAGTGAAACCAGAGAGTCTGGGCCTGAGACTCGGGGCGGGGCTGTCATTCAAGGGGCCGAAGTCCAACCGGAGTGGGCGAGGAAATCAGACAAGGATGTTTTTAAAAGCAGGCTGTGTTTTTCTGACCGCTCTGGGATTGGCTCCCACCCGCAGGCTCCTCTGACCCCGGGAAGAAGAAATATTTTTAGTCCGATAGTGTGCTGTGGATGGTGTGCTGTACAGGCCGCCCAGGGCCGGACCAGCTGTCAGGGAGCAGATAACTCAGAGCGATGGCTGTAGGGAAATAGCGTGCCAGGGACGGTCCAACGTGACAACGTGAGGCCCGGGCTTGGTACCAGGCTCCTGTCTTGAAATCCTTTAAAAAGTCACTTTAATGTTTTATTTGTTTTTATTGATTTTGAAGAGAGAGGAATGGAGAGAGACAGAGATAGAGACATCAATGAGAGAGAGACATTGATTGGCTGCTTCCTGAATGTCCCTTCCTCCCCCCGCGTTCCCCTCCCCCCAATTCCACTGGGGATCAGGCCAGAAACCCTGGCATGTGCCCTGACTGGGAATCGAACTGGGGACCTGTTGGTTCCCGGGCCAGTGCCCAACCACCGAACCATACCGGCTGGGCTAAGAGTCCTTTTAGGACAGAAAGGAAAAGAGTGGGGTGGGGTGGGGGGATGTTTATGGTTTCTGGAGAAGGGTAGCAGTCCCAGAACTGGACTGTCATCTGGAGGTACAACTTGGGGAAGCAAAGCAGTTGCCATCCCCGAATTGGGGTGACATATTTGCTGTGCACTGTATTACAAGTTTATATTTTCTAATTTAAAAAAAAAGAATCACTCTGCCTTCCGCATGTGCAAGCTACAACGTCATTCCTCAGATATGAAATTAAGAAGACCTGGCCCACCATCTGCTCCCGCCGCCTTCCTCCCCAGCCCCTCGCCCAGGCGGCTGATGGTGCTGCTTGGCCGCGGGGACCTTGGCATTGACCACTGGCTCCCTTGAAGCGGCCGGCAGGGAAGCGACCCGCTGGAGTGCGGTCAGTCGTGCATCCTGCCTCCAGCAGGCTCTTGTGCGGGGGGGGGGGGGGGGGGGAAGGAGACCAGGAATGAGATCATGAGTAATAAGAAACCTGAAGTGTTTGCTCTTCCACCAGAGACAGAAATTATCCAATTGGGATTAGGTTTCAAGAGTGCTGAACCTGAAGGCAAATATTTATCTTCTGGTGTTAAGAAATGAAAGGATGCTAGACCTCTGACCTTGACTGGAGGGCGGCGTCTGAGTTTGGAAAGCAGGGGCCCGAGGAGCCAGGAGCGGGAAGAGTCGCTCATTGTTCCTCCCCTGGAACTCGCTGAGGGTTCTGACCGCACGCAGCGCAGCCGCTGACTTGTTGGCCTCTGCTGCCTTCACCGGAACATTCCTTTGGATTCCAAGGTCGCTCCCTCTCGAGTCCAGCTTCCTCAAGAGGCCCCTTTAAAATCTCTTTCAGGCCTCAGTATTTGGAAAGGACACGCCTTAGAGTCATCTGGCCTTTGCAACCCGGCTCTGTCCTCTCCCTGTGTTAATTATCCATAAATTCCTCTCTCAGTGAATTTGTGGATAATTAACGTTTCTTTCACCTACACAGCAATCTCGCAAGCTGGGCAGAACCAAGACTTTTACAGCCTTTTAACACGATAGAGCACACAGGTCTTTTCAGAAAACGCACGGGATGGGAGGGAATAAAGAGGACAGTCCCTCATTCTGGGCATTTCAGTCCAAGGTTCAACCTAACCGATTTCTCAAACGCCACTTTTTTGTCAGTCCTGACATGGCCCATAGAGAAACCGGGGCCACCTAATAACGTGTCTGAAATGGGCCCATTGACCCCTCGTAAAGAGGCCCTTTTCTTCTCAACGACTTCACGTTATTGTCCGTTCAGTGAGTTGTGCAAGGGATGGCCTCTCGGAGGGCTTTGAATCTTGAGTCCTTAGCTTCTGCAGGCTTTCCTGATCATTGATGGAAGAAGGGAGAAGGGGGAAAAGGAATCTTTTTAAGCTGTCCAAACTACCAAAGTCATTTCCAGTCCTTGACTTGTAGCAGGATGTGTGCGGGAGGGGAGAATGGACTTAATAGCAAACCCTAGATTTGAACACTCGCTCTGTAACTTTGAGGACTTTTCTTAGCCCATAATTAGGCCTGAGAATAAGAGGGTACCCCACAAGGCATTGGGCGGGTTAAATGTTAACGTGCTTTCTAAACATCCCACCACAGGACAGATGCGAAGGGTATGATTAACAAGAAAAACAATGGGGCCCTGCCGGTGTGGCTCCGTGATTGAGACTGGCCCATGAATCAGGAGGTCATGGTCAGGGCACATGCCCAGGTTGCCGGCTCAAGTCCCCAGTAGGAGGTGTGCAGGAGGCAGCCTGTGGATGTTTCTCATCAACGTTTCTCTCTCTAGCCCTCTCCCTTCCTCTCTCTAAAATCCATAAAAATCTATTTGAAATAAGTAATAATGGAGAAGAAATGCTTAAGCTCCATCACAAGTGGGGAATTAGCTCTTTCAGTAGCCGCTGCAGTGCATCCTCCAAACCCAATTCTTTCGCCCTGCCCCCGGGGGGCCTTGGACCAAAACTAGAGCCACTGCCTGCAGGTTCTGAGTCCATTTAGGAATTAGATATGATCGCTGTTTGCATTCCGGCCACGTCTGCCATCATCAGTTCAAAGGATACTCCCAGCAGAAGGACGGGGATGAAAGGGGATTGAAAATTACTCCGTGGCCCTCCGGAGGTCCGGAATAATGGGTACCTGATGGGATTAGGCGACAGAGCTTTTACTCCGAGACCATTTTATTAAAAAGAGAACGTTCTCTGGGGTTAGAAAAACACTTTGGGAATCCATTTGGCGACGTGCCCTTAGTTCGATTCTTCTTGTTTAATTCCTTCAAAGCCCTCTCAGATTAAAATCGTAATAAAAGGCAAAAACCACTTTGGACCACTTTTTGGCGGTAGCTGTGGAAGGGCAAGTACCTGATGAGCTGGCTGTACCCCGTCCACTCCTGTGGTTAATGGCAGCCGAAACGTGTGGGATTCGCCGAGAGACTCGGCAGGGATTACAGACAACTTTTAAAGAAACCAAAGTGCTTGAGGGTGGAACACACACACAAACTGTAGCACCTGCACACAAAGGATGGCTCTGTAATCAGGATGTAACCAAGAACAACGACTCGCAGCATCATGGGTAATTCTGTGGTGAGTAATAGAAGCCAGTCATAGTCGCTTCTCCTTAGGTAAACTTCAAAAACAGGTAAAACAAGCATGGAGTGAGAAGTCAGCACAGTGACTGTGAGGGAGTGAGGGGTACAGATCATATTCTATTTCCTTTTTTAAAATAGATTTTAATTGATTTCAGAGAGGAGAGAGATAGGGAGAAACATCAATGATGAGAGAGAATCATTGATCGGCTGCCTCCTGCACGCCTCCCCATCCCCCCTCTCCCTCCCTCCCCCCTCACTGGGGACCGAGCCCACAACCCGGGCATGTGCCCTGACCGGGAACTGAACCGTGACCTCCTGGTGCGTAGGTTGACGCTCAGCCACTGAGCCACGCCGGCCTTCCTTTTCCTAGTTGTGCCTCTCTATTGAGGATCATTTTACCTGCCTTAAAATTCACTGATTCAACGCGTACAGTTTGATTATGTTTGTTACACGCACACAATTGTGCACCATCCCCACGACGCAGTTTTAGAATTTTCAGTCACCCCGTTGGACTGCCCGTCCAAGTCTTATCCCAACCCTATTGCCAGCAACCACGGGTCAACTTCATCTCTCCTTAGTTTCGTCTTTTCTAGAAATTTCATACAAATGGCATTAAAAATAGGAGGTCTTTTGTGTTTACCTTCTTTTCCTTAATACAGTGGTACCTCGAGATACGGGTTTAATTCGTTCTGTAACCTTGAGGCGTGGGAAACTTGATGCTCCAGTCGCAGTAAACTGGTGGGTCGTGTGCAGCCGGCCGATCCGCGCGATGACTCCTATCTCAACTGTTGCTCGTATTTCAAAGCAAAAATCGCTCGCTCGACGGCTCGTATCTCAAAAATCTCGTATGTTAGGGCACTCGTATCTCCAGGTACCACTGTATAATGCTGTCGAGGTTCTTCTGCGTTGCTGCGTGTGGCAGTGGTGTGCTCTTTTTACTGCTTAGCAGGGTTTATGATTTGAGGGTTCCACGTTCTATCGGTCCCCCCAGCTGAGAGTCGCTGGGTCTGTTTCCAGCGTGGGGCTCTGAGGAAGAACACCGCTAGGAGCTTTTCATCTGCGTCTCTGTGAGGAGACACGTTGCTTCTTCTAGTTTGATCCCGAGGTGTGGAAGTGTGAGGTCCCAGGATAAATTTATGTCCGGCTTTCTGAGAAACTGCCAAAGAGGCTGCCTAAGAAGCTGTCTGATTTATATTCTCACCAGCAGCGGTTTAGGGTTGCGCTCTCCCCACATCCTTTCAGCGCCCGGCATGGTCGGTCTTAGTAATGAATGGCACTGCAGTAAGTGTCCAGTGGTGTGTCACTGTGGTTTTAACTTTATTCCCCTAGTGACTAACGATGTTGGAAATGTTTTTATTTGCTTATTCGGCATTCGTAGATCTTCTTTGGTGAAATACGATTTAAATCTTTTTTTAAATATATTTCATTGATTTTTTTTACAGAATGGGAGGGAGAGGGATAGAGTTAGAAACATCAGTGAGAGAGACATCAATCAGCCACCTCCTGCATGCCCCCTACTGGAGATGTGCCCAAAACCACGATGCATGCCCTTGACCAGAATCGAACCTGGGACCTTTCAATCCCAAGGCCGACAACGCTCTACCAAGTGAGCTAAACCGGTTTCGGCGAAATATTATTTAAATTTTTTGTTCTTTTTTTTTTTTTTTAGCTAACAGTTTAAAATGGTTTCTCTGGGGAGTGGAAATGGAGATTAGAGGGAATGGGGCATGATACTGCTTTATGGTATTAGTCTAAATAATACTATCCTTTTCAAACCTTACTTTCATAGGTTTAAAAAATAAACATAAAAGAAAAATAAAAGGGTAAAAGCATGATGCTAACTCAAACAATTCAGTCACAAAAGGACAATTACTAAATGACTATTTATATAAGTTACAAAGAGTAGTCAAATTCATAGAAACAGGTAACAGAATCGTGGTTGCCAAGGGCTGAGAGTGAGTGGATAATGGGAAGTTATTATTTAATGGGTATGAAGTTTCCATTTGGGAAGATAAAAAAAAGTTCTGGAGATATCTGGTGGAGATTATCACAAAACAATGTGAATATCCTCAATGCCATGGAATTGTACACTTAAAAATGGTTAAAATGGTAAATTTTGTTATGTATATTTCAACACTATAAAAATAAACTTGATTTCACACTTCTAGCTTCCAAATACGTGAGAATAAATTTCCGCTGTTTAAAGCATACCCCTCTGCCCCACACAAAAAAAAGTAAGATCGAGAGACAGCGTAAACAACAACAAAACCCTACAAGAAACTGAAGAAAAAAACATGACCCCAAAGTACTTGTAAATATACTAGTAAACATACACACAACAGACTGGCACTGCTAAGGTAGCAAAGGCCATGAGGAAGGAGGGTATCCTTCAAAACTAGAAGATGAGTTAAAAAGCATTTGTCAAGTAATTTTAGTATTTCTTTAGGAATTCTCAACAATTCTCCATCTATGCCTCATGTAAGGGCCCACCAAGAGATCAGAAATAAAGATGAGCAAGCAGCAAAGTGCTTCTAACTAAAGGAATTCGGCCTCCCCCAACCCCCAATAAGGGAAAATCTTTTGTTCTTTTTTTGAGTTGCTTGGTCTCTTATTGTTGAGTTGTAATAGTTCCTTATATATCTGGATATTAGTCCTTTTTAGAAATAGGATTTGCAGAAACTTCCTTCAATCTATGGCAGGTCTTTCTAGTTTCTTAATGAAGAGAATAAGGTTTTTAGCTTGACGATATTGAATATACCCTTTTTTTTTCTTGTATGGATTATGCCTTTGTATAATATCTAAGAAATCTTTGCCTAAACCAGGGTCACAAAGATTTTATGCTGTTTTGGTTTAGAAGTTCTAGCTTTTCTATTTAGATCTGTAATATATTTTAAGTTAATATTGGTGTGTGGTGTGAAGTAGGGTTTAATAGCATGTGTATATTCAATTGTCTCATCACCAGTTGTTGGAAAGACCATCCCTTCATCAGATTGCCTTGCACTTCATTGAAAATTGATTCGTCATAAGTGTATGGGTTTATTCTGGACTCTCTTCTGTTCTATTAACCTATATGTCTATCCCAGTGCCAATACCAGGGTGTCTTGATTGCTTGTCCCTTTATAGTAAGTTTTTTGAAATCAGGTGGCTTAAGTCCATTCATCTAATCCTGTTCATTTCTAAATGCTTTTCACTCTCCTAGTCCCTTTGCATCAGCGTGTACGTGTTAGGATCGGCTTGTCAATGTCAACAACAACGTGGCTGGGGTTTTGATAGAGATCGCACTGAATCTGTAGGTCATTTGAAAGAGACTGCTTAGGTCCTTTAGGAATGCACACGTTCACAGATAACATTCGTATTGTGCTGTGAAATGGCAAAGACTGCTTTAACGGTTTTTTGCACTTAATTCCTTGGAAGGAGAGGAGAAAACAGTAACCATCTGTAAGGAACCGGGATGCATTTATGCTGGGGCATTGTCCTTGTCTCATTCCCACCCCCCAAATGTGCCATCACCACGATGAGTTTTAGAATAATATTTTGAGCAGCTGCTTAAAGGGGACCGGGCAATGGAGGCAGCGGCGTATTTCTCTGGGCACTATTTTATGCATCTTCACTGGGCGAGACTAGCTGCTGTCCCCCGCTCTGACAAGCACACGTGTTTGGGGCAGGGGGTGCAGTGGGTGAGGCAAGGGGGCCTGCGGGATGCTCTCATGGTGCAGGCTGGCTCTGCCCAGACTTGTGGGGAGCATTCTGGGCTCTGTGGGAGCTGTCTGAGCAGCCTGCTGGATTCACCCTTGTCCAGGAAACCAGCTCCGGGCCCAGGCACACCCAGCACCCCACCTGTTCAGGGTGCTGCATCAGGGAAAAAGCCTCCTGCAACCGCTGGGTGTTCAGCTTGGCGATCCAGCCCCTCCAGGCGCCCTGGAAACCTCTCCCACGCGGAGGGGGAAATGGTGAGAATGCCAAGTAGGCTGAGTCAGCCCCGCACCGCCTTCCTGCAGGAGGGAGCCGGGGACTTACGTGATTGTGCCTCTTCCTTCCCAGCCAGGCACCTGCCTCGCAAGCAGCGCACCCCTGTCACTCCCTTCGGTTTCCTCATCTGCAGTCAGGTTAGGGCGGTGTATGCTGATCTGTAGACTCATTTCGGTGCTTATGAAATAAAAAGGCTCACTCCTCGGCCCCACCTCAGGGTCATTGAACCCATTTTGAAAAGGCTCTGGGGTGTCACTTATGCGCAATCTCCAAAGCTCCTCATCTAGGCCAACACACTCAGCTTCAATGCTTGATATCCTTTGTCTGAAAGCACCGTCCACCAGAGCCATGTTTGTGAGTCTCAGGGGACAAGAAGGAATTTGCGCATTCTTTTAGATATTCTAAGCACCATCTCTGTGTCAAATTAGATTCTAACAAAAAATAAACAAATAAAATAAAATACTACAAACCTAGGCCTCAGCAGTGTAACTTCCCTGGTGGAAATGACTTCATTCTGTTATCTTTCACTGCCTCGCCCTTGGTTTTCCTCGCAGAAGAAACAAGTGTTTGGGCTTGTCTAGTCATCGGCCCCTTTCGGGTGGAAGATGGTCTGCTCAGAGCTGAGTCCCTCCGTGGGAATCTGTTCGGTGCTTTCAGAGGCACTTCAGCAAGAGCAGGTGTGGAGTCGGGTGGCCTGGACCCACAGCCCAGCTCTGGTTTTTGGAAGCACTGGGGGGCTTTGGGTAAACAACTACGTTTTGTCACTAATATAAATGAGGTCCTATTTTCCATTACACTGACTTAATTTGGATTGCTAGTGAATAGGAAGACTGTTGGGTTTTGCGTGTTAATTTTTTAAAAAATCTAGTTGCTTGGCTGAACTCTTTTATTAGTGACCTTTACATTTATTTTTTTTGTTTTGTTCGTGGAACGAGGCTGTGAAATAGCGTCCACCTCCCTAGCCTGTCTCAAAGGGAGTCACTTAAAGGCCTAGGGACAATGCCTGGCCCAGCAGAACCTGTAGAGCAGTGGTTCTCAACCTTCCTAAAGCCTCGACCCTTTAGTACAGTTCCCCATGTTGTGGTAACCCCCAAACATAAAATTATTTTCGTTGCTACTTCCTAACAGTAATTTTGCTACTGTTGTGAATTGTAATGTAAATATCTGTGTTTTCTGATGGTCTTAGGCGACCCCTGTGGTGGGGTCGATGGACCCCCAAAGTGGTCTCGACCCACAGGTTGAGAACCACTGCTGTAGAGCGCCAGCCTTCCATGACTGTCATTTTAATTTAGAATCAGGAAGCCTTGCACCTCTCATGGCAATTGTGTGTGGCCATTTTCTAACACAGTGAGACATCTGTGGCCTATTTTCCCTTTTGTTCTCATCTACTAAGACGCTCACATCACAACAAGCATGTTTGTCTGCCTTTGGGATCTCCGGATTTTCTCTCTCCTCCGAAGTTTCTGTTCGGGGGTTTTGAGATCGTGGCCTCTCTGATGAGCATAGGTGGGTGCGCTGTGGAAGGAGGCAGGGCATAAGTGACACGTGGCTGCAGGTTGACCTCAAAGGTCACCTTCCACGTCTCCTTGGTTCATGTCAGGCGGGGGTCACTCTAGGAGGAAGGTGGGAAGAGAAACAGAGAAGGACAGTCACGTCCAGGGGCTCAGCAGATGACCAGACAAGCAGACTAGCTGTCCAATTACAGTTCCCCTGCCCCTCCCCGTGGCCTAGCACAGCAGGCCCAGGGCTTAGTCCCACACCCGCATTCCTCCTGGTGTCAGACACCACGGAGTCACTGACTGAGTGCCAATCCCCACCGCCAAGAATGTCCTTTCTCTGCCCCAGTTGCTCTTCTGTTGAGGGACGATTTGACACAGAACTGGAGAATTTTACAGCTAAATGGGACTTGAAATTGTCCACTCCCACCCTTCCCTCTTTTTCACATGGAGAGTCTGGGCTGGAGAGAGTAAATAGTGACATAATTGAGCCCTCATGGTGCCAAATGAAGGAATAATACCCAAACCATCTACTTCCAAATATTACAGCCCTTTCCCGTGGCACTCCTCACCCCCCCTCCACCTCGCCACCCCCAAATCCACAGGGAGTTTAGGGCTCCTTTTTGATCTTCTGGATAACCAGTCTCATAAAAAATGTGCTGACTTATATACCAACTCCTGCCTTATAGTCGGCGGTATTTACCCAAACAGGGTCCCAGCCTGTGTGCCAAAGTCCACACTTCCATTTACTGGTAGAGATTAACCAGACAGTAATAATAACCACACCGGTCTGACTTAATCAGCATGTGAATGGCAAGCAGTGTTTAGCCCTTTGGATGTGTAGGCAGGTGCCTTACCAAACTCAGCTAAATTAACCCGTTGTTTATACTGTGGGTAGGGTTTCACGCCAGCCTCAGTGTAGACGGTTAACATGTGCTTTCTGAATACGTGAAAATGAAGAAAACAGAGTTACCATTTTTTTTAAAAAGCAGGGGACAGACGGATGGTGGATGGTGGGCCAGAGTTCTGGGGAGCCCGGTGGCACATCTGGCCTCTTGACACAAGCACAGCTGGATTGCACCCCGTAATCACTGCTGATGAGGTCACCTGTCCCAAACAAAGCTCACACTGTGCTTTTGCAAGTTCGTGACCCACAGCCTTCTCTCCACCAGGGGCTGTGCGTTCATCATCTGCTCTTTTATGGGCACCATTTCGGCTTTCGTTTTGCTCATGATCCAAAATGCTTATCCTTCCTCTAAAAATGACTGCATTTTAGCCTGGCCAGCGTGGCTCAGTGGCTAAGTGTCAACCTATACACCAGGCAGTCACTTGCCGAAACCGGTTTGGCTCAGTGGATAGAGCGTCGGCCTGCAGACCGAAAGGTCCCAGGTTCGATTCTGGTCGGGGGCATGTGCCTTGGTTGCGGACACATCCCCAGTAGGAAGTGTGCAGGAGGCAGCTGATGAATGTCTCTCTCTCATCGATGTTTCTAACTCTCTGTCCTTCTCCCTTCCTCTCTGTAAAAAAATCAATAAAATATATTTAAAAAAATTTTTTTTGAAAACAAAACAAAACAAAACAAAAAAACAGGCAGTCACGGTTCGATTCCTGGTCAGGGCACACTCGATCTTCAATCGGTGGGTGTGCAAGAGGCAGTTGGTTGATGATTCTCTCTCATCATTCTATCTCTATCCTTCTCCCTTCCTCTCTGAAATCAGTAAAAATACATTTTTTCCAAAATGACTCCACTTTAAATTCCCTCCAGCTTCATTTATTTATCGGTTAGTGTGCCATGTCTGCCTCATGTCTGCGTTCAGCTCTGATGCGCTTCCTGGCCTGTGACAGGGCCTGTGAACTGTTATGGGTGCCTGCGCAAGGAGAAGTGAAACGGCGGGGGGGAGGAGGGGAGCCCACACCTGCAAACTGCAAAGAGGGGGCTCCTTCATTTTGAGGACCTGCTCCTGGGGCCCCCAGGCCTGCTGCAAACACAGAGGCTCTGGGCTGACGGGAAACTGCCCTGGGGTCTGGCTCACGGAATCTATGAGGTGTCAGCGTCATGGGACGGTGCAAGGGCTTGGGCAAGGCACATGTCCCCATCATGCCAGTTATTCCAACAAACTGATGAGTGGGCATTTTCCTTACCACCCCTCCATGCAGGACACAGGCACGATACTAATGTACATGCAAATTCTCTCTGAAATCCTATATAATAAAAGATTAATATGCAAATCAACCGAACGGTGGGATGACCGGTCACTGTGGTGTGCACTGACCACCAGGGGGCAGACCCTCAACATAAGAGCTGGGTGGTCACTGTGCTCCCACAGGGGGAGCGCTGCTCAGTCACAAGCAGGGCTGATGGCCGGCAAGCACAGCAGCGGTGGCAGGAGTCTCTCCCCCCTCCCTGGCAGCGCTAAGGGTGTCTGACTGCGGGTCAGGCCCACTCGCCACCATCGGACATCCTCCCGAGGGCTCCCGGACTGTGAAAGGGTGCAGGCTGGGCTGAGGGACTCCTCTCTACCCCCCTGAGTGCACGAATGTTGTGCCCTGGGCCTCTAGTAGATAATAACAGCAGTGCCTGACTTACAGGCCTGTTGGGGGATGCCAGGCAAAATGCTAGTCCCCTCCTCAGTTCCATGAGGCGAATGCTAGTCTAGCCACTTTATAGACATGGAAGCTGAAAGTCCGAGAGATTCCCACCATCACAAGACCACACAGTGCCGAAACAGGACTGCATCTAGTCAGACTTACTCCAGTGTCTCCACTCTTTCGACTACTCCTTATGTGACTGTGTTATTTTCTGCATGATTTATTCTCTTAGTAATACCAGCCTGAACTCTGTCCATGTAAGGATCTGTAAGTTTACTTCATTCTTTTAATGGCTATGACATAAGATCAATATTTTATCTCACTACTTTCCTAGTTAGGTTGTTTTCTCTTTCTTGGTTATTTACTATTACCTATAATGCAGTGTTGAATGTCTTCAGTATGCACACTTTGGGACACACGTGAGAATTTCTGTAGGATAGCTTTTAGAACTGGAATTTGTACATCAGGGAGTATGTACACAGTACATTTTTGTAAATATTGGCAACGTTGCCTTTCAAAAAGAATTTTGCTCACCAACAGCATGAGAATTCCTATTTCCTCACACTAGTTTTTTTTTTTTTAATCTTTGCCAATCTGGCAGAGAAAAGTATATTTTTCTAAGTTGTATTTCCCTGGTTCCTGTTGGGGTCATCTATATTTCCTCTGGAAGTGACCTTTTGCCCATATTGCTGTTTATTTTTCCTCAGAGATGCTCTTTATATGTTCTGGATGATAATCTGTGGTCTGAATGCATGGCCAATATTTTCTCCCTGACTGTTATAATCTCTCTAAGTGGAAAATCCATTGTCCTCGCCATTCATTGGATAGTTCATTTTTTTCAACTCGTTTGAAACACCACCTTTATCTTAATTTCCTTGTTATATGTATGACTGTGCATCTGTCTTCCTCTCTTCTGTCCCACTGGTTTATTTTCTTTCCCTGCACCAGAATTAAAGCACTGCAATTATTTCAACCTTAAATAACTTTTTATATTGGGACGGTAAAAATCCCTCTCTATTTCTGCTCTTTTTCAAAAAAATGTCTGTGTATTTATGAGCATTTTTTTCTTCCATGTGAACTTGTTAGAGTTAGCTTGTCAAGTTTGGTAAAGGAAATTCCACTGAGGAATTTAATTTAGAAGGCTTTGTATTAATAGATTCTTTATTTGGCATCTTTACAATATTTAGTTTTCCCATCCAGAAATACTGTGTCTCTATTTAAGTCTTTTTTGTTCACCCGTTGAGTCCTATGGTTTTCTTTATATAAATCTTACATGGAAGGGTTTATTTGTCACTATTATAAATGAGGTCCTATTTTCCCATTACACTAACTTAATCTGTATTACAAGTGAATAGGAAGACTATTGGGTTTTGCATGTTAATTTTTTTTTTTTATCTAGTTGCTTGGCTGAACTCTTTTATTAGTGACCTTTACATTTCTTTCTTTTTCTTGATTTATCACAATGTGGGAAAACATTGGTTAAAGTGTGCATCCTTGTCTTGATCCTGTCTATAATAAGAATGCTTCTGATGTTGTGCTACCAAATATGATGGAAACACTTTATCGTCTTGAAGAAATTTCTTTCTATACCTAGCTTCCTGAGAATCATGCTTTTCACAGAAGACCACACCAGCTTCCTCTCACGAAGCCTTAATTCTTTTCCTTACATTTTCCTTGAGAATCCTGAGATTGTCCTAACTGATGGAGACCTCCCAGCCTATGATATCCCAGCTGAGCCAACATAGTTTAGAACCGAACATGGTGATATCTTCTCTCTTCCTTCCTTCATTCACGTTGGACCCTAAATAGCCTAAGGAAAAGAACTACCGTATTTTCCCGGCATATAAGACGACTGGGCGTATAAGACAACCCCCAACTTTCCAGTTAAAATATAGAGTTTGGGATATGCCCGCCCTATAAGATGACACCTGGCGTAGAAGACGACCCCCCGACTTTTGAGAAGATTTTCCTGGGTTAAAAAGTCATCTTATATACTAGAAAGTACGGTACTTTGTGTTGACATTTTCTATTCTCCCCTCCCTCACCCCCCCAGGGGGGATTTTAATTAAACATACTGTGTAGACAAGAACAATAGCACCACTTCTGGAATTTTCTGGCAAACACCACTGAAAAGATTTTATCCCTGGCTTCTAGTTTTAAGTAGTGTCCATTTTCCCCTCGCTTGATTATCTTGAGTAGCTGAGCACCATCTGACCCTCCGCTTGCCAAGTGGCTTTTGAAGTTTCTCGGGGAGGGTGTGAGAAAGGACTCACTGCGGCCTCTGGTTTCCCGCTGAGATTCCATGCGGGGCACAGGGGGCGGCTGCCTCTAACCCAGCGGTTCTCAACCTGTGGGTCTCCTAAGACCATCGGAAAATGCAGATATTTACATCACGATGCATAACAGTAGCAACATTTCATGGTTGGGGGTCACCACCCCATGAGGAACTGTATGCAAGGGTCGCGGCCTTAGGAAGGTTGAGAACCACTGCTCTAACCCTAGGCTCCCAGCCCTGCCTTCCACGTGGTTCCTGGAAAAGCAATGCGTTTAGAGTCGGCGGACAGCGCGATTTCGTTGCAGAGTGCGTTGGATAACTTTCAGGTGGGACAGTTTTTGCCAAGCTGTCCACAGAAAGATTCTGTGTCTTCAGGCATGCATTTGGAGCGGGACTCGAATGTGACTTGGCACCTAGCTAGAGAGTCGTCGCCGTGTCCAGTGACATTTTGCTCTGGGGAAGTCGGCACCTGCTGTGATGGCATCTGTCACATGGAAGCCGGTGGAAGGCCTGTGGGTAATGCAGAGCCACCGCAGTAGCGTGCCTCGTTCAGAAAGCAGCATTAGATTCTGGCCAAAGCTGGTTGTGAGCAGCTCAGACGAAAATGTGGCCTCCTTCTGAGATAAAAGCAGTAGAGGATGTCTTTTACTGCCATCCAGATGTCAGCTGGGAAGGTTTTATTCCTTCCCAGACTGTTTAGCTAAGAAAGCAAGAACCTGCTAATAGGATCCTTTCTTTTTATTGCTTTAACGTTTTTGAGATGGTTGTTTTTTTTTGGGGGGGGGGAGCTGGGAGATTGGGGTGGCCTCAGCTCGCGCACATGGTATGGAACCCGCCATCGTCCAGGAGAACCCAAACCAAGAGAGAACTGGAAGCCAGAAACCCCACAAGGCAAGGCGGCCCCATTATGACAAGCGCAAGAGGCTGGTCTGTGAGCCCCTCCCAGTTCCAAGGGCGTCAGCTTCAGCTTCTGGGGCTGTCGGTGTAGGAGGTTTTTGATCGATCGAGTGATTGTTTTTCCTGCCTCCACCTTCTCTCTTTCCCCCCAAACCCCCAAGTCCAGAAAAGAGGTGGGGGGCAGTGACCAGAAAACTAAAGGTCCTCTGCTTCTTCTCTTACAGGCAGGCGACAAACATTACCACCCCAGCTGTGCACGATGCAGCAGATGCAACCAGATGTTCACAGAAGGAGAGGAAATGTATCTTCAAGGTGAGTTGGACTCACGAGGCCCAGCAGTTCTCCCCACCCGGGGAGAGAAACCCCGTGCTGTGTGTCTGGCTGGTTGTTTTAGAGAAGGAGGTATTTCATTAGCTGCAAGGCTACCCAGATCCAAAAGGAACGCGGCCAGAAGTGACCTCATGGCTGAGTAGGAACCAGCTCAGCCACTGACATGCTGGCAGCCGGCCTCCGGGGCTGTTAGCAAACGAATGTGCTGCGGCTGCAATGAATGAGCAGGCCTGGGTGTTGGATGCCTGGGTGTTAGGCAAGAGTGAAGATCACCCCCCGGCCTCCCAGCCCTCTCCAGGAGGCACGTTTGGGAAACAGAGGACCCGAGAGAGAAAACAGTTCTAGAAACGCTGCTCCTGGGATGACTGCCTGGTCCTTTCCCTTCTCTCTGCCCTGCCAGGAAGACTTCTGAGGCCTCGCAGGCCGCTGTTACCCCAGCTTTCAGGGATGTTTGGTGAATTGCGTCACAGATCGGTTTCATCCCAGTAAGATGACAGAGCTCTTATGATATTGAGGGAGAACGGAGAGAACACACCCAGAGCCCCTGAAAGAGAAACTGAGCCGCTGCTGGTGGGATTACCGGGGAGCCATTAGTGTGTGTGTGTGTGTGTGTGTGTGTGTGTGTGTGTGTGTGTGTTTTAATTAAGGATGACTTTGAGAGATGATCCCAGTGCACGATTATCTAAAATTTTTATCTAAAATTCTGAAGCTTCGCTGAAACCAGTTTGGCTCAGTGGATACCTGCGGACTGAAAGGTCCCAGGTTCGATTCCAGTCAAGGGCATGTATCTCGTTGCGGGCACATCCCCAGTAGGGGGCGTGCAGAAGGCGGCTGATCGATGTCTCTCTCTCTCATCGATGTTTCTAACTCTCTATCCTTCTCCCTTCCTCTCTATAAAAAATAAATAAATAAAAATTTAAAATTCTGAAGCTTCGCAGAGGGGCTGCAGGGGAATGGTTTCTGCCAGGCGAACAGTCCCGTCTGTGCGAGCAGTTCCGTATTTTTAGCTGTAAAAGAGCCATTAACCAGACAAGGGCTTATCAGTAAAATTAGCAGGAACCGTGAGAGCTATTGCTCGTTCTGTGTCGGTAATTACTGGGTCTCATCTGCTTCTCAGTGTTGTTGTTTTTCATGTGTCTTTGCACCAAACTCTGCATTTTTAAAATTTTATTTTTATTGTTGAGGGTATTATAGATGTTCCCCATTTCCCTCCCTCTTTCTTCCCCCTCCACGGGTCCGGCCTCCTCCCCCCCCATCAGGCCTTCACCGCACCGTTGTCTGTATCCATGCCTGATGCATATAAGTTCTTTGGTTAATCCCTTCCTGCCCTGGTCAGTCTGTTCCATGCTTCCGTGTCTCCGGACTCACTTGTTCATCAGTTGATTTTGTTCATTCCATTCCACATAGGAGTGGGATCATACTGTGAATTCTAATGAGTGGTTTCCTTTGCTCTCAGTTTTTTATGCCACCCAGACAAGTCTGCAGAAATTACTCCGGCATATTAAAGCAAAGCTTAGGCTATTCTTTCTTTAAAAATGCTGCCTAGCTGAAACCGGTTTGGCTCAGTGGCTAGAGCATCGGCCTGCGCACTGAAAGGTCCCAGGTTGGATTCCGGTCAAGGGCATGCACCTTGTTTGGGGGCACATCCCCAGTAGGGGGAGTGCAGGAGGCAGCTGATCGATGTTTCTAACTCTCTATCCTTCTCCCTTCCTCTCTGTAAAAAATCAATAAAATATATATATATATTTTTTTTTTTTTAAATGCTGCTTATATGAGGTATTAACAACCCAAACATCCTCTTAGCTGTAGGATGATTACTCTGAAAAATGCTGCCTAAAAAAAATAAATAAATATATAATCACTGAATATTAAAGGGCCCAATAAAGACAAGTGACAAGAACCTATGGACTCATCTGGGCTTCGTACGACACATTTCCCTGGGGACACGCTGTACATCTGCAGGTGTCACTGCGTTTTCAGAATGGAGCAGATTTATTTTCACTTGGTCTCCAGGCTTTGTTGTGGATGTTAGAGTGTCAGTGACAGCACTCAAAACAAAGACTCGAGTGAGTGTGACCCCCGTGTCTGCTGGGAACTGAGACGCGAGCTCTGGGCGCAGCTCCGGGCCTGGAAGCGGCGTAGACGGAGCTGAATGGATGTGCGCAAGTCCAGCACAGCCAGGCCACAGGACGCCCTGTCTGCCCAGATGGGCTGCGCTCAGAATTCCAGGGATTATTGTCCGTCGCTCCGTGGGTGCGGCGCTCTTTGCTTGCCTCTCCGCACGTCCTTGAAGAATGAGCAGGTTCATCTTCCCCGGCATCTGATGTTCTCTCTGTATCACGTTGCTGTGGGCCTGGCCTCTGGGGGACAATGGGACACTATGCAAGCCCGGGGTCCTGGCCAAGGACTCCTGATCAACAGACCTTCGCTCCTGGACCCGGCCCTGACCCGTGGCCCTTGGCTGTCCACATGAAGAGGGCTCCTGTGCTTTGTAGGCCGCCTTGAGTAAACGTTGGTGCTGAAGGGACTGTGCTTCTTGTTTGTTTGATCTTCTGTTTCTTCTACTACTACTCCTATTTCTTCTTCTTCCTTCTCCTCCTTCTCCTCCTCGGGCTGTGGTTTGTTTGGTCTTCTACTCTTCTTCCTCTTCTTCCTCCTCCTCCTCCTCCTTCTCCTCCTTCTTCTCCTCCTCTTCTTCTTCTTCAATCTTCTCTTCCTGTTCCTCCTCCTCCTCCTTTTCTTCTTCTTCTTCTTCTTCTTCTTCTTCTTCTTCTTCTTCTTCTT
>JAAGEH010000038.1:7810555-7821413 GCA_011751065.1 Lasiurus cinereus
GCAGGCGACCTCATGGGGCTATTGCACGGGTTCAAGGAGTCCAGCCTGGGAGGGCCGCCACAGTAAGTGGCAGTACGTATTCGCGGCTGTTAGCATCCTCGTGTGGCTCCTTAAGAGGTTCCACTTTGACCTTGGGTTTGGCCAAGAGTAGCTCCTGGTCCCTGGAAGCTGAAGGACAGCCCGAGGCTCATTCGTGAAAATGCCAGCTTTACCCAGGCGGGCATCTCTTCTTTACGGAGGGCGGGCCTTGGTGTCACTTCCGTGTGTTGATGAGGAAACGGGCTTGCGAGCAGGGTTACTGTGTGAATCCTGCCTTTCTCAGTATACTCAGGCTGGGGCATTTTCTCACACTGTGCCATGCCTCTGGCTGGAAAATGGTAACAGAAAAGAAAGGGCTTCCACGGGGTGGGCCTTGTCGGGGTGGGGGCGGGCAGACGCCCGGAGCCTAGCACAGGCCCACCTGTGCCCGGTGTGAGTCCCCCCACCCGCCCACGTGTCTCAGAGACCAGAGACCGGGCTGAGCCGATCGGTGCTTCCTGTCAGAGTGAGTCCGGTCACTGCCGGCCTCCAGTGGGCCAGGGGGCATGGCTCTCACCGTTCCAGAGCTGAATCACTTAGCGAAGCCACATCCTGGTTTTCAGGAGTCCTTGTCACTGAGGGACATTCCTATTCGAGGTGCTAGACAGCAGTGGAAACTCCCCTAACGTAGATCTAGAACTTATCTTCTGGGGCAGGTCCTCCGGAGACCAGGCCTGTTCCGGAAAGGGCCGAGCTGCGAGCTGCGGGAGGAGGCAGTGAATCCAGTTCATACATTCCCCACCCCTGTCAGCACTGGGTTCTCCAAACATCTCTACAGAGGCGTTTCTCTTATCGCCCCTCGAGCCCGACCGGTGCGACTGGCCTCAAATGTGTCATTACTGTCAGCCAAGTGCCCACACACAGAGTGTTCGTTTAAGCGTAATTAATTCTAGCTCATTCCCTCAACCATTGTGTGCATCCTCTTTGTCCCTGTGCAAACCATGGAAAAACAAACCCGATGTGGACAGAGATCACAACTAAAGTTGATGAGGGAGGTAAGCATGATGCAAGGAAACCAATGGACACGAGATTATACAGTTTATTCAGGGAGGAGAATACAAGAGGGACACTATGAGAAAATAACCAGGGGAATCAACTCCAGATTGAAAAATCAGGGAGGGCTTTTTTGAGGAGGTGATATTCAAGCTAAGACTGAAGATGGGTGTGTGTGGGGGGAATCAGCTAAGTCACATGGGGATCAGGACATTTCAGACAGAGGGAGCAGCAAGGTAAGAGCCCTGAGCAGGGCGTGCACCATGTCCTACGAGCGATGGTACAGGAGGGAACAGCAGAGACCAAATCCTGAGGCCCAGGAGTGTGGTTTTGTTCTGAGAGGACACCGAAGCATAAACAGGATGGTGATGGTCGCGATTATGTTCTTAAAGGTCTCTCGGACCGCTGGGTACCAAGTAGATTAAAAAAGAGCAAGAATAAAGGCAGAGGAGGACATGGTCGCAGTCGAGATGCGGAGGTGGTGGCGGGACGGGGGTTGTTAAGGGATGGTTTGTGGCAACGCAGACAGAGAGAACGTGCTGGCAGGCAGAGCCAGGACCTGCAGGGGACAAGGAAGAGAAGGTAGAAAGCACCCCAGCCCCTGCGTTTTCACAGCTGACTGCGCAACCAGCTACCCACCTTTCTTTCTAGGTTTTTCAGGAAAGTTACAACTCTTTCCTTTTTGAACCAGTTGGTTTTGAGCAAAGCGTAGGGGCCCAGGCCAGCCTTGAAGCTGTAGCCCTGGCCTGAACGCTTACACGTCGCTGTCTGTTCCACAGCCCACCCGGACTTCCTCCGAAAGCATCTACTCCAGACCAGGCTCCAGCATCCCTGGGTCCCCTGGCCACACTATCTATGTAAGTCTCCGCTTCTGGAAGGGACTTCCGGGACAGGTGCGGTAGCTCATCATCGTAGTGGATGGATAATGCAAAATGGAATGATTCAGGATGACTTAGGTTTCTGTTCTGAAACCATTTCCACTTTTGTGGATCAGCCTTTTCTTTTTTTAAAATATATTTTATTGATTTTTTACAGAGAGGAAGGAGAGAGATAGAGAGTTAGAAACATCGATGAGAGAGAGACATCGATCAGCCGCCTCCTGCACGGCCCCCACTGGGGATGTGCTCGCAACCAAGATACATGCCCTTGACCAGAATCGAACCTGGGACCTTTCAGTCCCCAAGCCAACGCTCTGTCCACTGAGCCAAACCAGTGTTGGCGTGGATCAGCCTTTTCAATCATGATCTCCTTCAGGAACTTAAATTTATCTGTGAACCTGACCATCCTGAGCTACCAAGTAGATGGTCCATAACATTCAGAAATACGATGCAGGACTTAGAAACGATTGTGCCTAACTGGCAGCAAGATATGTGATATTTGGGAATTAATTATACACTTTTATTGTTGTTGTTGTTAATCCTCACCTGAGGATATTTTTTCCATTGATTTTTAGGGAATGGAAGGGAGGGAGGGAAAGAGAGAGAAAGAGAGAGAGAAACATCAATATGAGAGAGACACATCACGTGGTTGCTTCCACACACCCCGACCAGGGCCAGGGATCAAACCAGCAGGCCAGGCACATGCCCTTGGCCAGGAATCAAATCGGAGACACTTAGGTGTGCAGGCCAACACTCTAACCATTGAGCACACAGGCCAGGGAAAATTATGTACTTTATAATGCTGACATTGAGTATTCTTCAATTCTGCCACCAAGGTATTCCAGTGTTTAGTTATTGATTAAATATGCAGTTACTTACTGTAGCCAGGTGGAGTTTTCCTTCTCTGGAGTAAAGTTAGGGAATTATCCTGAAGGTGTACAGGCTTCTGTACTTGACGAATTCCATATAGACTTTTTCCTAAGCTTTTGGTGACTTATATTTTTAATGTGATTCATATATAAGGGGCAACTTTCTAGAGGTCACCTGTGCTAAGCTGGGTGTTTTGTTCTTTGTCTGTGTTTAAGATTGTCACTTTTGGAGCACGTAATGAAAAGCACAAACAGCAGGTCCTCAGAGGTGAGACCGCCGAGTAACCTTTCTGCTCTTTGCCAGGCAAAAGTGGACAACGAAATCCTGGACTACAAGGACTTAGCAGCCATTCCCAAGGTCAAGGCAATTTATGACATCGAGCGTCCAGATCTCATTACCTATGAGCCTTTCTACACGTCCGGCTATGACGACAAGCAGGAGAGACAGAGCCAGGGGGAGGTAAGAAGTCCCTACAAGTTGGGAGTCACATGTATGAGAACTACCGACGGGAGTCCAGGCCAGTTCGAGGGTCTTTTTATTTTTTTTTAAATATATTTTATTGATTTTCTACAGAGAGGAAGGGAGAGGGACAGAGAGTTAGAAACATCGATGAAAGAAAGACATCGATCAGCTGCCTCCTGCACACCCCCCACTGGGGATGTGCCCACAACCAAGGTACATGCCCCTGACCGGAATCGAACCTGGGACCCCTCAGTCCACAGGCGGATGCTCTATCCACTGAGCCAAACCCGTCCAAGCATCAGAGGGTCTTTTGATTGCAGCCTTCGATCCCAGGGGCTGTGAGGTCCTCACAAACCTGTCCCCGGCCTCGGGAGGTTACAGAGAGGCAGGGGAGCAGACAGACCGCAGGAAAACCGGGTGAAGGAGGAGCAAGCGTTCGCATGGGGTGGAAGGATGGAGGAGCTGGCCTGCTGAGGAGGAGGCCACGCTCACGGGAGAGTCTGTGAGCCGCACAGAAAGAATAAGGCAGGAGGATCATCTGGGCGGGGCCGAGGGGTGGGAGGTCTGGTCTTGGGGCACGCTGAACTACAGTGGTACCTCGAGATACGAGTGCCCTAACATACGAGATTTTTTGAGATACGAGCCGTCGAGCAAGCTATTTTTGCTTTGAAATACGAGCAACATTTGAGATAGGAGTCATCGCGCGGATCGGCCGGCTGCACACGATCCACCAGTTTACCGCGACTCGAGCGTCTCATAGTTTCCCACGCCTCAAGGTTCCGGAAGGAATTAAACTCGTATCTCGAGGTACCACTGTATATTTATGGGGATCACGAGAAGCGAGAGTACACCCCGCAATTTTGACAGCTGCAGTTTTTAACACTGGGAGATAATTAGAAGGTGCAAAAAATAGAAGAATTTCGAGAGAATGGTGCCACCGGATAATACAGGAGTGTGTGCCAGGGTTCTGGAACTGAATCACCCGGGGTAACCTGGGGACTCCACATGCTGGTTGCATGATGTTAGTCATGTGACAGCCACTGTGACCTAGTTTATTCACCTGTACAACAGGATAACAGTGAGGATTAAATTAACTATCAACTCAAAATTAATATATATATATTCACATATATATACATATATATATATATATATATATATATCATATCCAAACAGTTTATTACCTATGAAAGCTCATGCATATGAACTAACCTTTTATAGAGAGCAGTTAGCAGAGAGCCAGGCTGGCGGTAAATATTCAGCCGTGACGGGTGATCCTATGGTTTGCACCTGTCCCCGAAGGGTTTACTCATGCTCTGCCAGCTGACCATCCTGTCGCTGGGCCAGCACCACTGAACCCGGGGACACACACACCCCCACCCCGCCCCCCGCAGGGCTGGGATTTTCCTGCCCTCCCCTCCTGCCCAGGTCTCTCGGGCTCTGCTGTATTTGCCCTGGGCTAAATTATTTTCCCCTCTAAATTGGTTTCCCTTTTATTTTTTAAACTGGAATCATGTACACACGAGTTTGGTTCACCTAGATATATATTCCTCAACTTCTGGTCTGAAATCAGCCGTTCAACCAAGGTGAAAACAGACTAAACTGTCTGTAACATCCATCTCAGATGAAGAAAAGGCATGAAAATGGGATTTTGTGTAACTTGGTCACAATTTTAGCATAAGATTTATTTTGTAACTGTGCTTACTTATAGTCCTGTTTCTATTTAGTTAGAAACATCATATATTGTTCTTTTTTGTTTATTTCCGATCTGGGTTTTACCCCGAAGGACAGCTCTGCATTGAGCTGGCTGGTCCATTTGGCAGGGAAAGTGGTATCGGTTTTCACGTAGTGCCATCTAGTGGTCGAATCGGTGTAGCTGCCTCTGCGGCCACTCGAATGCAGCTGTGCGAGCTACTTGATATTAACACTTTCTTCATAGAACCCTTATATTACCATTCTAGAAACACGGGAGAGGTAAACTTGAGATTCCGTGTGCCTTAGAAAGCAGGGGGAGGGCGGGGCCTGAAGGTGAATGGTGGTGATGTTGGCAAGGCCACCAGGGCAGGATGCCACAGACCTGGTCCTCAAACCATGGTATGGGATTGCTGTGCTTCTCATTCAGTTCATAATCAGGTTCACTGGATTCTGTAGACACTGCAACTCGGTAGTTAAGAGCACTGGTTGAGCACAGAGGGGGGATAATTCCCCTTTGTCTGGCTGAACCACAAGGTATTTATCCAAACCCATGGTTCTTAGGCGGAAACATGCACCACAGTCCACCGGGAACTGTGTGCCTGCCTCCAGAAGGGGGGCCGGCCTGGGGTGCTGGGGCGTGTCTGAGGAATAATGTTTGCAGGTGACGCTGACACACAACACTGATGAAAACTGACAAGTTCGCAAACATAGTGACTTTTCCTTCTTTCTGATTCTTCTAGTCTCCAAGGACTTTGTCTCCTACTCCGTCCGCAGAAGTAAGTGCCATTCTTGGGATTTATAGCGGGTGGAGCTGGGGAGTTACTCGCACCTGTCCTAAGCTAGGGTTTGGGGGAAAGGAAATGAAATCAGAGAACAGAGAAGCTGTGTGTGGGATTGTGATGACTGTAGGCCTCCTGGCAGGTAAGATGTGACTCTAAGGCCCAGCAGTGAAGTTCTCTTTCCATGGAGGCTCTGCGGTGGGTGACTGGCTTATCTGAAATGGCCAGCAGTGGTCATCGTGTGTCCTGTGAGCAGACATCGTCAAAGGAGGCCACATCCTTTAGCCTAAAATCGATGATCTTTTCCCCCTCCTGTGGCTGCAGTACCGATCTATAAATTATAACAGTGCCCTCACACTGCACCCCACATCCCAGTTTTGAGAGTTTCTAGGTTTGGGCTACCCCCCCCCCACAGTCACTACCTCCTTGGTGAGCAGGGGCTTTAGAAGTTCGTCCCTGTCATCCCTGCATCATTTTCCTTCGAGGGGTGGCTCTGAGACTAGTGACCTAAGCTCAGACCAGCTCAAACCAGCCCAGACCTGAGCTTGGTCCAGTACCAGGTCTGCCCGCCCTCTCTTTCATTGTCGCCATGACAGCTGATAACCAAGGGAAAGTGTGTCTTTTGTGCTTTCTGCTATTTTGCATTTCCTTCTGTATCCACTGAGCAAACTCCTCCGGAGTTCGATCTAGCCCCACCTAAAAGTAAAAATAAAAAGTAAATAAAGTCACTAGTCTTGTCTCAAAGCTGAGCAACGTTCTGGATAGTCTACGTAAAGCTGACCTCATCCTAAGGATTGCTGTAATTTGGTAGAGGAAAAACCCTGTCGTATTTGGATGGTCTGTGGCTTCAGCTTGTGAATAACCAATTTCTATAGCTTTCTGGTCATCACAGCTGAAGTTGTGAAGAATTAACTTCGCTTATTGACCAGTTGCAAGATTCAGGCACATTACCTGGGGCTTTTTGTTCCGTTGTTGTTTTTATTTGATTTATTGTGAAAGCCTCTTGCCACGTGCTTTCAGGTTTCGCGCAGCCCTGGTGCTGAGGTTTTGACATAGTCGTCGCTCACACACGCTTCCACTTCTGTTGTGTCAGCAGAAACCTCACAGGTCGACAAATTCCTGAAACGCCAAGCACGCTAACACTCTCCTCGTCCTTTACACAGTGATGCATTATGTTGCTGCGTGGGGCTTTCTGCACTTCATTATTTTTTTTTAATATGTTTTATTGATTTTTTTTATAGAGAGGAAGGGAGAGGGATAGAGAGTTAGAAACATCGATCAGCCGCCTCCTGCACACTCCCCACTGGGGATGTGCCCGCAACCAAGGTACATGCCCCTGACCGGAATCGAACCCGGGACCTTTCAGTCCACAGACCAACGCTCTATCCATGGAGCCAAACCGGTTTTAGCGGCTTTCTGCACTTTATACTTAACATGTTATCTTCTAGACTCGGACATGGGTGACGTGCTAATGGTGTGATTGTGCCCCAATGTACTCAATTGCTCCCCAACTTGATGAGCATGTGATACAAAGTTTTCTCCTTATAAATTCCTGACGATGCACCGGTCCACCAGCCAGGGCTCCAGTTTTCCCCTTGTAAATGGTGGCATTTTAAATATCGGGGCGTACATCCTAACGGTCATTTAAAGATCTCCTTTTGTTATTCCCTTGGGATATGTTTCCCAAAGCGGAGAGTAGAATGACCGAGGCCACCACCGGCTTGTTCTCCGGGGAAACCGGCTTACAGTGTCACCGGAGGAGGGTTGTGGACCTGGTGGGCCGCAGTGGGAACAGGGGCTGGGATGGGAGTGGGGGGGGGGCTGGGGGGGGGGCTCTGCCGGTACCCACGGGTCTCTTACCTGCTCGGAACCCTCTGAGACACGGGGAAGCCATAGCGTGCGTCCCGCCGTCCTTATTGTGCCGCTCTGTTGAAACTATGTACATGAACTTCATAAGCCTGACAAGCCCAAGACAGACTGAGTCACTGGAATGATTCCCTTATCCCAGATCTCTGTCCACACTGGAGTCTGTCGTGCCTGCCTGTCAGAATTGTGGTCAAGGCAGGTACCACAGGTCCCGACCAGAAGGCATGAGCCACGGATGCTCGTCTGCGTGATGTTTAAGGAACAGGGCCCTGAAGTGTACCCATGAGCAGGCAGGGGGCCCTGGACAGCTTTCGTGGGACTCGACGTCCCTGGAACGTGACCGTGGCCCGAGTGTGTGCTCACGCTTTCTCGCTCTGTGTCTCCAGGGTTACCAGGACGCTCGGGACCGGATGATGCACCGGTCCACCAGCCAGGGCTCCATCAACTCCCCCGTGTACAGCCGCCACAGCTACACTCCCACCACGTCCCGCTCTCCCCAGCACTTCCACAGACCTGGTAAGGCCGCGGCCCCCAGCGTGCGCTCTGTGTGATGGTCCACGTTTCTGTGTGATGCTTTCTCCCCATCACTGAGGGCTGGCTCCAATCACTGACCCCTCTTCCAGAAAATCAACCCAACAAACCCACAAAAACACCTCCCAGCGACTGAAGTGTGTGTGGCATCTTTTCGTGAAGCAGAGTTATCTTGTGGTCATGCTCATTATGCTTTATTAAATAATTACCTTTGGACAGGGCACGACTGGGAGCAAAGGAGGGTGTTTGGGGTTTGGTTTTGTTGTCCTTGTAGTCTTGAAGAAGATCTCACTACTTTTTCTTTTAATATATTAATATTTTTACAGAGAGGAAGGGAGAGGGATAGAGAATTAGAAACATCGATCAGCTGCCTCGTGCACGCCCCCCACTGGGGATGTGCCCAAAACCAAGGTACATGCCCTTGACTGGAATCGAACCTGGGACCCTCGAGTCTGCAGGCCAACACTCTATCCACTGAGCCAAACCGGTTAGGGCAGATCTCACCACTTTTAGACTTCAGTGAAGATCTCCAAGAGAAACTATTTTGATGTGCCTTTTAGGCCCGTCAACCTCATTCAAGATCCAGTGTCAGCCCTTGGTTGGTGGGTTTATCCATTTCTCTTCTCCAGGCACGTGATCTTACAGTCATGCTTGGTTGCATACCAGCTCAGGGTTGTCTATTACTTTTATGATTCATTCCAGCCCTCAGATTTTGAATCAGACTTGGAAAACATTCGTGATGTATTGTGAGAGAGAATCTGACATTGTAACGGACTGCCGTTGACCTTTACCTGGGTGAAATTTGACCCCTATGAGTGGGTGTCTCTTATGGGGAGTAAAAAAAGAATAGGGGGTCCCAGCACAGATCTAAATTCCCCAAGAAAGGGATTCCCGAAGGAAGACCTGGGCCTTTTGAACAAAGTCGTGGTTAGTGATGACATACATCTATGAAAACGTCATTCTAAGTGTCTTCCTTCTGCACGGCTGGTGAGAACAAACCCCTCATATGCTAACCCACTTGACAAAATACAACCAAAGGAAATGAATATAAGATGTGAAAGGATTGCAATCTTTCCTCAGAAGCCATCGATTTAATGCTATTAGAGGGATGAATTTTTATTATTTGATCCTTCAGTAATACATAGTTTTTTTCTAGACTCAGTACTTTGTTGAGATACAGTCCTATCTAATGAGCATTTTCAGGCGATGAATTCCTTTCTCTTTTCGTGTACAAGTATATTCATTTCACATGTGCCCCGGGCCTGGGTCTGGATGTAAGCCTTTGTCTATCTGGGTGACAAGCAATCCTTTCAGCTGCCACCCTGTGTGTGGGCATGCTGCTGAGGGAGGTCACTGAGACCCCACCCATGACCTTGTCAGAATGACACGGGGCTGCTGGGAGATTGTTCCGGAGCCCTCTGAGGGGTGAGGGAGGGGTCAGTCAGGGGCAGTGCTTCCCTTCAAGGCCATGTCCTGATTGAGCACCCGAAAGTTTTCGTCTGTCCCAGTCCATAGCCTTTAGAAATTCCCCCTTCTCGGTACCCCTCCTTCTAGCCTGCACAGTGTCTGACAGCTATAGGATGCTGATGATCAGGGTCTGTAAGCATTTTTTTTCAAAGTCTACCCTAGTGAAGTGCAGCTGGTGTGGTTCTGAGAGCGTGGTTGTGGTCTGTATATAGGGGTGGGGAACGTCCGGCCCACGGGCCGTGTAAGGCTCCCGAAATCCTTTGGTCTGGCCTTGCCAAGGCTGTAGAGGCGAGTTAGTGAAATGTGTGACCAAACCCAGCAGGCTGATCTCGAAGTCGGTGACTTGGTGTGGCCCGAGGATGACGATATAAATATCCACATGGCCCTTGGCGGAAAAGGCTCCCGTCCCACTCCGAAGGTCCCAGGTGCCAGGCGAGCGAGCAGGCCCCTGGGCTCAGCTTTAATGTCCATCCTCCTTCCGAGAGGACAGCACTGCCACTACCTGGTTCTCAGGATCCTAAGTTCTTGGACACCCGCGAACACAGACAGGCGTGGGGTCTTTTTCCTCCGAAAGCAAAATAAAGTTAGACTTCCAGTGGGCGGCGGCGGGGGGATGTGCAGCTTTAAAAAAATGAGAACCTGCCCCGTTACCCATCAGTCCTGCTTTTCAAGGTTCCTGAAATGACGGGCACTCTTTTGACATGTGCTTCCGAGGTTCTGGTTTGTCCGTTGCCTTTTAAAAACAGCTGTTTTGGGGTCTCGATGATGTGCCCGGTCCTGGCTGACCCAGAGCTGGTGGCACTCTAACAGAGGGGGAATGAAGGGGGGGAGAGAGTGGGGTCTTGGTGGCCATTCCTTCTCACCAAGGCCCTTGGTTCTCAGAGAGTGCCTCTGTGCCAGCCTGAGCCTGGGCATCTGCAGATCCTGCCCCTTGCCTAACCCTGAGCAGATGCTTTCTTAACCCTTTTGCCTTCCTCCCTTCCCTAACCCTAACCCTAACCCTAACCCTGACCCTAACCCTAACCCTAACCCTGACCCTAACCCTAACCCTAACCCTAACCCTAACCCTAACCCTGAGCAGGTGCTTTCTTAACCCTTTTGCCTTCCTCCTTTCCAGACTCCTGATTAATGATCTTTATCCCTCCCCCTCCCCCCTCCCCCTTTGGAATGATGCGCTGTCCCTGCTCCGTGTTGATCTCTGTTCTTCTCTTCTGTTTCCGCCGCCCCCCCCCCCCCCCC
>JAAGEH010000038.1:7821513-7883845 GCA_011751065.1 Lasiurus cinereus
ACTCCTGATTAATGATCTTTATCCGCCCCCCTCCCCCCTCCCCCTTTGGAATGATGCGCTGTCCCTGCTCCCGTGTTGATCTCAGTTCTTCTCTTCTGTTTCCGCCACCCGCCCCGCCCCCCTGCGCCAGAGCTGCTGCCTCCTGGTGTGCACAGCTTGTCCTCCCTGCGCACCAGCAGCCTCAGCTCCGCCCGCGGCGACTCCCGCCCCAACTCCCCCTTCCGACACCACTTCATCCCCAGGGTCAAAGGTAAGGAGGCAGGCTTCCGGGCAGGCCGTGCCCGCTGGAGAGTTATTAGCACCCGGAAGGCTAATAAGGTCCTCTCCCTCCGAGGCTGAGCCCGGCTTCCCGCTGCCTGCCTGCGCGGCGCCTGCACCAGCAGCGCCTTAGAACGGGCATCACGCCTCTCGGCAGAGAAGCATGATGCCACTTCTAAGGGCCCTCAGTGAAGCAACAGGAAGCTTGTTTATGACCCCACGATTGATCTATAACACACATATATATTGATATTTTGTTTTTCTGTCCCTCAAAAGCAAAATATAATATATAGAGTTGGGGTATTTGCCTGGTTTTATTTTTATTTTTTTAATATATTTTATTGATTTTTCACAGAGAGGAAGGGAGAGGGATAGAAAGTCAGAAACATCAATGAGAGAGAGACATCGATCAGCCGCCTCCTGCACGTCCCACAGTGGGGAATGTGCCCGCAAGCAAGGTACATGCCCCTGACCGGAATCGAACCCGGGACCTTTCAGTCCGCAGGCTGACGCTCTATCCACTGAGCCAAACCGGTCTCGGCTTGCCTGGTTTTAAAGATGGCATGTGGCTCAGCCAAACCCAGCTGGATTCGAAAACCGTCCCAATGGGGATGAGCCTCTTAAGAAACCATGTACCCATAGTAAAACGTTTAGACTGTATAGACACTATCGACAGGCGCTGGGACTGAAATGTCTCGGTCGCGCGCCGACCGAGTCAGCTTCTGTTGGCCTGCCCTGGTTTCCACATGATGGAGGGAGAGGCTCTGCCTTCTAAACTCTGACCCTGCCCCCCATTCCTGCCCGTCCGTCCCCTTTAAGGCATTCCCACTGTCTCCTTCATTGTCCCTTATGCTGCTGTAGCAGTCCTCCCTGGGGCTCTGGGACCCTCCTCATGCTGGGGAACCCCAGAGCCCCCAAAGGAAGCAGGAAATAAACAAGTGTGAGGGTCCACAGGATGCTGCGTTCCCAGAGCCCTGACTTAAACCCGTGAAAGTACAGGGGTACCTCGAGATACGAGTTTAATTCGTTCCATAACCTTGAGGCGTGGGAAACTATGAGATGCTCGAGTCGCGGTAAACTGGTGGGTCGTGTGCAGCCGGCCGATCCGCGCGATGACTCCTATCTCAAATGTTGCTTGTATTTCAAAGCAAAAATTGCTTGCTTGATGGCTCGTATCTCAAAAATCTCGTATGTTAGGGCACTCGTATCTCGAGGTACCACCGTAGCTAAATGGGGGGGAGCAGGCAAGCACCGATGTGGCCAGGGGTTTGGGCCAGGCCCAAAGGAGTCTAACCCTGGTTCCAAATGCTTGTGTCACTCACCGTCCTTGCACAGCCTAGACGTTATTGTACTGGGAAGATGGCTTGCCATCCACTCGAGCTCTTTCGTTTTTGCTCGCTCGGATTTTTGAGCATCTGAGTCCTAAAATACAGCTGCGTTGTGCTGATCAGCATGTAGTCGTTTTATGGGTGCTATTCTGGCCCTCTCTGCCGTGAAAATAACGTTGCTGACACGCTCATCGAAGACACACGCTGCTTGCCATTAACAAAGAGACCCGTCTTTTTTGGTAGACACAGCACTTGCTAAAATTCTTGACAGATTATTTAAAGTGGTTATTGCTGATGTTTTGGAGAGAGAGAGAAGAAACTTTTTTATATAGATGTAAGGTGATACTTCAGACAAGTTGATAAAACCATAAGATATTATTGAAGAAACTTCAAAGATGTATTTTTTTCTTTTTTTAAAAATATATATTTTTTATTGATTTTTTACAGAGGGGAAAGGAGAGGGATAGAGAGTTAGAAACATGGATGAGAGAGAGACATCGATCAGCCACCTCCTTGCCACTCCCCAATGGGGATGCGCCCACAACCAAGATACATGCCCTTGCCCGGAATCAAACCCGGGACCTTTTAGTCCGCAGGCCGATGCTCTGTCCACTGAGCCAAACTGGTTTCGGCCAAAGGTGTATTTTAAAGAGACGTGAATATAGAAGCCCTTGGCCGAATCAAGATTGTGTTGGTTTTTAATCCACAAGGGAAAATACACTTTTAATTCATTGAGATGTAAGCGGCCTTGTTTGGTTATGTTCCCTTTCAGAAGAGACACTTTCCGTAGAAAGAGAAGGACCGTGCGCCCTGTAAGGCCATGCAAATAGCACATCACAAAGTGTCATATACCTTCTGTCTGTGGGAGAGATGGATGGCACATCCATAGGGACACTGGGTCCTGGCTTGAGTACTCTCTCTGTCACTAGCTCGCTGGGGGACCTCGATGTTGGCTGGACTTTGTGAGTGTCACTTGCATCATCTGTAAAACCTCTCCTAGGTCAGTAGGGCGTGTGAGGTCAAGTGCCCTGGTGTGTGTAAGCCCCGAGCTCATGAGAGTCTTTGGTGCCCCTGGACATGGTGCTTTTAAAACACTTAACCATCGTCCTTCCGCTCTTCACAGCAGCGATGACGTAGGCCCAGAATGGGATGGAGAGCTGAGGCCCTGGGAGGGTGACCTGGCCTGGGGCTCACAGCTGGGAAGTGGCAGCTCGAGGACCAGACCCCAGCCAGGCCTTCCCACCCCTCGTGCAGATGAGGTGTGTGCATTTCGGCACAAAACAGACAGAGAGTTTAACTTTTAAAGCAAACTCTTCTTGTCCACCTCTTCTTAACTAGAACATTGAATTCTTATCGAGGGCAAGACAGACAGCTACTTTGGTCATGTCGATGACAAAATTAGCAATTTTTTTACTTGTTAAAAGAAGTATTTAACTGGTTCTAAAAGAATTACAGCACCTCTGCGTGTCTAAGTGGTGCTTTATTAAAAAATATGGATATACCTTCTTTTCTGTGTCCAGTCTGAATTGGAAGTTTTTGACACAAGTATTATGGATTTAAATGATAAACAACCTTAGGCTAAGAGGGGTTAGCATGATCCTGAACTTATACTTAAACACATCTAATAATCTCCCACTTCCTTTTCACTGCACAAATACTTGTATCTTGTTTATATGACATTGTTTATAGAAAATAAACTAAAAAAATATAGAAAATGTAATGTACATCACAGTATATGCTGTTTTATTTTTATTTTATATATATATATATTTAATTGATTTTTTACATAAGGGAAGGGAGAGGAATAGAGAGTTAGAAACATCAATGAGAGAGAAACATCAATCAGCTGCCTCCTGCACGCCCCCTACTGGGAATGTGCCTGCAACCAAGGTACATGCTCTTGACCGGAATCGAACCTGGGACCTTTCAGTCCGCAGGCCGACGCTCTATCCACTGAGCCAAACCGGTTTCGGCTATATGCTCAGTTTTAAAAGTACATGAGCTTTTTGCTGGACTACAAAATGAACCATGGAGAATTTGTATAGTAGCTAGATTGCTTTAAACGCCTGGTATCGTTGCATGGCTAAATGCTGATTCTCCAGAGAATTCCTTCTTGGTTGTTGTGAAAAACATCTATCCATTCAGCTGGAAGGCCTCTCCAGCGTTTGGGAATTCCCACAGGGAGGGAACTTCTGGCCATTGGAGAAGCACGTGCGCAGAGTACCCCAGATTTTTCCTGCCCCTTCTTTGGAAGTTACTTTTCCTCTTGGAGCTTGTTTGTGGTCTCAGGGGAGTTTTGAAAAGAAACGTAAGCTAGAGAGCTTGAGGCCCCTGGGGTAGGATGGCCATCTGAAGAATGTGTGCAGCTAGAAGGGAGGAGCCCTTCCACTCTGACAGCCTGAAGCCCAGCCCCCCACTGCCCAGGCCCACTTCCTGCTCCTTATTTCTCATGCATGTGGCCCGGGCCCCGGGGTCTGTGGAGCTGAGGATGCCTGCATGGGTGTGAAGCGGAGATGCACATCACAGGCTGGCTCTGTGTCCCTGGCTTCCCCATCCACTTCCCGCGGCCTCTGTCTTGTTTCCCAGCGTGCCTTTCTTTCTGTTTTCTGATCTTCCTTGCAGCCTCATTCTGGTATGTCATTGTTGGATCACGTGGGCTAGTGCATGCCTGGAGATTTGGAATTTTCACTGTTTGGGGATCTGTTTGTGCTGTGCTTTCTGAGTTTCTCTTCCCTCCCTTTGAAATACCGTTAGATATGACGTTCTGTGTCCATGAAACATATCAATCAGCTGAGTGGCTCTGGTTCAGACAGGTATTGGACACTCGCTGAAGGGAGCCGGGACACTGTTGAAGCTTTAGACAGGGACTGGCAATCTTGAAACTGGCATGAAATTCTAGATGCTGCCAACTTTCAGGTCCCCTCACAATATTCATTTCTATTTTTAAAATATGAGCCCTTAGAGGCTAGAAAGCTAAGCGTGTGCCTACGGGTTCCACGGCAGACACAAGCAAGGCAACATCAATCAGCACGTGTCTTAGAATCTGTCACTAGGCACACGGGCTGCCAGAAAGCATGGAAGTGAGGACTGAGCTTTTGAGTTTGTTAAATGCGTGCCAGGGTTCTTGTCCCAGCCTTACAAAGGGTTCAGCAATCTGGAGAAAGGAGCTGATGCGTAGATTCAAGAAGGAGTCCAAAAACGAAAGAATTTTGAAATGCATGGGAGTCAGAGGATCTTCAGCTAAAGAAGCTGAAAAGACTACTCTCTGGATTCAGGACCCCATGCTATTTATTAACACAATTTGTCGTAGGGCAAGGTGGAGATAATAAACATCAAAGGGTAAGATTTCAAAGGGTAGGGTACAAAAGCATTGTCAGTTTGGGGAATAGCCTACAGCTTTTCAGGTGTTTGGCCAAAAGAAGGCAATAACATGCAGATTTAAGATGCTCTGACAGAAAACAATTATCCTATTCAGGGTTGGAGGAGGTTCCAATAGGTAAATTACATATGTGGCTCAGCCTTTGTTGAGCCGCCCAAGCTTCACCAACCTTTTGATGAAACTCTTGTAATTATGACCTGTTGGAATTGGTTCCCGGCAGAGGAGTAGAGTGAGAATTCTGTGAGTGAGTGATCTTCCAAGGACTGAAAAATTGGCTTCCTTGGTTGACACGGAAGGAGCTAAAACTGGAAGCCAAGAAATGTATCTGTGTTCCTACGGCAGCATCTCCTCACAGTGGCTAAGATCACTAAGAACTTAGACTGAGCCAACACAAGGATTCGTGTGACGGAAAATGGCTGGGAGGGTGCTGTGTACAATATTATGTGATAAATACACTATTACATTATTTGTCAACAATGCCTTTACTCTGGGCTGATAGGTGATGATGATGCCTTCATATACACTATTTTAGCTGCTGCCTCTTAAATTACTTATGTAATAAACTTAAGTACAAAAAAAAAAAAAACCTTTTAGGGCCTCATCAGCTATTTCCTTCCAGGATAGAGTTAAGTTTTATCACTTAAAGGTCAGGTATTTAACCTAGCAAAGTTGGAAACAGACCTCATCTTGAAGATATTTCTTTTTCTTTGAAAATGACAAAAGTTGCCGAAACCGGTTTGGCTCAGTGGATAGAGTGTCGGCCTGCGGACTGAGAGGTCTTAGGTTCAATTCCGGTCAAGGGCACGTACCTTGGTTGCGGGCACATCCCCAGTAGAGGGTGTGCAAGAGGCAGCTGATCAATGTTTCTATCTCTCTATCTCTCTCACTTCCTCTCTGTAAAAAATCAATAAAATATTAAAGAAAGAAAAAATAAAGGAAAATGACAAAAGTTTGTTGTGCCTTTGGTGCTCCAAGGGCGAAGCGTGTGGTACCAGCAGTGTTATATTGCTGAGCCCTTACTCCAGGGAGCCCTCGTAACGCAAGGAAATCATACTGTACAGAAGCGCTCAGATGGGCATGTTGCTGAGTCTCTCTTTACCTTGCTTTAAACTTTTGTGGGAGTTCTATTTCATTTATATTTTTTTAATTGATTTCAGAGAGGAAGGGAGAGGGAGAGAGAGATAGAAACATCCATAATGAGAGAGAATCATTGATCGGCTGCCTCCTGCACGCCGCCTACTGGGGAATGGAGCCCACAACCGGGCACGTGCCCTTGACCAGAATCGAACCTGGGACCCTTCCGTCTTCAGGCCAATGCTCTATCCACTGAGCCAAACCAGCTAGGGCTGTGGGAGGTGTTAAATGATTATACAGAGAGTTAAATCTACTTGCAAAGACTTGAACACATGAGGGCTTTTTCTAGGAACTAGAAAGGTCAACGGTTGCTGAAGATACGCAGCCAAATAAAGAACTGTGCCCAACTGGCGCCAGCATTCGGCTGGAATGCACCCCCGGGAGTTCAGAGTTGTGGGCCGCGTCCGAGAACAGATGGGCTTCTCTGGCCACGTGCCAGCAGAGCACCTTCATGCAGGAAAGATGTTTACCAGTCGGGCAAATGCCAGTGTTCCCAAAACCTTAAACCCTGTGTCCTATGCATGCAGATATTTGTGGGTGCACATGATTCCGGCTAATGATTATCAAAACAAATGTAATGGTGTTTCTTCTGAGGAGACACAATAGCCCACACCCGCGCAAACATTTCCCTGCAATGGCTGGTGTTGTACAAGTACAGGGAGGCCAGAGGCGGAGGGGGCAGGGCAGGAGCAGTGGGGTTCAGAAGCAATAGCACCCCGTGCGGAGGGTCTGCAGAATGAGTCTTCAAAGCACCAACCTCAAAGAAACCCGAGAAAGTTGAGTGTCTCTAGAATGTCTTTGGAGAGGAGCCCACAAGAGGTATTCTGTTTTTCAATGATGGCTCCCTCTTCTGAATCATCCCTAATGTTTAGAGGTGTCAAGAATCCCCCTGACACAAAATGATTAAGTTGGGGTTATTGAGGATCGGCTCTAATGGGAACGTTATAAAAACGGGGTGCTATGGTGATCCCCTCGCTGCCTTTCAGGAGGAGAGAGATGGTGCGGTGGTGCTTACCGTTGAGGCCATCAAGAGTCCGTTGGCCTCTTCAATCATTCATTCATGGACGTTTACTGGGCATGCACGCTGGCCAGGCGCTGTGCGGAGCACCGAGATGAATGAGACCGAGTTCTCATTCTTCCTTAGATTTAAAGTGGGATTTTCTTCTACAAATAGAGCACAGTCTCCCTCCCCTGCTTGCTTCTACCTGTGTTAATGACACTTTTTTTTTTTCAGACATGAACCAGTTACTTCTTTTTTTAGGAGGGTGATAATGAATGAGAGAGCATTTTTGGAAATGAGTTTTTGAATAGATCGCAGTGTAGAGTGAAGCGTCATCATTTGTAGAAGCTAACATCTGGCTTCAGTAGTAAAGTCTAATTATAATGTATTGGGAGCTAGATGCTTAAGTGGCTGAGGGAGCGGGGGAAAGACAAAAGTTTCAGAATATGAGAAGCAAAAACTTAGACTATTTATTTGAGCCAGTTCAATTCAGGTTTCATACCTGAAATACCGTACTGCCCATTTGGTACAGACCTGTGCTCTGGTGACCAACAATTACACGCATTGAAAGATTAAAACCATGGAATGTGTTGTTTTGAAACTCCAGCAGTGGACATCTTTCATTTTCTGCTGGCCAGATTTAGGACAGTTTGGCCTGCTTACCTGAGGAAACTAAATGAGTACCATGTTATGTGACAACTATGTCTCCTTTAAAAAAAAAAATTAAAAAGATGGTGGGAAAAAAATCAGCTCTTGCTATATTTTAAAAAAAATCTATGATGTATTTGAAGTTGTCATCATTAGATAAATTGATCTTCACCAGAATTTAAAACTTTTGCTTTAAAGGGCACTGTCAAGAAAGTAAAAGGCAGCCCACAGAATGGGAGACAGGTCTCCGTTTACTCCTGCAGTTCGTGTGGTCAGCAGGGAGGGCAGAGGCAGCCTCACCCAGCATCCTCTCCACACCCATCCCCATTTTCCTCCAAAATCACCACACTTTCCAGCCAGTGGCCAGTTCTGTTGCTCCCACCCCCTGTGCCCTTCCATGCCTCCTTCCTTAGGATGCTCCAGCCTTCTGAAATCTGAGCGTCCCCACCCTCTGCTCACTACCCACCTGGCAAGCATACTCTGCCCTGTCCCACACAATTCTCATATCTTTCTGTCACTTTCCTGGGGAATTGGTGGTGTGCACCTTTGTGTTACAATTTTTCATATGCCTCTGAATACTATGGCAAGGTATCCTATCTAATAAAAGAGAAACATGCAAATTGACCGTACATCCGCAACACCCACCAGCCATGCCTACCAGCCAATCAGGATCGAGTATGCAAATTAACCCAACCAAGCTGGTGGCTAATCTGCATATCCTGGTGCAGAGCGAAGACTGAAGGCAGTGTAGAAGGAAGCCCAGCATTGCAGAAGTGAGGGAAGTAGGCAGAGCGGGAAGCAGGTAGGGCAGGCAGAGAAGGGAGGGAAGCAGGCAGGGCAGTGGGGACCACCGCAGGAAGCTCTGTTCTTGCAGGAATCTTTCTGCAATGGGCCTCTACTTGTAAATATGTGTCTTAAGTCTGACTCCTTAGGGAGACTCTGGGCCCCTGGAGGGCAGGGACTAAATCCCCTTCTTCTACTTCTCCTCACTCATGTCTCAGGGCCCAGCCAGCCCAGGTGTTCAGTCCATATTTCACGGATGCAGTCATTCGAGTGGGTGGTGCCTCATCTTTGTAGAGAAAGATGGAGAGGGATTTCCAGTGCCTGGAAGAAAGGGTATATTTCAAGGAGGAAACAGAAACACACGCTGCATTGAAAGCCCCCGGGTTGCTCAGGGGGAGGCCTGGGTGACTGCACAGGCCCCCAGACTTAGTTTCGTCCAGAGAAATGCAGTCCAGCCCCAGCCTCCGTCATCATGCCTGGAAGGCTGGCATTTGGGTCGCCTGTCCCCCTCCTTCACATGCTTGGGACCTCACCATCTAGCAACTGGTCCTGACCCCTTAGCCAGCGCCTTTCCATCCCTCGTACCGAACGCCCCGTCCGATCAGCGCCCTGCCTGGCTCACAGCCTCAGCCACACGCCTGGGATGACGCTCCTCGCTGCTAGCTGCTTGACCACCGTTACCTGCGCTCGAACCTCCCTTTCGGAAAACTAAACCTTACCCCCCGCCCCTTTGCCAGCCACGTTGCTGCCTTGAGTTTGTTTCTTTCGTTCCTCCTTTGTGGATGTATACCCCTCTCTCCCCTGCCCCGTTGGTGGTTTCGAAGTTTTATTACGCTCGCTCGGTTTCCGTTATCACTGTCCCTCCTCTCATTTTGTTTTCTCCATTCTTCTCATTGGAGGCAATGAGCCGTCCAGCGGCCGGAACTCCCCTCTCCCCCACCGGCCCGACAGCCGCCCTCTCACTCCAACTTACGCTCAGGCCCCTAAACATTTCCATGTTCCAGGTAGGAGCTGACACGGTCTCTGTCATGGTGTCCTGTCGCAGTGTAGAATGTAGCCTTGTCACCTCTGTCTCGTCTCCATTGCTCATGCTCTTTACATCGGGATGTACCGTTGACCAACCCTAAATTGCAGGATCAAAACCTTCTCTGTGGAACCCCAGGAGGGTCTCAAAGGGTTGAGTTCTCCCCCGTTATTTTTGCGGGGGCGGGAGGCGCAGAGCGAAGGGGTGAGGGTTTGAGTGGTGCTGTTTTTACTGAAATGTTAATGTCACCTTTGTGTCAGCGGCTCCTTGGATGTCATGCTATGGCTTGGTGTCGTTGGCTCATTAGCGCCATGCCAATGCAGTGACCTCCTCCTTCTTAAAGATGGGGCCACAGCGACTCAGAGTGCCTTTGTTTTTCCTGGGTCTCCTCCGGGGACGCCCTCCCCAGGGTCTCTCTGTGGCCTGCCCCTCACTCCCCACCCCCGGAGCCCGCAAAGGTACCTTGCAATTTATTTATTTTTTTTAAATTTTTAATATATTTTATTGATTTTTTACAGAGAGAAAGGGAGAGGGAGAGAGTTAAAACATCGATCAGCTGCCTCCTGCACACCTCCTATTGGGGATATGCCTGCAACCAAGGTACATGCCCTTGACCGGAATTGAACCCGGGGCCCTTGAGTCCACAGGCTGACGCTCTATCCACTGAGCCACACCAGTGAGGGCGGTATCTTGCAATTTAGGCGTGGTGCTGGCCGCTTCGCTCTGTCGCCGCAGCACCTGCTGTCCCCGCACGAACAGCCACCTGCCACCCAGAACCGGGGAGATCAGCACCCACCAACATCGTCATGTGTTGCCTCAGCTCCACTCGGAAAGGCAAAACTGGCCATCCGCCGTCACGGCATCTTTTTTCCATGGGAAGCACGTGGTTTTGCTTCTTTTAGTTCCTGAAAAGGGTTTCATACGTGACCCACTGTGTTCATGCCAGTGCACATATTTGGGATCTGGAACCGGTTTTTTTCTTTTTGCATTCCAAACTGACCCAATAAAACAGAGGAAACGTCATTGAGATTCATCCCACTGAGCAAGATTGCCTTTTTTAAAAGTTTCATTGAACCTTGAAAATCACTGTTACCCAGTTGAATACCCCCTTTTTTTTTTGCATGAAGGATGCCCAGATACAGTGCCCAGGGTTCTGGAGAAGCAAAGCTTTTGACATTCCCTGAGTGTTTGTGCTCCAAGTGAAATGGCAGCATAATCAAATGGGGTCCTGTGTAAATATGTGAATAATATTTGGCATCTCAGTCTTTTTTAAAAAAAAAAAATTGGCCTACAGAAGTTAGGAGTTAGGCAAACATCCTGGTCGTACATCTGACTAGTTTCGCCCCTAAAAAGTGTGTCTGTGTTTAAAGAAATTCCTCCTAATTTTTCCACATTGCTTTCCACGGTCCCATTCATTAGTTAAGAAGTAAATTGAGCCACTGGTTTCTGCCGGGAGCTCAATTTCTAGACAGTAGCATTTTGGGGGTCTTCCCCAAACTGGTTATGTCTTCCTCACCATAGAGTACTCCACTGCTTGCATTTCTTCCTGTTTCAGTCCTCCTTTTATTGGAAATCAGTGGCTCATGAATTAATGCCATCTCTCTGTCTGCGAAGATGTATTACAAAGGGTTTCATACCACCTGTAGCAATCCGCTCATCTCTGTAATTCCCCGCTTCCGGTAGCACCTCTCTTTGTAATACAACAGTTGACCGTCTGGGTTATATTTGTTCAAGAGTCTTCCGTTTGGTTGGCCTCTCGGTTGTTCTGTTTTTTGGTGTTTTTTTTTCCCCGTCTCAGAACTGGTTCCCATAATCACTCACCTTTGCTTTTCGTTTCCACAGATCAAGGAGTCAACATTTACCGAAAACCACCCATCTACAAACAGCATGGTAAAACCGCTTTCCTCCGCCTTAGCTTCTAAGTAGCAGCCTTCTCTTCGCTGTCCTCTGAAAGGCTTTTCAGCTGCTGCTTTTGAGAATCAAACCGGGGTGCCCCGCAAAGTGTGCCTTGAGGCCCTCCTGAGATGCCGACATTGTGAAACTGGGGTTTCCAGAGGGAGGAGGCTGAGCAGGGTCAGGAAGCTTCTAGCTCATCTCTGAGCCCGTCTAACCGTGTCTCTTGCCCTTCATTGAGAAGGGGTAGGATTAGCCACACAATAACTCACAAACACCCTAACCAGACATGCTTGTTTTTTCTCTGCCATTTTAATGATCTAACCAGCCTCTGTAACTACCTTGATCAGCTTACAATTTAACTAATGAAAACGAGTGGCAAGCCAGCTTTCCGGGAAAATGAATTGGACGCAGCCCATGTCAGCGTGGCTGTCCAGTTCCCCAGTTTCTTCTTTGGCATGAAGACATGTGTGCCCGGTGATGGAGTGGAAGGGGCACACGCTGCCTCAGAGTCCTGGCCCTCGTCCCAGCTCCTCACCTCTATGACTTAGGATGTCCTGGACACAATCCCTCTGCCCCTCCGTTTTCTCAAACCTGTGAGTTAGGCTAGTTTGTCTGCGAAATGCCTGCAAACCTACAATCACTGTAGTGGGTGTTGACTGGTGCTTTCCTTGTCCGGGAAGATGGAATTTTGAAGCCCAGGAAATCACCTCACTCTGTGTCAATCACATCCCCCCCACTCCCTGATTAGGTCTGTCAAGATTTATCTGCCACGAATCTTGGTGAATGGATTCCTCTAAAGCAGTGGTTCTCAATCTTTCTAATGCTGTAATTTTCATAACTGTAATTTTGCTATTGTTCATGAATCGTAATGTAAATATCTAATGTCGCGACCCACAGGTTGAGAACCTCTAGCAGGGTCGCCTAAAACCATCGGAAAACACAGATATTTATGAAGTAGCAACGAAAATAATTTTATGGCTGAGGGTCACCACAACATGAGGAACTGTATTAAAGGGTTCTGACATTAGAAAGATTGAGAACCACTGATCCAAAGCCAAGATCAGTCTTCAAGTGATTTCAGAAAATTAGATACACATTGTGCCTGGAAATTTGAAGGCTGCCTTTAAAAGGTAGTTGACATTAACGAGTCCTTCAGGATTAGGATGACACGAAAAGCAAACAAAGTCCAAAGTTAGGCCTACATTCTCGGCGGGGAAGAGAATGTAGGTACTGTAACGTGTGTGGAATTAGGACTTTCTTCTTCATTCTGTTGTTTTTTTTTTATTTAAGATTTTACTACGCCACGTGCTTGCTTTTTTAAGTTTGTTAACATTGTTTTTGTTTTTGTTTTTTTTATGGTTTAATGTCTTGTCACCCACTCATTAACATGTGAATGTTTACTGACTTCACCAATTCTAATGAGTAAGTACTCTTTGAAGTCATGTATTTTTTTTCCCTCCAAACTTAAGAATCAGATTCTCAGTTAGATTTCTCAATTTAGAGTCTTCTTAAATACTGGAATCTTTAGGCCCGGCCTCTCTAAACAAAAGTAACCCAATGATTGAGACTAAAGATGTAATAGTGTCAGATGATTTATTTGGAAGGGATGAATTGGCTTCTTTTCTTGAAATTTACTTTGATTTTCCTCTTTTCTTTCAGGCCGTTGTAATTAATTAGTGTAGCTCACCACTGCTGTCTGTCCTGATACATTTGGAAAATACTAGGTTTAGAGAAAGGCACACTTTTTTTAAAAAAAATACAGAACTTTTTTTTAAATACAGAATTGCACTAACACATTTTGTTCTTCTTTAAGAAGAGGATATTTGTGCAGTGCTTTCCAACCTGATTTTTTTTTTTTTCACTCATGAGGTTAATGATTCAGAAAAACACTGTTCTGGCCCAGGCCTGGTTCCTCATTTATTCCAAAGAACGACCTGGGTCAAGTCACTTAAGCAAATGGAGGCCTAGAAGTTTTCAGTGAGAATGAGGACTGAGAGCTGAAGACTCAAAGGATTATATCCAGATTCAGAAAGCCGGGAGCCCTGGGAGAGAGGAAGTTTTATTTAAAGCAACATAAACATTTTTAAATGTTTGGTAACCTCCCAGGTCCTTGGCAGAGGCAGGACCTGCGCGTTTCTCCCTGATTAGATTTGGGGCTCTAAGCTGACGACGCTTCCTCTCAGCAGAGCCATTAAGAGCCCTGGGCGGGCCTGCTGCTGCCAGTCTGGCCCCTGTGCTTTAAAGTGGGGTGATTCACTCGTGTGTGCAGACTCTCAGACCAAACAGTGGGAGCACAGCAAACGTAGTCACTGCGCTGGTTCCTGCAAGCTGAAAGTGGGTTTTCCCACGCCTGTTTCTCCTGGGACGCAAGGACCCATGTGCAGGGTGCCCCAAAACAATGTATATCCACTTTCACGGCTGAGAGCTCAATTTTGAAAATTATAACTGCCTTTATCCTTATTCAAAGTGCTTATATACGTTGGGGGGAAGGGGACACCCCATCTAGTATAGAAGTATTACAGTGAACTAGAGCAGTATATTTGTGGCTCAGAAGCCAAAAGACAAAGCCAGCCAGCTGGCTTGTGATTAACAACTACAGTCAGATGACAGTGTCATGCTTTTAACTCAGCTCTTTAATTTCAAGTGACTAATCCAGATGTCTAATTGCTCTAGGAGTTTGTCCCAATAGAAATTTCTGGGATGATGGGAATGTTCTATGACTGTTGTCCAATACAATAGGCACTAATCACGTGGCTACTGAGCACTTAAAATTTGCAAGTGAGAAGCTGAATTTTAGTTTAATAATTTTTTTTCCTATTTAACTTATTATTCATCCTCACCCGAGGATATTTTCCCATTGATTTTTAGGGAGAGTGGAAGAGACAGGGAAAGACAGAGAGAAATATCGATGTGAGAGAAGCACATCGATTGGTTGCCTCCGGCACAAGCCTCGACCAGGGTCCAGGCCCTGGAATTGAAGCCATGACCCTTTGGTCCACAGGCCGATGCTCTATCCATGGAGCCAAACTGGCAAGGGCTAAGTTTATTAATTGAATGTAAACCGCCACGTGTTGCTGGTATCAGAGAGCAGGCTCCAGAGCAGATGTAGAACAGGTGTAAAAGGAAGCTTCGTTTCGGGGAGCCTCCGATGGGCCGAGCTGGCACGGGGCACCACTGACCGGGTGACGGATTGATGATGGTAATAAGCAGAGCCGTCCGGAGTGGAAACCTTTGGCAGGGAACAGGACCCTGTGTGTGGGTTGACCACCGCGGCCTTGCGGACCGGTAGCTAAGCTCCCCCTGATTCCGCCTAGATGCAGCTGCCTTGGCAGCCCAGAGCAAGTCTGCAGAAGACATCATCAAGTTTTCCAAGTTCCCAGCAGCGCAGGCGCCAGACCCCAGCGAGATCCCAAAGATTGAGACGGACCATTGGCCTGGTCCCCCCTCGCTTGCCGCCGTAGGTATGCGACTGTTACAGCTAAGCCAAATGGACAGGTTGCTAGGAGACCTCGAAGTGCAATGCTTAAGGATATGCAAGGTTTTTAAGAAAAGGACGACCAAGAAGAGGTAGAATAGCGGGAAGAACTAATGCGGTGTTAACGTGTGTGCAAAATGCTTCCAAGCTACCAACACGCCTCACCAGAGCCTTGCTCTAACCAAATCACCAAGAGGCAGAACTGGTCTCAAACGGATGATGCACACGGACCCTCAGAGTCAGGACTGCCCAGAGTTGGTAACGTTTGAATGCCACTGACTCGAAGCCCTTTGGCAAGTACATTGCTCTACAGAATTAGAAGTTAGGTAGCGAGTTAACCGAGGGTCCACAGAAGCATTGGCTTCTCGCAAATTCGTTTCAGACGATTTCTGCTTGTAATTGCAGTTCTCTTAGCAGCTAATCTTAACCCTGAAGCACTGTCAATTTTCTTACGAGATTACCTTCTCCATTTCTCAGGGGAGGGCTACTACAGAGTTACGCGATCTGAAATTACTCGTGTCACGTTAACGTGATTTTACATCCATCGTTTCCATGATCCTGTGCTCCGATGTCACATTCCAGCTGTCTCATTCTTTGCTTTGAACCTCCAATGTATGCTTTAGAATTGTGTCTGTGTCTTTCTTTACTGTTTGTCAGTAGCGAAATCACTTGGCCTAAGAAGTGATATTAAGCAAGCTCAGACGCTAATACTATAAAAGTTGAGAGAGTTGGACTTACAGATGTGACTCTCGTATCACATTTCTGTTGACAACCTAAAAGGCCTTCAATTTTCCAAAACTTCCAAATGGTTTTCCTCATGCTATTTTTTTTATCGGTTTACTTTTAGAATAACTTTTACAAGCACTATCTGTAGATTTTAAGGCAATGTATATGGGTAGAAATAGTCAAAGAAAATCCATCTTGAGTTCATCACTCACAAGTATTCTCTGCATGATGTTGCCTTGAGATAGATCTGATTCTTGCAAACTTGGGTTTATTCATTTTTATAATAGAAAGAGAGAATGCTCACCTTGACTTTTATGATTTTAGGAACTAAGAGCCAATCATATCAGCTTTTCTCTTCCAGGTAGCTCGTGGGGCCCTTAAGGTTCCCAGTTCAGTCACGTGGCTTAGTGGGGTCTTTACCGCAACCAGACCCAAAAGGGGCCAGGAGAATTAACATTTTGTTGTTGCAACTGACATCCCCCAAATAGTTTACAGCTCTTCGGGCTTCCAAAATGAAGGCAATTTCTGGCCCATTAATCAAAATAAGAAAAACTGAGACAATTAAGGTCTGTTTTGATTAGATTAGCAAGCTTTCCTGTTTCCTCCCACGGTCACATTCATCCAAGGAAAAACACGCATTATCTTAATTTTCCAGCCATTTAGACAGATTTTTCCTTTCCACCCTCTGCCTCATTTTACCAGGAAGCTTAAAAAGGGTACATGACTTGCTATCCTGTACCAAAGTAAGTCACTTTTTAGCTCTGTGGCTGTAGTGAAAGTTTTCATTGAGTTTTGACCAGTAGAGAGCTTTTTTATAATCACTTTTCAAAGAACCGAGAAAATGGAAGCATTAGAGAGCCATCCCTAAATAAAAAGTAGACCGGTTATGGAGTTTATTAAGGGTAGGAGACAGGGTGATGTTATTATGGCAACCTATTTATCCAGCAGAAGAGGGAACGATAAGATTTTAAACCTTGTCATAAAAGAGTGACTACTTAAAAGCATGTGGATGAATTTAGATGTCTCTCTATTTGAAAACTGACATCAGGGACATCGAAATAAGTCTACCTCTTACTACTGAGAGCTCTAACCAGGGAGGACTTAGACCCATCGCAGTGGCAAACCCAGGCTTTAATTGAGCAGCCCAGTTATGGGGAGCCCCAAATCCAGGCCTCACCGGATCCCACATTCCACTCGCTTGTCAAACAGACCCGCTGTCTCGGGAAAGCAGCCCATAGCCCTGAGTTGGCGGGAGGCTCCTTTTCCGCCTGGTGCTGTTCACTCATGGTCAAGACCACTGCCGGCCTTGGCAGCCTGGCCAGTGGAGCCCGGGTGGACTAGTCCCATCCGATGCCCCTGCCGTGCCGCTAACATGAGAGGTTGTCTTTGCTGTGGAATTAGGAGCCGACATGAGACGCAGATCTAGTGGCAGAGAGGAGGACGACGAGGAACTCCTGAGACGCCGGCAGCTGCAGGAAGAGCAGCTGATGAAGGTTGGTCCTTCAACTAGTTCTCTCCCGTCCATCTTTCTGGAGCGACTGCTCTGGGCAAGCCACCAAGATGAGCAGGAAGTGGTCCCAGCCCTCAAGGGGTTGCTTCTACTGATGGTGCTACAACAGGGTGCAGAGTAGGTTCTGGAAGAGGTGACCTGAAGACTGGGGGTCAGAGGGCCGTGTGATGGTGTGGGCTTTTGCAAGGAGAGCGCGACCCTGTGCGGGCATGTGAGTGTGGTACCTGTGTCGAAAGGATGCTGAAGGGCCCGGTAGAGCCGAGGTACACACCCAGGTTGTTCCACGCTCTCCAGAAGGACTTCCCTTGGCATTGAGTCTTTCTCCAAGTCTTTCCTCGGGATTCATGGGACCTTGTATGCATATGTGGGCCAGGAGATGAAATAGACTGCCTCATGGGCTTCTCTCTCTCATGGGCCTTCAGCATCCCGAAGACCAATAGAAAGGCAGTTATAGCCTGGGGTAGAGCGGCCAGGGCATTACAACCTCTCCCTCCAATAAGGGATTGATGAATCCCTTCCAATGACATTTTCCCAAGATGCTCAATCACAGGGGAAATGCACGTGACATGAGTTATATGAAAAGATAGGATGCAAAGTTGCATTTATGGTATGATCCCAGTTTTGTATAATATGTGCCTAAAACATACTGGATACCAAAATGTCAATGGGTATCTCTGAGTGGTGGGTTATGGGTTACTCTTCTCTGAGTTTTCTAAAATCTATACAATGAGCAAGTCTTGTATAGATTTCTTTGTTTTTAAACAAGTGAGTGCAGTTTCTTCTTAAAGACTGCTATTCCCAAGGTCCCCTTCCTGCGTCAGACATCCACACACGCTCACACATGCCTCCTGAGGTCGCCCGCTGGCTCTTTGGGGGAGAGCGAGGGAGGGAGAACACCCTTCTGACATGGAGCCTGACGCAGAAACGCCAGCCTTGACATGGAAGAGGCTGAGGATTCAAGGTCCAAAACCTGTCCGCGCTCCAGGGGCACCACCAGCCTCTGAGCCTGTCAGCCATCCAGGCTCTGCCCGAGGCGGTACTGCTCACGGGACCTTCTAAAAAGAAATTTCTCATGAAAGTAATTGCGGACTTCTCTTCCATTTCTCTTTTCTTTGTGGACAGCTCAACTCGGGCCTGGGCCAGCTGATCCTGAAGGAAGAGATGGAGCGGGAGAGGGAGAGCCGGGAGAGGGCAGCCCTGTCCACCAGTCGCTATGATTCTCCCATCAACTCAGGTGAGCGTAGACCCGGCACCTCCCCCTCCCCCGAGCCGACAGCCGGCCCCCTGCCTGCTGGGGGCCCGGCCTTGACTGTGCCCTCTCTGGTGGAACCCGCAGAGTATTCTCCAGGGAAGGAAGTGTGGGAAATCCACTCCGTGCCAACATAGCTTACAGGCCTGCCCTGGCTCTTCTTTAAATGTGGGTTCATAACCCCAGAGCCCACGGCCTGCACGTGGGGAGCCCCGAGAGGAAGGACCTCAGGACACGAGGGTTGAGGTTAGGTTAGTCATGCAGAGGGAGATGCAGAAGGGAATCCACAGAGAACACAAACTAGACTGTCTAAGCGTTGTAACTTTACATTCCTGTGTTTAATAAAGCTGAAGACTCGTGGTGTTATTTTTGACACTTTTGAAAGACATGACTTATAGATTGGGTATATATCAGGATAGTTTCCCCTGCTTATATTTGTCAAAAGCCCGTTCTCTCCTAACCCATAAGATTTTTCCTCTCCCTCCTCCCGCCCAGGTTCTGAACTAGTGCCTGCTGCTTTCCTCCCCTTCCGGCTCCTTTAGAAATGTGTTTAGTGTTTACTGTTTACAGGCGTTTTTGCTAAACATTATTTCCCTTCATCTTCATGGCGTGCTAGTGAAGTAGGTAATACAGTGGTACCTCGAGATACGAGTGCCCTAACATACGAGATTTTTGAGATACGAGCCATCGAGCGAGCGGTTTTTGCTTTGAAATACGAGCAACATTTGAGATAGGAGTAATCGCGCGGATCGGCCGGCTGCACACGACCCACCAGTTTACCTTGACTCGAGGGTCTCATAGTTTCCCACTCCTCAAGGTTACGGAACGAATTAAACTCGTATCTCGAGGTACCACTGTATTATTATTATCCCAATTCTGTAGCTCAGGTATAGGAAGTTGGAGTAACTTGCCCAAGGTCATGTCGCTGATAACTAGCAGAACCCAGAGTTAGGAGTCCAAGTACATAACCCCAGAGCCCGCGGCCTTCACGGGGCGCCCTGCCACATCTCAGATGCCCGCCTGGCATTGACCTTGGACTGGTGGTTACTAATCTTCAGAGTCCTAATCAACTCTGCGATTATGCTCTGTAAGCATATGTAGCACTAGACCCACATGGTCTACAAAGACTTAAAAAGGTGAAGTGCTTGCCCAGTGAGAGGCAGACACAGATCCAGGCCCAGGCCTGCCTTCCCCAACACGCAGCCGTTCATGGAGCATCCACCCCAGGCCGCCAGGAGTCCAATCCGACTGATACCTCACGTGGCTGACTTTTGGCTCAGTGTTTACCGGAGGCCTGGGCTCATGCATCCAAAGAGCCCCGGGTTCAAATCGTTGCTTGGCTACTTGCAAGCTGAGTGACCTTAGGGCAGTGGTGGGCAAACTCATTAGTCAGCAGAGCCCAATACCAACAGGACAACGATGGAAATTTCTCTGGAGAGCCAAATTTTTTAAACTTAAACTTCTTCTAACGCCATTTCTTGAAAATAGACTCGCCCAGGCCGTGGCATTTTGTGGAAGAGCCACACTCAAGGGGCCAAAGAGCCGCATGTGGCTCGCCAGCCGCAGTTTGCCGACCCCTGACCTAGGGCAAGATACTTCACTTTGCTTGGCCCCTGTTTCTTCTCCTGCAAAATGGAAAAATAATAACAGCGCTGTTAGGCTTGTCTCAAGGACTCAGAGATAAAGAATCCCCACCCCTTTTCTGTAATATCACCACCTACCCATTCCCTGCATCACCTAACAGGCTGGTGTGTTGTGAACATTTCAGCCCCATAGTATCTGGATTTTTTTTTTTTCTAAATCTTCTATCCTGCAAAGTACAAGATAAGCCACCAACTTCATTGAAGAATGGGACTTCCTGTTTCCTAACAGTTGCTTTTTTACCTTTTTTCTCGCTTAGCGTCACACGTGCTGTCGTCTAAAACCTCGTCTCTCCCGGGCTATGGAAGGAACGGGCTGCACCGGGTAAGGTCCCCCCCACCTCCCCATCATTTCTGAGTCAGTCGTAGTTGAAGTGCTGATGTATCGCCGGAACACGGCTGACGTGGTCATCTCAGTGTCGGCACGTAATGAGAACTGTCATCTCCCTGACCTCCTAGTAAATCACTGGGAATTACGGGCAAAACGCTTCTGTTGAAAGAAAGGGAAATTGGCTTTGGATAACAGAATGGCTTGTGTAAGTTTATGGGAAGGCTGGGTTAAGTCAGAGTGGCAAATATTTCTGCCATCAAGCAAAACACTCTTATTTGAGCCTTTATCTCTGCTGTAAAAACTGGCTCAGGAAGTCAACAGGTCGACTCCTGGTCAGGGCACATGCCCAGGTTGTGGGCTCAGTCCCCAGGAGGGGGCATGCAGGAGGCAGCTGATCGATGATTCTGTCTCATCAGTCTCTATACCTCTCTATTCCTCTCCCTTCCCATCTCTAAAATCAATAAAAAATATTAAAAAAAAAAATATATATATATATATGAAAGTTTTTTGCTACCTCCCTCCCCACAACACATGGAATAAATGTAATTGTGTAACTGTACGAAGAGACGTTTTATTATGTATTAGCAAGAAGTACCTGCTTACCAAGGACCTGCTGAGTAGCGGCATTGATTGTTCTACCAAAAATAAATTTCACCCAAGTAAAAGGGGTAGAAGGGAAATTGTGAGGGCCTAGGAACTGGGTTTGGGAAGAATTCTTAGGTTTTGCAAATCCTTCCTCCCTGCTCACCTGACTCCCAAGCAATCACTGTGGCGTCGGTTTTCTAACGCCGTTTCTTCTCATTTCAGCCCGTTTCCACCGACTTCGCTCAGTACAACAGCTACGGGGACGTCAGCGGGGGAGCGCGAGGTGAGGGCGCTGCGGCCGCTCTGGCCTGACCGTGGCCGGGGTCGAGCACAGGCTGTGCCTCAGTGGTGCAGTGACAAGCACATTAGCTGGGTTCTTGCTGCCTTACCTTCCCAAGTGGGATCCCACCCTCCCCCCCCCCCAACCCCTCTCTGCAAGCTAACAGAGCATTTGCTAACATCTTGAAGGATCTCTAGTGACATGAGACCAGGAGAAGCAAGTTTATAAGAAGCGAATTTGTAATCGCTTCTGCTGTGTGCTAAGCACTCAGACGCTTGGAGATACGGTGATGGATGGGCCTACCTTCCAAACGCAGGCAGCTGAGCCCATCTGGTATGGCTCAGGAGATTGAGCATCGTCCCATGCACCAAGAGGTCACGGGTTCAATTTCTGTTCAGGGCACATACCCAGGTTTCGGGTTCAATACTCAGTAGGGGGTGTGCAGGAGGGAACCAATTGATGCTTCCCTCCTCTCTCTCTTTCTCTCTCTCTCAAAAAAGTAAATGAAAACATTTTTTTAAAAAATCCATACAGCTAAGTGAGAGAGAGAGAGAGAGAGAGAGAGAGAGAGAGAGAGAGAAGCTCTATGTGATAAGTGCTATGATTGAGATGCAGAGAGAAGGCAGAAACGCTTTCACGGTGTCAGGGAAAACTTCTGCAAGAAAGGGGTGTTGAACTGGTAACCGGAACCCGAGCAGGCATTCCTGGCTTCAGGGGGGCACCCAGGCGGGCGCTGTGTGCAGGGCGCCAGAGCAGGGAGCGGACGCGGTCGTTGGGGAAAGTTGGGGCAGTTGCAATAGGACACAATCTCGGTATTAATGTCCCGTGTTTCCCCGGTGACCGTTGCTTTTTCTTCTCTTTGCAGACTACCAGGTACGGAACACCGTCCCTCCTGAGTTGGCCACGGCAGCACAACGGCCATGTTTCAGTCCAGACGTGGGCTGCTGCTCAGGGCAGGGTTTCTGTTGAGAAGATGCCGGTTTGGGTGGATCTGTGGCATCGTTCGTCCTCCGCTGTGAGAAGCCAGGGGAGCGGGCATACCAGGGCACAGGCCGCTGTCCCGCAGGCGGGGGCCGTGGCAGGAGCCGGGCCGGTGTCAGAGCCCTGCCTTGTGATGGCCTGGAAGCGTCCTCTTTTGGGGTGGGGGTGGGGGAGTGGGTCAGCATCAGGGTCCACCCATGTACAGTGTATTTTCTTTTTTAAAAAAATCTTCATCGTGGATATTTTCTATTGATTTTTAGAAAGACGGGAGAGGAAAGGGAAGGAAAGTGAGCGGAGGGGAGAAAGAGAGAGAGAGAAACATCAGTGTGTGAGAGAAACATCCATCAATTGCTTCCTGACCGGGGATCGAACCCCCATCTATGTAGGCACCCTGACTGGGAATCAAAGCGTCGACCTTTTTGGTATATGGCCCAAAGGAACGAGATGCTTTGGGTGCCATTCCTTTTTTCCTACCACCTACACCTTAAAAATCATGACAGAGAAAGAGAAAAGGAGAAATAGGCAAAGAAACCTAAGATAAAAATAAGGCATGAGCCATCATTGTTTTTGTACATCTTTTTTTTTATCTCCCGTATACTTTCACGCTTGGAGCCTACATTCAGGGACTGGTCGCTACAGGTCAGCCAGGCTGTTTCCCCGGCCAGATTAGAAAACAGCCAGGGCCTGCTCTGGTGCGGCAAGGACCTCATTTTGGAAAGCCCGTCGTGATCCTGACGGCATCTCTCCGGCGGTGGAGAGGGTCTGAGATCCAGTCGGGAGCGTTCGGGAGCCCGCCGAGGCCTCCAGCTCCCCACGCCGCCCGGGGCTCCTCCCTGACCGGCTTCTCTGTTGCAGACCCTCCCGGATGGCCACATGCCCGGCATGAGAATGGACCGCGGGGTGTCCATGCCCAACATGTTGGAGCCAAAGGCAAGTGTGGCTGTTCCCTCCCCTCCCCCACAGGGATGCCCAGGTGGGAGGTAATCCTGGAAGAGGCTTGCTTTGCTGTCTTTTCACCATCCTCGGGGTCGAGGCCCGCTGGGCTCCAGGCGGGCGCCCTAGGCCAGCCATGTCCAAAAGCACCTGGCCACCCGGCGCGTTTCATCCCCCCAAGTCAGCAGCCTCACTGTGTGCCCTGTCGCGCGCACACAGGAAGTGCCAGGGGGTCTCCTGGGACCTCGATACTCAAGGGACCCTGCCATGAACCTATAAGGCACACCCAGTGCTGAGGGGATGGCCAGTGTGTCCCCGTTTGCCCAGGACTTGCCCAGTTTGGGCATTGAAAACCTTGTCTCCAAGGACCCTCCTCGGGCCCGGGCAAACTAGGACCGTTGGTTGCCCTAGATCAGCGGTTCTCAACCTGTGGATCGTGACCCCTTTGGAGTTGAACGACCCTTTCACAGGGGTCGCCTAAGACCATCGGAAATGCAGTTATTTACATCACGATGCATCACAGTAGCAAAATTTCATGGTTGGGGGTCACCACCCCATGAGGAACTGTATGCAAGGGTCATGGCCTTAGGAAGGTTGAGAACCGCTGCCCTAGATCCAGAGGTGTCCTAGGGCCACGCTCTCTGGGGACCCTAACTGGGACCTGGCTCCGTATGTCATCCCCCAGAACACTGCTCTGGGTCAGCCTGGCTCCGTAGATGCACGAGCCGGTTTTAGAAGAAGATGGTTAAAGAATATATGAAGGTGTCCAGTTCTCTTCTGATGTTGACCTTCACCCCCAGGACATGGCGAATGTGTCTTCTTCCCCACAACAGAACCCCCCGAAGGCACAGGCTCCACGGGGCATGCGGCGGCGGGGGGGGGGGGGGGAGACTGTGGGGCACATGTAAGAGTCTGGAACCTCCCATGTCCGTCATCATCATCTGAGGCGCTCTGTCTGGGGAGTCCTCGAGCTTCAGTAGATCCTGTTTGCTAATAAAGCGATCCCCCGTGTTCTAGAAGAGATGTTTTTTCTCCTCACTTCTCAGATATTTCCATATGAAATGCTGATGGTGACCAACAGAGGGCGCAACAAGATCCTGAGAGATGTGGACAGAACGAGGCTGGAGGTAAATAAATAAAAATAGTCCCGATTGCAGCTCCCTCTGGGCATTCCCTCCACCTTTCCCCTGATCGGTAAATGTTGCTCTGAAGGCAAAAATTAATTAATTAATTAAAGAATCAACCTCATAATGTAGGTATAATTTAGTAATAACTTCGGAGAAAAACCCACATTTATACTTAAAAGATCAGTATTAAATAACACACGCACAATTAATTAATTAATTAAAGAATCAACCTTATAATGTAGGTAGAATTTAGTAACACCTTTGGAGAAAAACCCACATTTATACTTAAAAGATCAGTATTAAATCACACACACACACACACACACACACACACACACCAGGAAAACCCAGTATGATTGTAGTCCTTGTCTTTGGAAACTTGGCGTTGCTGTAACTATGGCCGGGGGCGCAGAGTGGACTCTCCATGCCTCTCCCGATGGCCCCCGCTCCCCTCCCCTCTTCCTCGGCCCCGGTTGGGTTCCTGGAGAGGGGAGGGAGCGCTCCACCAAGAGGCCTGTATGAGCAGGTGTCCCCAGCTGCTTCCGCATTCCTGGCTGAGGGTCATCTGGGGACACGCACCCAGGACCTCCTGAGACACGGAGGCTGAGCTTGGATTTTCCGTCTGAGTGATTGTCACTAAGAAAGGCCCCGGCTGCCAGCCTCGCGGCTCCTTTCCCCCGACAAGGGGCTGCACCCTGGTACACAGGGTCAGCCTGGTACACAGGGTCAGCCTGGTACACAGGGTCAGCCTGGCACCGGGACGCAAGGCTCTGGTCTCCTCAGAGCCTGTCGGGGAGGGACAACAGGCGGAAGCTCTCTGTAGCCGGCCAGTCAGCCACCTCAGCACTCCGGCTGAGCCAGGGGGAAGCCGGGGCTCCCCCCTCCCCCCCTTTGCCAGCCTCTCTCTCTCTCTGGCTTTCTTATTGCCGTGGTCCATTTCCTCTGCATCTTCCCAACATCCCGAAGGCCTGAAGCCGAGTCCCCTCCAGCATACCCTGTTTCCCCGAAAATAAGACAGCATCTGATATTAATGTTTGCTCCCAAAGATGCGCCAGGTCTTATTTTCAGGGGATGTCTTATTCTTCCATGAAGAAGAATATGGTACACATTTATTGTTGAACCTAAAAAAGGAAGTGTATGACCTGTCTACGGTCCGGTAGTCATTGTCATCACAAACCAGCTCCCTGATGGGCCGCAGCGCAGCCCGAGCTGTTCAGACAGTGCGAGGTCTCTTTAAATCAGGAGTCAGACGCCTGATGGTAGTTTCGGGGGCCTTCTATTCCGGGGAGGCCTTCTGTTCGGGGGAGACCTTATGATCAGGGAGGTCTTATTTTCGGGGGAATGCCTTCTATTACAGTGAGCGGCAGAACTGGAAGTAGGTCTTATTTTCGGGGGGTGTCCTACTTTTGGGGAAACGGGGTAATAAATCGCCTTTCTCTGCCCATCACCATTCAGTGATAGTTATAATGATAGTCAGGGCTGTTATAATGATAGTTAGGGCTGTTATAATGATAGTTGGGGCTGTTATAATGGTAGTTAGGGCTGTTATAATGATAGTCAGGGCTGCGACAGCCCTTGGGTCTGAAGAGGAGGGTCCCCAACCAGGTGAGGAAGAAGGAGGCGGGGTGCCCGCCTAACAGCTGCGGTGGGGGGGCGGTGCTCCTCTCCCATCGTTCAGCCTGGCTCTTCCCGACGATTCCTTGTAAACAGGGGTGTGGGGGGGGCCGCTCCCAGGGCGCCCCGTGTAGGCACCGGGACTGACCGGAGTCTGTTCTCCCTCCACAGCGCCACCTGGCCCCGGAAGTGTTTCGGGAAATCTTCGGCATGTCCATCCAGGAGTTCGACAAGTTACCTCTGTGGAGACGCAACGACATGAAGAAGAGAGCGAAACTCTTCTGAGCCCCGCTCCGGACGCTCCGCCTCCGCCCCGCCTGTAGACCGAGCAGCCAGAGGGGGCACCGCCGGCTATTGTGTGAAGCTTCGAACCGGACTGGGCGATCTGCAAAGGACAGCGGGCCCCTCCGCCGCAGCCCCCAGGGGGGCACCGGATGCCAACACCACGAGCCAAACCCCGGGCCGACCAGCGGCCCCACTTGCCAGGAAGCCATGGGGTAGAGAGGTCTGTGTCCCCCACACGTGACCCTTCGCCTCACCTTGTGCACACCCCTCCCCGGGTTTCCCTGTCACTGTTGTCCCGCCACTCATCGCACTTGGTGTCGGGGTAAGAGCCGGCAAGCGGACACCGTCCCCAGGCTGCGTCTGTCCGTCCGTCCGTGATGGGCATGTGGCTAAGAGGCAAGAGCGGGGGGGAGGGGGGATATCTGTGTGGTAGCAGCCGTTTGCACACCCCTTCGCCCCGGCCTCGCAGCTCTGCTCCTGTGGGGTGACAGGAGGAACCCCGAGTGGGAACCCAGTGGCTCCTCGAGTGGGCGGAGCAGCGGCCGGAGCCGCTTTTCACCAGCTCCCTCTTCTCCGCTGTCACCCAGGGTCTGGTCTGCAAATCGCTTTTTTCTTTTTCTTCATTTTTAAGGGGAAAGGAATGAGAGGCAAAGCTCCCTCCCTCGTGAGTGTGCTTCGCTCACGTCCCCTGTGGGCAAAGGAAGGGCAGGGGAAAGCGCTCCAGACTGGCACGAGTGCATGGTGTCCGGTGGATCCGGCCCAGCGGCCGGGGCACTCTTAGAGGGAAAAAAAAAAAAGTCCTGTGCCAGTCCCACCCTCCGCTCTGCACCTGGCATCCGCCGGTTTGAGTCTTGCCCGCGCTGGTTCTGGTTCTTTCCCAGGTCTTCCCGGTAGTCGGCTAAGCAGAGGCCTGGTTTTCTGTTTGAAGTCCCGGCAGCTCCAAGGTAGATAGATGGCCTGACACCATTTCCTGTGGCCTTTCCGCTCCTCTCCTTGCTGGCACTGTGGACCCCGTGTGTGTGCGTGTGCGTGTGCGTGTGCGTGTGAATATATATATGTGCGCACCCACACTGCACCTTCTAACTGATTTTCCGCACGGCTCGGCCAGGGTGCACCTGAGTGGTCTGTTCCGGGGGCTGCGCCAGACGGCGGCCCTTGGCGCCTGTCATTGCCCGGTGTGTCCACTGCCCCTCCTCTCTGCCCTCGCCTGCCATTGGCAGCCCGTGTGTGTCCCGGTCCTGGCTGTGCTCTGGCAAAGTGTGGGGGCGGGACCAGGGTGGGTTCCCCGAATTTCCGGCCACCATCCACAGCCAGGCTCCAGCGCTGGGCGGGCGGGGAGAGCCCGTGGCAGCGTGGGGCGGACAGGGCCTCCGCGCTGTCGCTGGGTAAGGAGTTTGCCCCGGGAGAGAAGCTGCAGGGATAGTTAAAGAGCAGAGCCCAGAGCCCGTCCCCACCCACCCCGCCCCGCTTTCCCTGTCGCTTTGGAATCCGGTTCGGTGTCCGCCTCGGGAGACAGCAGCGCTTCTTTCCGTGTCCAGCGAGCGAGCAGCGGTCAGCGATGCCAGGCAGAGAGGCAGCGCCCCCACCTGCCGGGGGCCTCCTGTGGGCAAGCGGAGCGTGCTGTGCTCTGGAGAGAGCGGGCATCGAACCAGCTCCGGCAGGAGGCTCCGGCCGGTGGGCTGGCCGCTGGGCAGCAGCCTGCTTCTGCTGATGCCACACCCAGGGAGCGCTCCCACACGCTCTCCGCTGTGCGAACGGGCCGCCAGCTTGTTTGCAGAATGTCCAGCCACTGCCCCGCGGATCCGTCTTCTCCGCCTGAACCCCACCCCGCACATCCCCATCCCCATCCCCATCCCCATCCCCATCCCCATCCCCATCCTCATCCCCATCCCCATCCCGGGCTGACAGTCACAGGAGCAGGGATCGCTCGCCTGGGGGGTGGGATTCACACCTGGCGGGCCTCCACTGACACAAGGGCTATGTCTGCCGTCTGCGCTTTGGGCTTCCTTGGGATTCCTTCAGCACGCTGAGCATGGGGAGGGGGGGCGGGGGGAGAAGGCCTCGGTGGTGGCAGGAACGGCAGTGCTTCCTTTAAAGATTCTTCCAGAAAAGCCAGGCCGCCATGCAGGCCCCCACGGGTGTACGATGAAGCATAGAGGGCCGGGTACCCCGCTCACTCTGCCTCTGGCCACGGTGGATTAAGGGATGGGATGTGCAGGATGCAGCTCCGTCATAACCAGAGAAACGCGTGTCTCTCTGTTCTGCCTTCTGGTCGCTTTGCCCGCTCTGCCCGCTCTGCCCGCTCCGATCCTGTGGTTTCCCAGCTGAGTGAGCTTCCCCTTCTGAGGGAAGAAGAGGGGAGGGGAGTGGAGGGGAGGAGGGGGGAGGGGGGGCTGCAGCAGCGCTTTGCACCCTCCCCCTCATGGTCAGCGTATGTCCATCAACTCTACCTGGAAACGTTTATACACCCGCCACCCGATTTCTTTACACTGGGAAGCAAACACCTTTTTCTAAAGAACTGCTCCTCCGAGGGGTATATAAAATACACGTGCTTTTGCTAGTTTACAGAATTCCAACGAACCACTTTGGACTCCATAGGTCTTTCTAAAAACTCTCTTTTACGCAAACTCGGTGTCAGCCGCCTTGCTGTGTGTGGAGGGGGCAGGGACCCCGCCCGGCGTCCCCTGCTTCGGGCCCTGGGGCTTTCTCTCTGACGTCATGAAGGAGGGCGGGCGGGCGGACCTGACCTCGGGGTCCCCAGCCCTCTGTCCTGGGAGGCAGGCCCCGTTTTTTACCAATCACCCTTTTGTATTTCTGGCCGCTGTTGGATCAGTACCCCCTGAGCCCGCCTGGATTTCAGCCGCGTTTTAAAACTAGTTTCCTCTGACACCCCAGAATGCCCTAAAACTCACCCCTCCGTGCTCCTTCCCGAAGGACGGTCCACCCAGGGAGAGGGGTGCCTTTGCACTGGGGGTTTGCAGGGACGCCCCTGCTTCGTCAGGATGTGCGTTCAGGCGGTGACAGTGAGACCAGAAGCTTTCACTTTGGCACTGAAGAGGGGGATCGCTGTCCTTCCATTGGCGGCCCAGGATGGGGGGGGGTGGGGGGGGGGGTGGGCGGGGGGCGGGGGAGAGGGAGATGGTGACTGATCCGCTTTGCATATGGATGTTTGTGGTTTTGCTGGGCAAGTTTCATTCAGGGGGAGCTCAGAAAAATGGGGGGCAGGGGATGAGTAGTTGGAGCTGTGAGAAGCTTGTAAAGCATTGTCTGGGGGCGCAGCCAGTGAGAGAGACGCAGCGCGTTCTGCTGCTGAGCGTCGCTGGACGGGGGTGGTCATCGGCAAGTGAAGTCCTTCCCAGGGCGTCCCTCCGAGCCCGTGTCTCTTCACGCTGCGGGAGAGACCAGCGCCCCCAAACCGCTGTTCTTTGGGGGGTTAGATAAGGAATGTGTGCGTTCTCTGTGACTTGCTGGCAGTCCTGCATCGGAGTTTTCCCGATTCTTCCGTTTCTCTGAGGTTTAGGGGGTTTTAAATGTTGGCAGGTCTGCTGTTCTCCCCACCCTCCCCACCCCACCCCCCTTTTCTGCGCTCTGGAAGCCACCGTTTGGAAGAAGTGCTGTGTCAAAGACGTGTCGTGTCCCCCGTGAAAGTGAGTGGGTGTCTGTCTGCACCCCGAGTGCCACGTGCTGGCTGCAGAGGTGGCCGGCGGCTCCGACCCTCTCCTCGCTCCTATGGCAACAGCACTCGCCCCTCCGCGCGGTCTCCCCCCTCCCCCCCCGTCTCTGTTGTACTCACGACTCGGTGAATAAAGTGCGTGCTTTATTCGTACACATGTGTGTGCCTTCCTGTTCCCCTGCGCCCCCTAAAGACCGGCCCCATTCGTAAAAGCACCAGCCAAAATGAAGTCAGATCAAACCCAGGCCGTAGGCATGCATTTATGTTACGTGGGAAGGGCAACAACATAGCCCTGGAAGACTGGCCAGTGTTGCTCAATGGCTAGAGCGCCAGCTCGGGCAAGGAGGGGTGGTGGGTTCGGGTCTGTGGAAGAGTCCCGGGCTGTTTGTCCAGTTATCCAGACGGTCGTGACGCAGCCGACAAGAGGAAAACACGTTTTCATCGAGCCGCTGACCCGGCTGGAGTCTGCCTTTTGGACGAGGCTGGGGGCTCGGGGAGGCTTGGGGACAAGAGCTTCCGGGGGAGGGCCCTGAGTGGGGGCCATTTCACTGGGAAAGCAGCAGGCCGTGGGAGGAAGAGATCCTTCAGGTCTTGGACCCCGCATCATCATCACCTTGGAGGTGCAGGAAGCCTGCATTTTGATGTATCTGACCTTCCCCGCCAAGACTCGGGGCTTGCTGAGAACACAGGTCTGTGAGACCCGCCATGGGCCTGCTCCTGGCTGTTCTGCCGCATCGATCAGCCTGCCGTCCTGTCCCTGTGGGCTGCCGTCCTGTCCCTGGGGGCCGCTGGCGCAGAAGCCCCTGAGCCAGTGGCCTGAGCAGCACACCTGTGCCCCTTGCAGTTCCGGAGGCTGTGAAGGCCAAGGTCGCAGTGCGGCAGGCCAGGTACGGGGTGGGGGGGGAGGGCCTCTGGCTGTAGATGCCGCCTTCTCTGTCCGCACCTGGGCAGCCGCGAGGAAGGAAGCTCTCCTGCGTCTCTTCCTGTAACGCCGGGGCTCGGGGTCCCTTTTTCTGCCCGGGCCACTTGAATCTCTGTAACAGCATTCGCCGGCCACACAAAATCAGCCACTTAACTGGGTCAAACTTTTTTAAAAACATTTTTATTGATTTCAGAGAGGGAGAGGGAGAGAGAGAGAAACATCAATGGTGAGAGAGAATTAATGACTGGTTGCCTCCTGCCTGCCCCACACGGGGGATGGAGCCCTTAACCCAGGCATGTGCCCTGACCAGGAATCGAACCGTGACCGCCTGGTTCATAGGTCGACGCTCAACCATTGAACTTCGCTGGCTGGGCTTTAGTCAAACATTTATTTATTTTTATAAATAGTGGTGATATTACATAGTTACACATTTTAAATAAATCTAGAGATTCTCTTTCTTTTTTAAAAAAAAATATTTATTAATTTCAGAGAGGAAGGGAGAAGGAGAGAGCGCTAGAAACATCCATGATGAGAGAGAATCTTGATTGGCTGCCTCCTGCACGCCCCCCACTGGGGATGGAGCCCGCAACCCAGGCACATGCCCTTGGCTGGAATCCAACCTGGCACCCTTCAGTCCGCAGGCTGACGCTCTATCCACTGAGCCAAGCCGGCCAGGGCCAGTCAAACATTTAACTCCCTCCAGACCGAATTGTTCCGCAGGCCTCATGCAGCCCACGGGCTGGACGCTCCCAGCCGCTGCGAAGGGTACCGATTCCATCCTCCGGGCTCGCTCTCTCATGATCTCACTGCCTCCCAGAGGCCCTGCCTCCCTCCCAGTCCCTTCCTGTTGGGGGTTCGAGCTCTCACATGAATTGGGGGCACACAAACAAGCCATCCATAACCCCCGTCCTGGGCCACCGGTAGACCCTCGCCCACAGCTGGAAGCAGACTGTTATCGGGACAGTCGCACAGTCAGTTTGCTGCTGGAGAACACAAATCAGGAAGCCCCTCCTGCAGGCCCGTGCCCCCCGAACGTCCGCCTCCAGCCACACCAGCATCGCCCCTTGGGTCCGTGGTGACCACCACCGTGGCTGATCTTCAGCCCTTCTCTGGCGCCCTCTGTGGCATTTGCCACGACTGGCCACCCTCGCACTGACTCACTCCGTGGCTAGCCCTCACAACGCTCAGCAAAGCTCACCAGTCTGTGTGGGGAGGCCGTGGCCCTTCGTGGCCGACCTGTGCTCGCCCACTGCTCTGTGTCCCTCCCAGAACGCCCCGCCTTCCAGTCGTGCTCCCCAGCGCCTCCCACCCACAGAGCGCGCCCTGAATGCGCCAGGCCCTCTCCCCTTCCGTTCCTTCTGCGCAGTGTCCGAGGCTTCAGGGAGGCGGAGCGCAGAGAGGATCGGCCCCATTTGTTTATTTACTCCCCAGAGGAACGGGCGGTGGTGACCTCGCTGCTGGAAATCAGGGGTCCACGGCTCCTGGGAGTTCCCGCGTGAATTTCCCGAGGGCTGCCTGGCCCTAAATCAAAGGCGAGCCTGAGACACACCCTCTTCTCGGAGCCTGTCCTGCTGGGCCCATCCCGGCCTGCCCGGTGCATTCCTGGCGTGCCTCACATGGAACATCACCTCCGACACTGCAAGCGGCTTTTCTGGTGTCTCTGCTCCCCGGAGGGAGGTCTCGGGGTGGAGCGCCAGGCTTCGTGCTAACCGCCTCCCACGTGATGGGTGATGGTAGCTGCGCTGGACCCCGGAGGAGACTAAAGCTCAGGCTAGGAAAACATGCCTGATCACTGTGCCCCAGACCGGGGTTCCCCCCAGCTGTGTGTCTTTAGAAACATCAATGAGAGAGAGATATAGATCAGCCACCTCCTGCACACCCCCTACTGGGGATGTGCCCACAACCAGCATACATGCCCTTGACCAGAATCGAACCCAGGACCTTTCAGTCCGCAGGCCGACGCTCTATCCACTGAGCCAAACCGGTTTCAGCGAGCTGTGTGTCTTAAGGCCCATTAGTTAGCCCCTCTGGGCCTCAGTTTGTTCAACTGAAAAATGGACAAAATCATACCGCCCCTCGGAACAGGGTTGCTTCATTATTAGAACACGAGCAGCGCAGAGCCATCGCCCAGGAAACCTCAGTGAGTTTTACTCAGAGTTAGTGGCCACTTCGACCCGAAGAACCACCGGCTCCGGGAGCCTCCGTGTCCTCATCGGGAGCATCCTAGGAGGGGATGCTCAGACACAGGTGAGTTTACCTTAACAGGTGGCAAGGGGGGGGGGAGGAGGAGGCTTTCTTGACATTATTTTTAGAAATTCAACCATTTGTTAACTCTAATGTTTGTGCAGGGCTTCCCTAGTCTTTAGAGGGGGGCTCCAACACAAACCAAGCTCGAAGCTTCGTTTATACGCGTCAAGAATAGCCCTCTCGCCGAGACCGGTTTGGCTCAGTGGATAGAGCATCGGCCTGCGGACTGAAAGGTCCCAGGTTTGATTCCGGTCGGGGGCATGTGCCTTGGTTGCGGGCACATCCCCAGTGGGAGGTGTGCAGGAGGCGGCTGATCGATGTCTCTCTCTCATCAATGTTTCTGACTTTCCCTCTCCCTTCCTCTCTGTAAAAAAATCAATAAAATATATTAAAAAAAAAAAAAGAATGGCCCTCTCTTTGTCCAATAGGAGTCTGAAATCCCCTGACAGTACGAGCACGCTGAGAGGCAGTGATGATAAAACAGAAATCACGTGGCTGTTGAGGGCGGCTACAGCGTCACACTGCCGGGTTTGAGTCCAGCCGCACCACCGTCTGGATTTCCACTCCTGTAAACGAAGAACAGCGACCACAGCGGCCACCGTGAGCCTCCTGTGGAACAGACCCACCGCACTGTCCCACATGAGCCCTCAAACACCACGCTTCTAGAAAGGGCTGCCACCGTTCCATCAGGATTTACTCTCTGCCCCGCCCTGAGCTCGTATATCACGTGGTTCATGTCACATGGCTCCTTACCACCCCTCCCTCTACCCCCACCTTCATCTCCCAGTTCCGGGCCGAGCAGGTGGGCAGGTGGCAGGCTGCTCTAACGGGGAATGCCAAGGTGAGTGCCTGGGGTTCGGCCCTTCCGGGGGTTTCCTGGGTGGGGGGGTTGCCCTGGCCTACACAGGGACGCTTAGCAACTCCAGCTAAAGAGGAGCCGAGCCGAAACCGGTGTGGTTCAGTGGATAGAACGTCGGCCTGCGGACTGAAAGGTCCCAGGTTCGATTCCGGTCAAGGGCATGTACCTTGGTTGGGGGCAAATCCCCAGTAGGGAGCGTGCAGGAGGCAGCTGATTGATGTTTCTAACTCTCTATCCCTCTCCCTTCCACTCTGTAAAAAATTAATAAAATATATTTTTTAAAAAGAGAGAGAGCCAAGACCGGTTTGGCTCAGTGGATAGAGCGTCGGACTTCGGACTGAAGGGTTCCAGGTTCGATTCTGGTCAGGGGCATGTGTATGTACCTTGGTTGCGGGCACATCTCTAGTAGGGGGCGTGCTGGAGGCAGCTGATCGATGTCTCTCTCTCTCATCGATGTTTGTAACTTTCTATCCCTTTCCCTTCTTGTCTGTAAAAATCAATAAAATATATTTTTTTAAAGAGAGAGAGAGAGAGAGAGAGAGAGAGAAGAGCGGAGGCTCTTTCCCATGCAAGTTGTCTCTGCTTCCAGAAAGATCTTAACAGCTGTCTGTCTCAAAGGCAGCAGAGCTGAGCTGCCAGTCCCTATAGCATGAGGCTCCACAAAGCCACCAGTCCTACCCAGTCCTACCCAGTCCCTCCTGCCCTGGGCTGGCACAGCGCCCCTCCTCCCACAGAGCCAAACAGCCTCCCCACCCACCCACCCGCTGGGTGTGTACCCAGCGCTGCCCAGCCGCTGGGCCAGGCCCATTGTTGACCGGAAAGCCGCGGGAAGGGCGGGGACGCGGCGCTGGCAGCGTGGAGAAAGCCCAGGGTGGTCCACAGCCCGGTGCCCCAGCTTCTGGGCAGCCCCCCCCCCCAACCGGGGGGGGCCGGTTTCCCCCCCCCCCCAATTCCCTTCTCCCCACAGTGGCCAGGACTGATCAAACCTGCCCCTTTGCTGCTCCCTCGGAGCTGGGCCATCCCAGGGAGAGGGCAGAAGCAGGTCGGGCTCTGGGCCCGGTGTCAGGCGAGCAGTTTATTTTGCTTTCCCATCTCACCGGGATGCAAATGCTCTCGGGCCTGCCTTTGTGCCCCGCACAATAGTGGCCCCAGGGAGGTCTCTGTATTTGTTTGTGCTGTTCACCCCCTCCTCCCTCCCCTCGCTGCCTCTCACTCAGCCCTTCCCGGGCAGACACAAAGAGGAGTTGGCTGGGAACCCTCCCTCCCAAGCAGAGACTGCTCCTACCTTCCCTTCCCTGAGTTACTTGGTCCTCCCAGCCCATCCCAAAGGGCTTGGAGCGGGCAGAGCCTCTCTGCTCGGGGCCCCAGAGCTTGGGACCCAGCCCCGGGTACGGGTCCAGGAGTCCAGATGGTCAGAGAGCGGACGGCAGTGGTGATGGATTTGCTCTCTGCCCAGTCCTGAGCTCGGTGTATCATACGGCAGCAGCCCACGTTGTCTGGTGCTGGCGAAGACTTGGTGTAGATTATTTTATTGATTCTGCGAAGGCTGAGCCCAGGACGAGGAGAGGCCACTGAAAAGCAAGCGGGCTCTAGCTGGTTTGGCTCAGTGGATAGAGCATCAGCTTGCAGACTGAAGGGCCCCTGGTTCGATTCCAGTCAAGGCCATGTACCTTGGTTACAGGCTGGATCCCCGGCCCTGGTCAGGGCATGCAGGAGGCAGCCAATGGATGTGTTTCTTTCATCATTGATGTTTTTATCTTTCTCTCTCTCCCTCTTCCTCTCTCAAATATATATATACATATAATTTTTTTTTAATGCAAGCAGAATTCTAGCCCCTCCCACCAAGTCCCCAAAGCCACATTCCTGTGAACGTCACAGCTCTCTGGAGTCTCCAGGTTAAAACCTGTTTTCCTATCGATTTGCCCAAAGATTCACCTTTTCAAAGACAAATGCCAGCCTTTCTCAGCAAAGCGGAGCCTAGCCGGGCATGGCGTTTCGTTCTCAACTGGACGGATGCCGGTCCAGGGAGCGGGTTCCTTCATTCCTGTACAGTCTCCACGGTGTGCTTCTTAGGGAAACGTCAGGCAATGCGGATGGCAGTTACACCCCCCGTCAGACAGAGGGAGAGTCAGCTGACTGCGCTGTGTGTGTGTGTGTGTGTGTTTTAATAGAACCAGTACCCCTGTCCTCCACAGCAATACTAGGCATTTCAGACAATTCAGAGTCAAGGGCTAGTATTTAGTCATCATTATTTTCATCAGATGGCTGCCAGTGAATGTGACACTTTCCCAAGCATCGCCTGGGGTCCCCACCAGCAGCCTTAAGTGTGGTCCTCGGTACACAGGTGGGAGGTGGCCTGAGTGGTCCAGGGATGGGGAGTTAGGGGCAGAGCTGAGATGCTACCCAGGTGGAAGGGCTAAGCTGGCACTTCGGTCCATGAGGAGATTCTGATTTGCGGGGTCTGGGGCAGGACCGGGGAAGCTGTTTCTTAACACTGAAAAGCTTCCGGGTGATTCTGAGGATCAGTCAAGTTAGGGAACCGGTGCATGGTCACGGGTCAAGCGTGGAGTTGGTCCGTAACTAACCAAGAGTCCACCGCCAGGCTTTCCCTCTCGCTGTTGCCCTAATTCATGGGACCAGAGAGCAGACGAGGCCCAGGACGTCTGTCCTGACAGCGGCTCCAGCCTTCAGAGGCCTCCCGAGGGCATCGCTGGCATCTCCGCTCGGCACAGCAGGGCGCCCGGGCCCTCTGAACAGATCCTATCAGAATCTGCTCCGAGGTCCCCGCATTGGCAGGGAGCTGAGGGAGATGGTCCCCACTTACAGAAAGAAGCGGATGAGGGCAGCGCGGTTGCTTGACGGAAGACAGAGGAGGAAGGAACGAATGGCCTGATGGATTCGGGAATTACAGCAAAGCGCTTCCAGGAACGCTTCTGCTGGGGTGGCAGCTGCACGGGACACGGGCCGCCGGGGGCGGAGGAGGGGGGCGTGGAGGGCGGTGCCAGGATCACGGTGAGCTTCTGGGTTGTGCAACAGGGTAGGAGGTGGGACCGGCCGTGTTCTTCGAAGGAAGAGCAGCTTAGGGCCGAGAGGTCAGGAGGTCACATGACAACAAGCGTTAAAGCGGAGGGAGCAGCACCGGATTGACGACATCGCTGTGCAGGGGCCTCAACAGGAATGCAAACCTGTGACTGTTCAGAGCAGCTTTGTTCATAACAGACCAAACCCAGACACAGCTCAAACATCCTTCGGTGGAATGGGTACATAAAGTGTGATACAGTGGTACCTCGAGATACGAGTGCCCTAACATACGAGATTTTTGAGATACGAGCCGTTGAGCGAGCGATTTTTGCTTTGAAATACGAGCAACATTTGAGATAGGAGTCATCAATCGCACAGATCGGCCGGCTGCACACGACCCACCAGTTTACCGCGACTCGAGCGTCTCATAGTTTCCCACGCCTCAAGGTTACGGAACGAATTAAACTCGTATCTCGAGGTACCACTGTATACCCATACAAGGGAATAGCAGTTGGCAATAGAAAGTAATAAAGTACTGACACATGCTACAGCACCATGGACCTTGAAAACGTCACGTTCCATGAAAGAAGCCAGGCACACAAAGACCATTTGAATAGGATGGTTTGGGGAAATATTATGTAACTCGAGGCCCAGTGCATGAAATTCATGCATGGGGGGTGGGGGAGGTCCCTCAGCCTGGCCTGCACCCTCTCACAGTCTGCAATCTGTGACACCTGGGATTGTGAGAGGGATGTTCAACTGCCAGTTTAGGCTGGATCCCACAGAGATCCCTGTGGGATTGCACCTAAACCGGCAGTTGGACATCCCTCTTGCAATCCGGGACCGCTGGCTCATAACTGCTCACCTGCCTGTCTGCCTGATCACCCCTAACCATTATGTCTGCTTTCCTGATCATCCCTAACCATCTCTGTCTGCCTGTCTGATTGCTCCTAACCACTCTGCTTGCCTGCTTGATTGTCTCTAATCATTCTGCCTGTCTACCTAATCACACCTAACAGCTCACCTGCCTGCCTGATCACCCCTAACCATCTCTGCCTCAGCCCCCACCACTGCGGCTTCGTCCTGGAGGTCATCCAGAAGGACGTCCAGAAGGTTGTTTGGCTGTGCAGTCTTTTATTATTATAGATTCAATGTCTATGGCATTTCTAGAATAGGCACATCTATATCGTCAGAAACAAATTAGTGGCTACCGAAGGCTGGGGCCTGGGAGAATGGAGTGACCACTAATGGGTGTGAGGTTTCCTTTAGGGTGAGGGAGATGTTCTAAAACAAATTGTGGTGGTGGTTGCGCAACTCTGTTACTATATTAAAATCACTCAATTGTACGCCACCTGTCCCTCCAACCCAGTGGTTCTCAACCTTCCTCAGGCCGCGACCCTTGCATACAGTTCCTCATGGGGTGGTGACCCCCAACCATGAAATTTTGCTACTGTGATGCATCGTGATGTAAATATCTGAGAACCACTGCTCCAACCCCTAAGTCTTACAGCTGCACTCGCTCAATGCCCGATAGAATGCTACGATCTTTGTGTGTTTCATCCTTCGGCCTCCTTACAACATGCTTGAGCATGGGTGTCATCATCCCACTTTTCTCATGGAGAATCATGCCAATGTCACACAGATTACCAAGGCTGGAGCGGAGCTTCTAACCAGACTCTCCAACTCTTCAGTCTGGGGACACTTTGAATGAAGACATGACCTGCTGGGGGCAAGCTTTCTCACGGCTTCCCCAGCTGTCCCACTGTTACGACCGCTGGTGGAGGCCCCCTGCTGGCTAGGCCAGGGACGGATTCTGGGACCCCACTTTGGCCTTCCCGGTGGTGGTCTGAATCCAGCGACAGCTGTGTGAGGTAGGTCGATGGGCAGATCAAAGAACAGTCCCCAAATCAACACACTTGCAAGGTCACCCTCTGAACAGTCCACGTGGCCACATCTGTGTGCGTGAACAGGCTTCTGTTTTTCCGAGGTGAGAGGAAACTGCTCCTCAAACGCATTCACTTTAAAAAGATTCTTAACCAGTGTGGCTCAGTGGATAGAGCATCGGTCTGTGGACTGAAGGGTCCCAGGTTTGATTCCGGTCAAGGGCATGTACTTTGGCTGCAGGCACATCCCCAGTAGGGGGTGTGCAGGAGGTGGCTGATTGATGTCTCTCTCTCTCATTGGTGTTTCTAGCTCTCTACCCCTCTCCCTTCCTCTCTGTAAAAAATCAATAAAATATATTAGAAAGAAAAAAAGTAATAAAAAGATTCTTGTTCTTGCCATCTGGGACCTGCCGGTGCTTGGGTCCACACACCCCTCCCCCCCCACTCCCCTCTGCCCTGGCACCCTCTGTAAGCATTGCTGGAATCACGCTTAAACGCTCTCACCGAGCAGCAGAATGCGATCCCCAAGCCGTGCGTGATGGCAGCGGCCCCGTTTCAAGCGTCCTGCCCTGCGAGAGGTTCCTCCGGTGACGACCCCCGTTCGCGTTCTCTCGGTTGTGTCTGCCAGAGAAACCGTGGCTCCTCCAGGCTGCTCCACCGGGAGTTAGGAGGCCGCCTGGCCAGGACCCTCTCTCTCCTCCCGTCCCGGTCCTTCGCCCTCCCGCCCCCTGAGAAGTTTGATCTCGAAAGAAAAGCAAGCACAGCCCCGGGGGCCAGTCGGAGCGCGGGGAGCTCCCGGTAACCGTGTGCAGAACACGCTGCCCCGGAGGGTCGCACCTGGAAGACTGTTCCAGAATTTACCAGCGGGAAATTTCCTAGACGTTTCCCTGAGGGCCCTGTTGGGTGTCAGAAGGATGCGTGGCCATCGGCAGAGAAAGGAAACACCACTCCCTCTGGTTGGCTACCTGGAGAAAGGCAGCTTTTTATTTATTTATTTTATATTTATTTATTTTATTGATTTCAGAGAGGAAGGAAGAGAGAGACAGAAACATCAATGATGAGAGAGAGCTGATTGGCTGCCTCCTGCACACCCGCTACTGGGGATGGAGCCTGCAACCCCAGCACGTGCCCTTGACCGGAATCGAACCCGGGACCCTTCAGTCCGCAGGCCGACGCTCTATCCACTGAGCCACACCGGCTAGGGCAGGAGCAGCTTTTTTAATACTTGGCTTTTCCTTTCTGGCCCTGGGCCAGCGCCCTCAGCATCACCTGGGAGCTTGAAATGCAGAATCTCTGGTCCCACCCAAGACCTTCTGCTCCAGAGCCTGCATGCTCTCCAGGTCCCTGGGTGAGCTATTGCTTCCGGAGCACTGGCCCAGTGGCCCGGGCTCTTTTGCCAATGGCCATGGCGTTCCCCGTTTCCCCTTGGAGGCTGTACATCTTTTAACAGCTTTGGGCGATTTGTTGTCCAACAAAGCACCTGGCACCGTGCTTACTTAGCATGGGCCACAGAGAGGTGGAGGGTGGAGACCTGAGTGGGTGGGTGGTTGAAATCCCAGCACCAGCTGCAGTCCTTGGCACCAAGTAGGACCCTCCTGCCTGTAGTGATTGCTAGAAGGACTAGCTGGGAGCTCTGTTTCTGGTGCCCGGGGGGCATGAGTGAGTTCCCTCAGGGTGAGGGCGGGTCTTCTTCACCTTCAGCCATCGTGGCAATTATGGCATCCGACAATGTTGTGAAGTATGTACTAAACACTGAGCTAAGTTCATCATGCACCTCATGCAATCCTCACGACAACCCATGGGGTGAGTACAGCTTTAATTCCCATTTGACCGAGGGGGTGACCAGCTAGAGAGAGCTGGAGGGGAGAGTCCAGCCAGAACCTATGTTCCAGTGTCTCTCAGCTTTTTCATTATCGCCTCCCTCCAGGCCCAGGGCAGACCTTGGCTGAGTGGTCCAGAATCTAGAGTCCAGCAGCCTTCGCACACGTTTTGGTCCTGTGATTTGGCGATTTATAATTTATATATATTTGGTTTTCATCCCATTTCTGGCACACAGTTCCTAAAAGCCTTGGAATTTCCTAAATGGTAAGAGCAATAGAGATGTTTTGATATTTGTAAGAAACCCCTTTTAGCCCTAACCGGTTTGGCTCAGTGGATGAAGCATCGGCCTGTGGACTGAGGGGTCCCAGGTTCGATTCCGGTCAAGGGCATGTACCTTGGTTGCGGGCACATTCCCAATGGGGGGTGGGCGCTCTTTCCACGGAGCCAAACCGGTAGGGTTCCCCTTGATGGTTTTAGGTGGGGCACTTGCGTTGAATTCCTGGACAGGGTGTGGAAACCCCATTTTAAATGCGCGCTGCATCCACTTCTGATGGATTTCTGTTTGGCTGGAGCCTCTGGCACTTGCCAAGTCTCCCTCAGTCAGCAGCTGGAGAGGATGAGGAAGAGGTGGTGAAAGGGCTGGAGCCAGTGGGGGGACAGGGCGAGGGCCGGGCGAGGGGGAGGAGCTGCCCCGGGCCTGCAGGGAGGGGGTGCAGTCAGAGGAGGCGCTCCCAGAGACGGCCACCAGAGGACTTGGCCAGTGAGGCAGGAAGTGCGGGTGTGACAGGCAAGGGTTTGGAACCAGGAAGCCCAATGGTGAGTCCCAGTTCGGGAAGAGAGATTCCTTGCATGGAGGCGGTGAATCCTTACCTTTTTTTTAAAAAATATATTTTATTGATATTTTACAGAGAGGAAGGGAAAGGGATAGAGTTAGAAACATCGATGAGAGAAACATCGATCAGCTGCCTCCTGTACGCCCCCTACTGGGGATGTGCCCGCAACTAAGGTACATGCCCTTGACCAGAATCGAACCTGGGACCTTTCCGTCCGCAGGCTGACGCTCTATCCACTGAGCCAAACCGGTTTCGGCCTTACCTTTTGCTCTTAGCAACCTCGGACCTCAGGCCGAGCCAGCCCTGCCCTCACCCCTTCCGCTCAGACAAAGGCCCAGCTGCGTGGGGCTGGACCTGCTGGGAATCTCACCCCTACCCCCCCTCCAGCCCCCACTGGCCCCCGCCGGCTGCCTGGGCTGGAATCCGGCCAAGAGTGCCCGTCACCAGACCCGAGGCTGGCTCTGAAACGGCAAGCTGCGCAATCAGATTCTGAGAATTTGCCAGGAAACTGGAGATCGTGATAGTGACCTTGGGGACCCGAGACGGGAGCCTGGGCACCATGCAGGGCCCCTTGCAAGATGAAGAGAGGGAGGGAGGAGGGAGGAGGGAGGAGGGAGGAAGGAGGAGGGAGGAGGAAGGAGGGAGGAGGGAAAAAGAAATCGGGGAAAGGCGAGAGCACCCTTGTCCCGGCCGGTTGGTTCCACAGTTCCCTCGAACCGGCCCCTCCATGCTGCCTCCCTCCTCTGCTCCCGCCTCAGACTCCACTTCTACTTCATATATATATATATATATATATATATATATATATATATATATATATTTTATTGATTTTTTACAGAGAGGAAGGGAGAGGGATAGAGAGCCTGAAACATCGATGAGAGAGACATTGATCAGCCACTTCCTGCACGCCCCCTAGTGGGGATGTGCCCACAACCAGGATACATGTCCTTGACCGGAATCAAACCCGGGACCCTTCAGTCCCCAGGCCGATGCTCTATCCACTGAACCAAACTGGTTTTGGCCACTTCTACTTCTTGAGCCCTCACCAGCCCAGCCCCCGGGAAGGGTAACGGAGAGAATTAAGTGAAATGATGTGCGTGGAGGAGTTTGAGGGCTCACTCCTGGGGCTCAACTCCCCTCGGATTACCGTGGGCCCTTCTTTTCTTGTTGTTGTTTTTTTAAAATATATTTTTATTGGTTTCAGAGAGGGAGGGAGAAGGAGAGAGAGAAACAATGATGAGAGAGAATCATTGCTCGGCTGCCTCCTGCACATCCCCACTGAGAATGGAGACCACAACGCAGGTGTGTGCCCTTGACCGGAATTGACCTGGGACCTTTCAGTCCACAGGCCGATGCTCTATCCCTTGAGCCAAACCAGCTACGGCTGTTGTTGTTGTTTTTTAAAATATGTTTTTATTGATTTCAGAGAGGAAGGGAGAAAGAGAAAGAGAGAGAAACATCAATGATAAGAGAGAATCATTGATCGGTTGCCTTCTGCATGCCCCCTACTGGGGTCCAGCCCACAACCCAGGCCTGTGCCCTGCCCGGGAATAGAACCATGACCTCCTGGTTCCTAGGTAGAGGCTCAACCACTGAGCCACACTGGCTGGGCCCATGAGCCCTTCTCTTTCTCTAACCCCCCTGGCCCCGCCCCCAGCATCCCAACCTGCCGCCACTTCTGTGTTCAACTCAGAGCTGCTCCCACTTTTCCTGTTTGTGTCCCCACTGCCCCACCCCAACCCCGGCAGTAGTCCCCTGAGAGCAGGGCCTGTCCATCAAGTTCATGCCTGGCAACACCTGGGGTCCCATCAGAGGGCTGACTGAGCGTGAGGGGGTGACGCCCTCCAGGTGGTCACCCATGTCGCTGGACACCGCAGGGTCAACCTCAGGGCTTCCTTGTCCGTCTCCCTGGGCCCAGGCACCGAGCCTGGGCATTGAACTTCCCGCCTGTGTCTGCCCTCAGCCCTCTCCTCCCCTCCGGAGTTCCCACCACCCCAGAGACTTCTTCCTGGCTGGGCCACCGCCTTCCTCACTCCACCCTCCCCTCTGCCTGGAGGGAGCTGAGGGCCCGCCCTTCTCACACCCCCCCAGTCCCCTTGACTTTCAAATGGCTTGGTGTTCCGGGTCCCACCTCTCCAGCCCCACTCCCTCCACTCCAGGCTTCTCCTGTTTTTGTTTGTTTTTTAATATTTTTTCTATTGATTTTTAGAAGAGGGGGGAAAGCAAGGAGGGAGAGAGAAACATGGATGTGAAAGAGACATCGATTGGTTGCCTCCCAGTGTGCCCTGACCCAGGCACGTGCCCTTGACTGACAATCCAACCCATGACCCTTCTGGATGTGGGCCGATGCTCTGACCATTGAGCAACACCGTCCAGGGCTGGCTTCTCCCTTTTGGCTTCAGCAACAAGGACCTGTTGGACCTTGACATGGTTCACCTCCCTGCCTTGACTCCCACTGTCCTTTCTGCCTGGAAGGCTGCCTCCCTTCCCCACCCGTCACCTCACTAGCTCTCACGGAGTTTTTAAGAAACGGCTCAGCTGTCACCGCTTCTAGCAGACAGGTGGGGCGCCCGCAGGCTGGCCCAGCGCTCTCTGCCGTTTCCAGAATCCCTGGCTTCATCCTGTCAGAGTGCCCGTCACCCAGAACGGTAACGGGGTCCTTGTTCACTCGTCTGCCTGCTCCCTGGCACTGCTATGGACACAGGACAGGTTTGGAAGCTGTGAGCTGGTCTAATGCCCGCTCCGTTCTTTCCCAGCTGTGACTCCGGGCAAGTGGTTCAACCTCAGGGTCTCCGGCCATAGGATAGGCATAATCACCATCTCCACCTACAGGGTCACTGGACATTAAGGCACCGCGTGGACAGCCCTTCGCACCAGGCCCGGTTGGGGGGACGGCTCCCTGGAGGTGAGCTGCTCGGCTAACGAAGAAAAAGACTTAGCCCTGACCGGTTGGCTCAGTGGATAGAGCATCTGCCTGTGGACTGAAGGGTCCCAGGTTCGATTCCGGTCAAGGGCACGTACTTTGGTTGCGGGCACATCCCCAGTGGGTGTGTGTGTGCAGGAGGCAGCTGATCAGTGTTTCTGACTTTCTATCCCTCTCCCTTCCTCTCTGTAAAAAGTCAATAAAATATATTTTACAAAGAAGAAGCCGAAACCAGTTTGGCTCAGTGGATAGAGTGTTGGCCTGCGGACTGAAAGGTCCCAGGTTCGATTCCGGTCAAGGACATGAACCTTGGTTGCGGGCACATCCCCAGTGTGGGGCATGCAGGAGGCGACTGATCGATGTTTCTCTCTCATCGATGTTTCTAGCTCTCTGTCCCTCTCCCTTCCTCTCTGTGAAGAATCAATAAAATATATATTTTTTAAAAACTCGCAGGACTGCCAGGGCAAAGGTCTCCAAACCTCAGGCCGCCTCTGCTTTCCCAGAAGAGCTGCGGAGTCTTGGAAAACAGCAGTCAGATCAACAACAGCAGCTCGCCCCCCTCCTCTCCAAGGCCTCCTCCGAGGGAGCCAGCGCCCTGAGCGACCCGCGATGGGACCGGGAGGGGAAGGAACCGGGGAAAGGGGAGCTGCGTTTCCTCTGGGGACAGATGGGGGGGGGGGTGGAGACCCTGGAGGACAGATGGCAAAGGTGGGGAGACTGTGGCGCCTGGTGGCCGCGGCGCTGGGGCCCTGACCGCGGGGCGTGGGCACAGCGGCCCAGGAACCGCAGCCCCAGCAACTCGCCCTGCTCGGGGGCGCCTGGGCCCTTGGCACCGGGGCGCCTGGGCCCCAGAGAGGGCAGCCCATGGACGTTTCACAGGCCCCCGGTGCGCCCGGGGCGGAAGGCTCCCGCCGAGCAGGGGAGGCGGCGGCCCGGGCTCAGCGGCGGCCCCTCCACCCCCGGCAGCGGCCCCTCCAGCCGGGCCCGCCCCGCCCCCGGGCGCAGCCTCAGTCTCCGCCTCCGGGCAGTGGGTCCGCAGCGCCGCTCCCGGCCGCCCCGCCCCGGAGCCTCCCCGCGGGCGTGGACGCGTCCGGGGCGGGTGGACGGGTCCCACCCACCGCCCGGGCCCGCACGGCAGGCGCACGGGAAGGCGCTCGGGCGCGCGGGGAGGGAGCGGGGCGCACGGGCGTGGCGCGCGGGGGTCCGGCCGGGCTGCGCCGCGGAGCTGCCGGCGGGGAGGCCCCGGGAGGTTCGGCCGCGAGCGTGACATCACGGGGAGGGGCCGGCGCGGCGCCCCGGCCTGGACCGCGCGCCCCGAGCGCAGCGCCCGAGCCGAGCGGCGGGAGCGCACGCCGCGGCCCCATGGAGCGCTACAAAGGTAAGGAGGGCGCGGGGCCCCCGCCCCCCGACCCGCGTGCACCCTCTTCCTTCGCGCGGGCGTCGCCGCTCGCCGCACCCCGCGTCCCGCCGGGGCGCAGGTGAGCGGAGCCGGTGCCTCCCCGCGCCCCGCCCGGGACCCCCGCTGCGCGGCGGGGCGCGGGGCGGGGAGCCGGCGGCGGACTCCTCGCCCTTCGACCCTCCCCGGGCTCGCCCCCCCCCCAGTCTCGGCCGCCCCAGAACCAGGCTGGGGGGTCGGAACCGTCGGGGGCGGCTGCGGGGCCGAGGGGCGAGGCGTTGGAAATGCTTGCGGGGCGCCCGCGGGAGGGGACGGCTTCCTGGGGACCCCGGAAAGCCTGCGCGCAGATGCATTTGGGGAGTGGGGTGGGCGCGCAGCTCCACTCGCACCTTAGGCCGCCCCCTCCGTCCCGCAGCTCGGGGAACCGGGAACCGGCTTCCTTCCAGCCCTTCTCCTCCTTCCCCGCCCGTCCACGCAGGATTGGGGTGCAGGGCTGGGGGGCCGGCAGGTGGAGCGCGTGGAGGCGCCTCTGGCAGAGGGCTCAGCCCGGGGCGCAGTGGGGCAAGTGTGGGGTTTGGCTCAGGCCGGGCATCTTGGCCACATCCTGGTGGGAGGGCCGGCCCAGGGGGTGCCCAGTGCCCAGCTCGCACCCGCGTCCTGAGCCCCCCACCCCCACGGGCTGCAGTGTAGAAGCTCGGATTGCAGACCTTTTGAAAAGAAAAAAAAGAAAAAGCACTTTAAAGGGCTCCCTTCCACGGGACGCAGCGGGCGCCCTCTGCCCCCCTTGCTTTGGGGAGAAGCCGCCTGCGCTTTCTTGGCCCGGCCTGGTCGGTGCCAGCCCCGATGGAGGAAAGAGCTGCTACTGAATGTGTTTCCTCTGGGAGCCCGAGAAGGCGGCCGCTCGCTTGGGTGCCCAGGGACTCTCTGAGCCTGGCGCTTCTGGTTTGGGCAGCTGGCAGGGAGAACATGTTGGGGGCCGCCTTTGGTTCCCCCAGAGGCCGGCCGAGTCTTGTGGCTTTTGATTGTTTTCCCTCATCGCAGTCACCTGAGTGGCCGGTGAGGGCCGAAGACCTAAGTGGTGGGCCGGCTCCAGGTGTGGGGGCTTACAGGTCGGTGCCAGGAGCCGGGGAGCCGGCGGCCGGCTGCAGGGCGAAGGGAGTGAAGGGAGTTGGCACATTCTGTCTTTCCGGGACCCTCCCTGGAGCCTCGCACAGGTTTCTCACCCCGTGCTGGGTGTGTGAGCGTGTGTGAGTGTGTGTGTGTGTGTGTGTGTGTGTGTGTGTGAAATTCTGCCGGGAACACGTCATTGTTGTGCCCCGATGGCTGATGGCACGCCCTCACGGCGTCCTCAGAACCTGCAGGAAGCCGGGTCCCTCTCCTTACAGACTGGCAGCTGGCTGCTCCCTCCCCGCTCTGCCTCCTCCTCCTCCTCCTCCTCCTCCTTCGTCCTTGGGGACCCTCCCAGGGAACTCAGGACTTGAGTGTCCGCCCCCCCAAGGGAGTGTCAGCCCCTGGGGTCCACTCCAGCTCAGGGCCTGCCCTTCCTGAATGGTGTCAGGCCCAGGTTGCCAGCCACTCCCTCACATCAGCTTCTTCATCCCTCTGAGTTCGGGTACAGTCTGGGGTCTTCTTTCCACATGCCCAGTGATTATCAGGAGGTTTTTGTATGACCAGCTTTGGACTTGGCCCTTGACCCGAGAAAGGCTTCGTTCGCCCTTATCTTCTCCTCTTGAGAGCTTAACACCCTCCCGCCCTGTAAGTCCGGGGCTCGTTGCCAGCTGAGGGAGCCTTCCTTGCCAGTTCAGAGTGTTGATGTTGGGGTAACGCGTGTAGCTGTCTCCTCAGTTTGCAGTAAGTCAGACGCAGAGGGCTAAGGAGCCGCAGTGGAGAGTTACCTGGATTGCGAAGGCTAATCTAGCTCAGCTCGTGGCGTTTGCTGCGAGAAAAACCTCCACTGCGCGTCTCCCTGGCGCATGCTGTACCCGTCAGCCGAGGAATGTGGGGGTTCCCCGTCCTGGTAAAATTCCCCGCTCTCGTGAGGAATACGTGAGTTGTGCTTTGAACACGCGCTGCATTGCAATGTTGGTCTGGGCACAGTAAAGCGTGTTGGGCCCCATCTTCCACTCCTCGGCGCAGCTCTGAGGAATCTTCCAGTCCTCCTGCTTCTCAAAGGCCGAGCCCCGCCCCTTTTAAAGGTGAGCGTGGGCAATTAAGGGCTGACGAGGTCTAGTGGCTTCACAACAGACTTCAAAAGAGAAAGCAAGATCAAGTCCCGGGGTTCTCAGACATATGTTCAAGTTATAAAGAAGAGTTCTTTATAACTTGGCATTCTTTATAACTTGGTATTTTTAAAAGTTGATATTTTTAAAAGTTGCTACTGAGAATGCCTCATTCTCGGTGTCTAAGTTCCCCACTTGGCGCTCTCCCCTTTCCCAAGTTAAGAAGCATGCTTCCTCACTGTCTCCAGATTCTCCCAATGTTTTCTCTCCATGTGTACATCTCAGCAAGCCGCCGATGCAGGAGAAAGTATTTTCCGTGTCCCCCGGCCTGCGTGTGACAGATGCACAACCAGCCTGTTATTCATAGACGCTGGCTCGGTTTCCCCTGGTTTTGTAGCATCTGCAGAGATGCCTGGAGCTAAGGATGGTGGGAATATCGCCCGGTGTCTCCCGCAGAAATATGTCCAGCCCTTCCCCCCCCCCCTCTTTCTAAGCCATTCTGCTCGACAGCCGTGTCTTCTCCAGCAAAAGCGAGGGTGCGATGTCTTCCCAGGGAGGGGGGCTCTGAGGAGGCCGTCCTTACAAGAGGGTAGAGCCGCTGCCTCTTGTGCGTTCTCCTCCCTGGCGGCGTGTGCCTTCTTGGGCGCCTGTGGAAGATTCCTTTCCTCCCATGTTTACATAGTTGCGACTCTCCTAAGGGCATCCTTGCGGGGCCAAGTGAGCCCATTGGCTGAACGCGCCCTGTGGTCAGCGATGCTGGTTCCTGCGGCTCCTCCAGCTGGTGAGCGTGTCCGGGGCCAAAAGTGACTGACCGGCCGGGAGCGCGCTGGGAGCGTCCGCGCCAAAGCGTCCGGAGATGGCATCACTCCCGGGTCCAAAGGCACAGGGGTGGGGAGGGGCCCTTGAATGGGCGCCCCCTGTGGTTCTGAGTTGCATCTGAGTGGGATCCTCTGGCTCCCGGGCTCGAAGCCTTGGGGTGCTGCAAGGGAGTAGGGAGCGGTGGAGTGCGAGTCATTGCAAATACTCGAGGGCTTATCTGGGATGAAGTCTGTGGTCCACAGGCCTGAAAAAGAGAAACCGGTGGGAAGGTACTAGGCTGGGTGCTGATACAGTGGTACCTCGAGTTTAATTCGTTCCGTAACCTTGAGGCGTGGGAAACTATGAGACGCTCGAGTCGCAGTAAACTGGTGGGTCGTGTGCAGCCGGCCCATCAGCACGATGACTCCTATCTCAAATGTTGCTCGTATTTCAAAGCAAAAATCGCTCGCACCACGGCTCATATCTCAAAAATCTCGTATGTTAGGGCACTCGTATCTCGAGGTACCACTGTACTCATTCCTCCCTCTCCCTGCAGGGCCTGGCGTGTCCTGTGGTGTCCCCACACTGAGGAGCGCAGGTTTCTCCCTGTTGGCGTGCTGCTAGTGGTTCTTAAACGTGGCCGCACCCAGGACTCCTCAGGGGTGCTTCAGCCACATGGAGGGGGAGATGTTCTGAGTTCCTAGGTCTTAGGGTGCGGCGCAGGCATCCTAGTTTGTAAAGGTCCCAGGTGTTTTCCATGTGTAGCCACAGTTGAGAACCACTGGGGGGAAAAAAGTAATTACACACATACCTTCCTCACCTGGAAAATTCAAAGCAAGTGGGGCCAAAACCGGTGTGGCTCAGTGGATAGAGTGTTGGCCTGCGGACTGAAGGGTCCCAGGTTCAATTCCGGTCAAGGGCATGGACCTTGGTTTCGGGCACATCCCCAGTAGGGAGCGTGCAGAAAGCGGCTGATCGATGTCTCTCTCATAGATGTTTGTAACTTTCTATCCCTCTCCCTTCCTCTCTGTAAAATAAAATAAAAAAAATAAAAAAAATATATATATAAAGCAAGTAGGGAGTGAAAGGGATCCCCTCTCCCCGCCCCGCCCCCCAAAACTATGTGCTCACATGGTGTGTGCTCAACCAAAGCTTGTGCCCCCGCAGAAATGGAATGGGATGCACCTTGAGCTGTTTATTATGGGCTTTGCAGGACTGTGGGAACGCTGCTTTCAAACCGTCTCCAACGGGATGCTTCAGAATCCCAGGCTCAGGGCTCACTCATGATTGCACTTGACCTTGAGCCTTCCTGGCTTTGAAGCTCTTGTGTGGGAGCCCTTGATGCTTTGGCAGCGGAATAGCCTGAAAGCGAAATACGGAGGGGTCACCGTTGGCGCTGACGGGCCAGGCAGGGCGGGGGCCTTCTCGGGGGGCCCTTCCCCTCTTCTGGGAACCCGGCTGCTTCCCAGCACCGCGGGCCGGGAGGGGCCAGCGAGCTCCCAGCGGAGGGAGCCGGGCCAGCTTTCCCCCCAGCCCCGCCATGGTGGGAGGTATGTCTCTGAAGACTTCTGTCCTTGGGAGAAGGGAGACTTCCCCCGAACCGAGGAGGATGGCGTGTCTGCCCAGAGCCCGGACGGGGACATGGGGGGGGCAGGCACGATGCAGAGAAGTGAACGGTGGCTTTGGACCGGGACACTGCCTGCTCCGTCTCCTTGGGCCAATCACCGAGCTCTCCCGGCCTCAGTTTCCCCGTCTAGAAGCCAGCCTCCAGTGTGTGTCTACTTGTGTCCTGAGCACTGGTCCCTGCGGGGGCTCCGTGGCCACTGGGGACGCTTGACAGGGAGGAGGCGGTCTTGAGCAGAGGCGGGAAGCGAGGGAGGGAACGTGGGCAGCACAACAAGGGTCCGTTTAGAGTGGTGATTCTTGTAAATAACACCCATTTCCTGTGGAGCAGCAGCCTTGCGGGGGAAAGCGAGTGCCATCGGCCATTTAGGAATTTGTTTCTCAAGGACTTTTTAAAAAAATATATATTTTATTGATTTTTTTTTTTTTACAGAGAGGAAGGGAGAGGGATAGAGAGTCAGAAACATCCATGAGAGAGAGACATCGATCAGCCGCCTCCTGCACACCCCCCACTGGGGATGTGCCCGCAGCCAAGATACATGACATGCCCTTGACCGGAATTGAACCTGGGACCTTTCAGTCCACAGGCCGATGCTCTAGCCACTGAGCCAAACCAGTTTCGACTCTCAAGGACTTTTGTAGGAACATCTGTCTCCAAAGAGCCGCCCTCTGGAACCTCCCGTGTGAGAACCAGATCAACGGAGGCCACGAGATGAAGTGGGAACTCGGAAAGTCAGAGAAAGGATAAAATTCTGAAAATGGGGTTTCTTGAAAGGGCAGAATCGCACTTCACAGCGGGGTTTACTTAGAAAGCAGGGCTCAAAGCCATTCCAGACTCATGTCTCAGCGCCTCCGTCTTCAGAACGGAGCCCACCTGCCGCCTCTTCCAGGAAGCCCCCGGTGTTGCTCTGTCCCACCCGCTGTGTTAGGAATCGCTTTCTCCGTGCCTGTCACACTGTAGGTACTTACCAAGTACTCGCTGAGTTAATGTCGTGTTGTCACATATATAAGTTTCCCCTGTTAGATGGAGCTCTTTCAAGATGGGGGTCTTGTCTTTCTCCTCCAAGGGTCCTTCCCCCCAGCCCCTGGGACATGATGGGGAAATGAATGAATGAGTGAATGGATGAATGACAGGGAGTGGCAGTACGTATCCTCCCAAGCTCTGGCCTCCCAGAGCAGGCCTGGGCCGCACAGGGAAAGGAAGCACAGTCTCTGAGCCTCGTTCCCGAGGCGGAGATGCCAGCGTGCAGCGGCCGCCCGACCCTTCCCGACGCGAGCCCTCTTTCTGTCTGTTCCAGCTCAGGCGTGCTGCTGCCTGGTGGTGCAGAGAAGGAGCCTGCAGGGGTCTGCTTGTGAGTATGAGCCTGCCTGTGCCCTCTGCAGCGGCTCACCCGGCCTCCAGGGCTCCCGCGGGCACAGACCTGGCTGTGCCCACATCTGGATAGAAAGGCCGAGGGGTCTTACGGAGTCAGGTGCCGGCCTGGGCACTCCGGGGCTCGGGGGGTGCTGATCTAGCCTTTGCCACTAACGCGCTGTGCGACCTTGGGCAAGTCAATTAATCGCTTGGGGCTCGGTTTCCTCATCTGTAACATGAGGATAATGATGGCTCACCTGTTGCCCTGGCTGCGTGTTGACATACTGGTGTTACTGGTGAGGAAAGACGCTGTTCTGTTGCTCTGAACCGTCTGTGACGTGGTTCTGTCCCCACCAGTTGCTGCCTTTTTGCGGGGACGGAGGGAGGGGGCTCCTCACAGTTAATTTGGGCGCCAGCTGTGGCCATCGCGTGCTTTTCGAAGCTATGGGAGCTCGGAGTTGAGGCTGCTCCCCCTGTTCTCAGAAAGCCTCGCGCCTCGGAGAGACGGAGGGAGAAGGGGGGGTGGGGAGAGCATCCATATATCATCCTGGGGCTTCCCGTGGATGTCGGTGGGAAAGGAGAGGGGTGAGGAAGTGCTGGCTCCTAAGCCTTCTGCGTGGAGCCACATCCTGGCCCCGGCCAACTTTTCTTTGATGTCGCAGGAAGTTTACATAGGAGAGACCCTGACATTCTCACAAGAACTTCAAGCTCTTTTATTTTTTTTTAAATATATTTTATTGATTTTTTTTTACAGAGAGGAAGGGAGAAGGATAGAGAGTTAGAAACATGGATGAGAGAGAGACATCGATCAGCCGCCTCCTGCACATCCCCCACTGGGGATGTGCCTGCAACCAAGATACATGCCCTTGACCGGAATCGAACCTGGGACCTTTCAGTCCACAGGCCGACGCTCTATCCACTGAGCCAAACTGGTTTCGGCAAGAACTTCAGGCTCTTGACTCATTTTGTATCACTTGGCTCTCACCTTCTCCTGGGTGAGTCTCAAAGCCAAGGGGCCAGAGACCCCACTGAGAGGGAGGAGTCGGAGGGACGCACCGAAAACAAAGGAGCGGCCTCGCTCTGCCTCCCCGGCATCAGGCGGGTGTGAAAACAGAACGAGCCCCCCGGGTGTGAGGCCTGAGGGAGGAGTGGGGAGTGGCCCAGACGTCAGCAGAGGCTCTGCTGTTTCTACCCGGACCCCCTAGCTCTCCCCTCACTCCCTCCCGGGAGCCCTCCCAGGGGCTTCGAGACAGCTGCTGGGCTGGGGGCGTGGGGTGAGCTCTCCACCAGCAGCTCCTGGATCAGCCGGGGACTCGGCCGGGAAAGGAGCATCAGCTGTCCATCCGCTCGGCCAGAGCCACCTGCTGCTGGCCAGGAGGCTTCTTAGAGGCAGCTTGTCCCAGGAGAGGGTGGCCGGCCATGCGGTCTGCCCGGGACTTGCCTGCTTTTCCCACTGACAGCCCAGCACCCCCGGAACCCCCTTCGCCCCAGGCAGACAGAGGTGGATGGCCGCCTCTGGCCGGGCCTCCGCTTTACCAAAAGGCCCCAGATCACGGCGTTGCTTTCTCCATCGCCGCGATGACCTGGAGCCAGTCAGCTTTCCCTTGGACACGAAAGCAGAACAAGACATGGAGACTAGCAGTGCGTCACTAGCCATGGGTGCTGCTCACCAGCATGTTAAGGGAGAGCAGCCAGACTCAAAAGCCTGCACACTGCATGACGCCAAGCACGTATGCAGCTTTTGGGGAAAGCCACACCGTAGGGAAAGGACACAGGCCGTCGTGGCTCAGGCTGAGGGTGGAGGAAGGGGCTGACCCCAGAGGGTAGGAGGGAGACTTGTGGGTGACAGGAACCTGTAGTTTTGGAATCTTTAAGGCAGTGGCGGACACAGAGTTTGCCCTGGGTACTTAGGGAGCACTCAGAACCGTGCACATTAGACCCCCAGGAATCTGGGTTTCCAACAAACGCCAGGAGCTGGTGATGCTGGGGTCGAAGGCGAGGACTCCATGCAGCACCAGGTGCCGTCGCAGCCGGCAGCGGAACCTGAGGGCTTGGTGCGTTCGTGCTGGCAGCGATCTGGGGGTGCAGCAGAGAGGGGAGGCATTTTGGTGCAAAGCTCGATGGCATCTTCAGTGCAGGGGGGCTTGTCCGTCAGGCACACACAGTGTGATGGCGGAGGCTCTCGGTCCACTTAGACCAGTGGTTGGCAAATTGTGGCTCGAGAGCCACATGCGGCTTTTTGGCTCCTTGAGTGTGGCTCTTCCACAAAATACCATGGCCTGGGTGAGTCTGCTTTTAAAAAAAATACATTTTATTGATTTTTTATAGAGAGGAAGGGAGAAGGATAGAGAGTTAGAAACATTGGTGAGAGAGAGACATCGATCAGCTGCCTCTTGCACACTCCCCCCTGGGGATGGGCCCGCAACCAAGGTTCATGCCCTTGACTTGAATCGAATCTGGGACCTTTCAGTCCACAGGCCAACGCTCTATCCACTGAGCCAAACTGGTTAGGGCTGGGCGAATCTAGTTTTTTATAATATATTTTATTGATTTTTTACAGAGGAAGGGAGAGGGATAGAGAGTTAGAAACATTGATGAGAGAGAAACATCAATCAGCTGCCTCCTGCACACCCCCCACTGGGGATGTGCCTGCAACCAATGTACATGTCCCTGATCAGAATCGAACCTGGGACCCTTGAGTCCACAGGCCGATGCTCTATTCACTGAGCCAAACCAGTCAGGGCTGGGCGAGTCTGTTTTGAAGTAGTGGCGTTTGAAGAAGTTTAAAAAATCGGGCTCTCCAAAAACATTTCCATCGTCGTCCTGTTGATATGTGGCTCTGCTGACCAATGAGTTTGCCGACCGCTGCCTTAGAGACATGGACGGGTCTCTTACAGCCCGGGCGGCTGCCAACCAGGAGAGCCGGGCACAGGAGGCCTCCGCTCCAGCTGCCGCCCGGGCGCTCTGCTTCTGCACACACACTCTCTGATGGATTGACTGGCAGCCTTTCTGCACATATTCTCCCCTCCCCCCTTACAGCAATAAATTATTGAATTGAAATTGAGAACCCAAGTCTGCACCACGATGTTGCCTGGCTGACTCTCTGTGTCTGGCGGGCTGACTCTGCTAGCCAGCTAGGATTGATTTTTGAGAGGGAAGAGCCCACGATTTAGCAAAAGAAGGCGCCTCAGACCCCGTGGGGTAAGGCCGCAGCCGTCCTGTCAGCAGCCCTGCTGCACCCGTCCAGGGGATGGGCCGTGGAGTCCGAGGACAGTGAAGGGTGGTCCTCGTGGAATCTGAGGATCGTGGTGGTTTCCCTTTAAAAAGGGAACCCCCTCCCTCCTCCCCACGACCAGGTGGACTTGGCTGTTCAGGTGACCTGGGTGCACTGTGACCCAGGGAGCTGGAATTGGCTCCCCACCTTCCTCAAGTGCCGCTGATTAGACGGCTGTCGACCTTCGATCGCGTTCAGCCACGAGTTGCCCGGAATTTCACACGTGCAGATCGTCTTCATGGCAAACAAGTCGCTCGTCGTCACGCCCAAAGGCAGGGCTGTTCCACCTCTTCTTGGGGGTCCAGCCCTTCGTTCTGCACGGTCGCAGCTTTGTGGGGCACACGGAGGGCAGGCAGGAAGTAGCTCTTGCGCCTGTTTGCATGGAACTTTCCCGGGCACAGCCAGGCCTGGCTTGTGGATGGGCCCCGTTGGAAGGGCCATCCCGAGGGCCACTCCTCATTGGAGGACAAGGATGGGGGTGCAGAGGCAGGGAGACTCCAGACACGGCCGCCTTCCACCTGGGCAGCAAACCATCGCCACCACCTCCCAGGACCGCCCCGGCACGTCGGCCCCTCCTGGGACCTGGGGACCGGCCTGGCCTTCCTGGGAGGCCCAGCGGCGACTCCTGCCACTTCCTTCCCCCCTCCGCCCCCGGCTCTCCCCGGCTTTTACACAACAGCGTGGATTCATGCGAGCAGGACGCCCGGCCACAGATGGGGCAGAGGACGGGCTGGGGTGAATGGGCCTATTGTTGGAGGCTCACTGGCTTCTTTGATGGAATCCCCGCGGCCCTGCAGCAGATTGAGCTGCTTTTCTGGGATCCCCAGAGGGGCCTCGGGGCAGGCGCTCTGCCGGGGTGTTCGCACCCCTGACGTCGGGGCTGGGGCCTCCCGGGTGGCGAGTTGGCTCCGGCGCCCCACCTCCATTTTATTATAGGGCTGGGTCTTCTTGGGGGCGAGATAGTCTCAGGGACCATCCCAGACTCCTTAGGAGCTAGTGATGGCCCCCACCCTCCTGCCCTCAGTGGGCAGGCCTTTTGTGGAATCCCCTTCTAGCACATTCTTGGGATAAATGAAGATGGACACCCCATGCGGTGCCACAGTTCACAGAGGGCCTGTCGCTTCTCAGGGCACGGATACAAGATAGATAGAGGGCCGAGACCGGTTTGGCTCAGTGGATAGAGCCTCAGCCTGCGGACTGAAGGGTCCTGGGTTCAATTCCGGTCAGGGGCATGTACCTTGCTTGCGGGCACATCTCCAGTGGGGGGCGTGCAGGAGGCGGCTGGTCGATGTCTCTCTCATCGATGTTTCTGACTTTCTGTCCCTCTTCCTTCCTCTCTGTGAAAATCAATAAAATATATTTTTAAAAAAAGGTAGATAGAGGGGTGACATGGCAGATCTTGGGCAGAAGCAGCAGGCGTCACCCTCACACCTAGGGCTCGCGGGATGCGACATGGCCGGAGACACGGAGGAGTTGGGGACATGCATGCATTTAGCGTGTTTAGGGGTGGGTTCCCTGCGGCCAGTGGTGCCACCGGCGTGGCTGAGGATCCCGGTGTGTGTGCTGGGCATGTGCATGTCTGGATGGCCGCCGCCAGTGGGCCCGGGCATCCATCTCCTGAGAGCCCACGGGCCTGGCGCGGGGAGCGGCTGGAGCCGCCGCAGCGGGCGGGAGCCTGTCTCTGGCTCAGTCCCTCACGTCCCGGATGCCCTGGGAGGGAGCCTGTGGAAGGCAGGTCGGTGGTGACAGGCGCTCACCCAGTGGGTGTGCACTAGGGCACATGCAGGCTCTTCATGCAGTTTCTCTCTCCTCCTCCTGCCTCCCCTTGCTTTCTCATCTCCCTCTCTCTCTCTCTCCCCCCCAATTCCGGTCAGGCCTCCTGGGTCTTGAATCTAGGAAAGGGCGCCCTGAGAACCTCAGGCCACAGAGAAGGCCTCCCCGTGACCCCAGGTCCCCGGTGGCCCTGGCTCTCCCTTCTCGTAGCCGCAGCCGGAGTCCCGGGGTCCCCCAGGAGGAGCCGATGACCTCAGAGTCCCCATGGGGAAACGGGGGCCTGCGCGCAGCCGGCCTAGGAGCCTCGCATTCCCTCTGGAGGTGGAGGAAGAGGAGGAGGCCTGCGTGACGCTGTCAGCCCGAGCAGGTGTCACCGCACCTGGCTGGGGACAGAGGCCGCCTTCCCCCCCGCGTGGCCGGGCCAGCTGCTCCCCCTGAGACCCGGCCAGCCCCCCCAGCCGCCTGGAGCAGCCTGGGTCGCCGTGATGAGGACTCCCAGGAAAGAGCGCTGCTCTCTCTGATGTGGGGGGCACCGATCTTCGGGGTCTGGCTTCCTCCCCTCTCTGCATCCCTGCATCCTCAGCCCTGTGCCCTGGAGCCTGAGGGGTGGAAGCAGCGGCCAGGGCCCTGCGTGGGGCGCCTCCCCCGGCCGCACCCCCCTACCCACCCCCCTCTCCCCCCATCCCTGGAAACGCGCCTCCGAGGGCCTGGCGCCCGCACAGAGGGAGCATGAGAACGCGCCACGGTTTGGACGGCACTTCAAGTGCCAGGGCTCGGCGCGGCCGAAAATAATTTCTTCCCAGCGACCTCCTGGCCTGGCCGCGGGCCGCGTCCCCCCCCGCCCCCCCTCTGATGTGGGCTGGGCTCGGGGAGCTGGGAACAGCTCGGCTGCCAGCAGATCCGCTCCCCGAGTGATGGGATCCAGGTGTCGCCCCGCGCCCTGTTCTCAGAGGGAGAAGGAGGCTGTTGCTGCCGAGATCGAATCCCTCTGAAGCGTGACGCCCCCCCCCCCCCGGCTCCGCTCAGGACGGGGGAGAGCAGAGTCTCAGTCAGGAGTGCATTCTCTGTGTGTGTGTGTGTGGGGGTGGTGGTGGGGGGCTGCTTCCGACCCCCGAGGTCAGGGCCCCGGGCTCTCCCGTGTGCAGGATGTGATGCTGATGCTAAGGGAAGCCCAGCCCCCCGCATCCCCCCCCCGTGAGAACATGGGACCCACTTCCCAGGGCAGGAGGGTGGGCTCCTGACTCGGGCCTGGCCGCCAAGGGCAGGGAGGTGGCTTGGAGCAGGGACCTCTCTTCTCCTGGCGGCCGGGTCGGGAGTCATCGCCCCGAACTGGCCACTGGGATTGTGTTGGAAAATGTCATTGGTAGTTTGGAGGGATGTGGGGGGCACAGATCTTTGGGGTCTGGCTTCCTCTCCTCTTTGTATCCGTGGAGCCCGACACATACCTCGCCCCTGGGGCCGCGGTGAAGGGGGTGGAAGCTAACAAGTCAAGTGCATTCACTTCACAGGTACTGGGCGTGACTGGGACGTGTGTGTGTGTGTGTGTGTGTGTGTGTGTGTGTGTGTATTATGTATGTGTGTGTATTATGTATGTGTGTGTGTTATGTATGTGTGTGTATTGTGTGTGTGTGTGTGTATTGTGTGTGTGTGTGTGTGTGTGTGTGTGTGTTGGAGGAGAGAAGGCGTTGGCCCAGGTGGGAAACCACCTGGGTTCCTGGTGGTTTCCCAAACTGGACTTGTGCATGTACCCTTCTATTGGTCTAGAATGTTCTCCCCCCCGGCGCTGCCTGCCAAGCCTATCTGTCAAGTCTCACTCAGCCTTGACTTGGCCCCTGAACTTCTAACCCTTCACGGCACCGGGCACAGCCCTGCATGGTCACGGTCATTGTGTCCATGTTATCGTCGATGGACAGTCTGTGTTCCCAGGGGGCTGTGAGCGCCGCCGGGGTCAAAAGCCATCACTCTTCTTAGCGTCCACAGCACTGGACCCCGTGGACTCGCGTGACTGAGAAATGGCTGCTGTCTGCAGGTTCTTTCAGAGGTGTGTTTGTTTAAGAATATATTTTATTGATTTTTTTACAGAGAGGAAGGGAGAGGGACAGAGAGTTAGAAACATCGATGAGAGAGAGACATCCATCAGCTGCCTCCTGCACACTCCCCACTGGAGATGTGTCTGCAACCAAGGCACATGCCCCTGACCGGAATCGAACCCAGGACCTTTCAGTCCACAGGGCGACGCTCTGTCCACTGAGCCACACCAGTTTCGGCTCTTTCAGAGTTTGATGACAGCAAAGTGAAGGGCTTTTACCCACAGTGGACACCCTGACCAAGTTAGTAGACCGCTGTCGGAAAGGAGCGAGAGGTGTGCGATATCTAAAACCTTCCCGGGGTCCACACTGAGGGTGTCCGGGGAACCAGCCAGAAAAAGACGGACATCTCGACAGGAAAGGAGATGAATACGGGATGAGGAGCGGGAGGGGACCTTCTAACGTGCGCCTTTTCGTTCGTAAGTGTGTCTGCTTCACTGGGAAGTTGTCCTGGCTGTCCGGTAAATGCTGTGGTCAGCGGCCCGTTCCTGCCTTTCCGTCGGCACTGTGTCTTAAAGAGCCACCTGGGCGGTGGGCTGGCAGGTAATCCATGGCTTCCTCCTGGTGCCTAATTCTCAGGATGTGCCTCTGCCGCCAGTTCGCCGGGTCACCCCCCCGGCGACATGGACTGCCCCCCCGGCCCTCGCTCTGCACCAGCAGGCGGTGCTGCAAGGGTTCTGTCCACCCCAGCCCGTGTGGACCCCTGCGGACACTTTGCAGCCTGAGCCCCTCACTGTCCCAGCCGCCTGCTGGCGGCTGTGGCTGGCTTGTGGCTGGTGACTGAAGGAGTCTTAGCTGCTGACCGGGGACCTGTTTCTATCGGGAGGCAGGGGATCAGGCTCCCCGCGGGGTCTGTCTTGCTGCCCACATCCGGCAGTGACCCTGTTGGCAGGCGCGGCCTCTCCTGGATGTTGATGTGCACCATCTCGTGGGGTCCTGAGCGATCGGAGGGGTGCTGGTGGGAACTCTCCCCGCCCACCAGTCCCTGCGGCCTCCCCTCGGGCGTGGAGCACCCTCCTCGGGAGGACTCTGGTAGGAAAAGCATCTGAGGATCTCGGTGACCTTCTCGGCGGCGTTGCTTCCTTGGAGAAGTCCCCTGGAATGCAGGGACGCGCTCCCCCGAGTTTGTCCGCGCTCCGAATGTTGCTGAAAAGCTCCCCAAAGCTGTCCCAGCAGACCGGTCAGTTTCTCCCCGGCCAGCAGGATCAGGACCGGGCCTGGGGGGGAGGGGAGACAGGACTCGGCCATCCGTCTCATGCTGCTGATTCTGTGATGTGAGTGGAGGAGATGGAGGCGAGAGGCAGCCCCGGCCCCAGCCCACAGCCAGGCCAGCGGGATTCAGACCCGGCTTCCGAGGGCTCGGGAGCTCCTTCTGTGGCCTGGGCTCGCCTGATGGAGCCAGACCTGACCTCCGCCCTCAGAGGGCTTCCGGTTCGACCTGCAGCTGCATTTGAATCTGAGGTTAAGGAGGATGGTGAGTCCGTTGGCTGCCGTCCCCTTGCGATGGGAGGAGGGTTCCTCAGCATCGCTAACAGCTGAGGCTCAGCTGTCTCTGAGGAGGACCTCTGCCGAGTGACATCACCTTCTCTGTGTGCCGGGTGTGGCTGCTCCCCGTTCTGTCCCCAGCTGGCCCCGCCAGGTCTTTGCGGTGTTGCTCCCACCCCCTCGCCCTTCCCAGCCGCACCCACTTTCACCCACTGCCCCCCTCAGGAGGCCAGCTTTCATTGCCCACGTGAGGCCCTCGCTGCTCGTACTCCATGTCCCAGGCAGCACCCCTGTATCTATCCCTGGTATCCATGCTTGTCCCCGGGGCTAGCTTTATATACCCCCAAAATGCACAGCAACGGGTTGGGTACCCAGGCGGGCATTGGCTTTGTTCCTGGCAATCCCCCGGAGTTTCTGTCCCGTTTCCCGTCTGCCTCTTTCCGCCACACCTTGGGCCTTCCCTAGTTCCCGCCCAGCGTGGACCTGGTGCTCCTGGGTGCCCGGGGCGTTGGGGGGGGCGGGCCGGGGGGGTCCCTGGCTGGGTGGGCACGGGTTCATGACCTGGGCCTGGCGGTGGGCGTCTAACCAGCCTGCCTGCAGAAGGCCTTGCTGGCTGGCGGGCACCCCTGAGGCTCTGTGCGCCGTGTGGTGAGCGAGAGGATGATCAGAGACTGGCTTGGCAGGGGGAGGTGAGCATGTCCCCACGTCCCCCAAGTTGGAAGAGATGGTGAGGATGTTCTCGCTGGGGAGATAAATCTCGCCGCAGGCGGCCTCCAGCCACACGCCATGTGAGCCCGGCAGCTGTCTCTCCCTGTTGGCAACTGTTCCCGCTGATGGATGTCCCCGTCCTCGCTCACAGCCGGCGCTCAATGGAGGCCTTGGACAAGTGTGGGGGACAATGGCTGCTCTCAGCGCGCCCTCAGCGGACGCCCCCGGTGACGCTGGCTCGTCGCTTGGAGCCGGGTCAAGACCAAGGACAGGGTGCCATTGATTGGGCAGGGAAGGTCCCACACAGCCGCGGGGACAGGCTGAAGGTAGCCAGGAGCAGAGAGAAGGACGGGCTTCTGGGAGAGGGCCCCGAATAACCCGACTGAATGGTTCCGCCTCTCTTCTGGAAGCTGGCTCACGGGGCGACGGCCCCTCCTCTTGATGCATTCGCAAAACCCTTTGCAGTGGTTCTGGGGTGATGGGGTTTTGGAGGGCCTGGCCCTTCTGGGGCAGAGCGTGATGCCCCATCCAGTGGGGCTGAGCGGATGGAACTGTTGGGCCTAAGAGAGATGAAGGCGAGACGCCTAGGACCTGAACTTGGCCCTGACCTCCTGGCCTGCGTCTGTCTGCTGCCTTCTTCCTGTGACCAGGGGGGAGGGGATGGATGAGGGGCTGAAAGGCAGGGTGAACTGGGGGGCAGGGGGAGCCACGGCGGGCTTCTGTCCTCCGAGCCACGCTGCAGTGGGAGTGGGCGTCTCTGGGCCCTTGGCCCCAGGCCAGGCAGTCCAGCCCGGCTTCCAGCAGGTTCTGCTGACATCCTTCCTCGCTGGTTGTGCCTCCTCTGACTTCCCAGGACCAAGATCCAAGGTCAAGGTCAAGTTGCAAAGCTGGTGGGGCCCCATCCTGGCAAGTTCAGTTTTTCTTCCTCCCTTTATTTTTGTCCCCTCCATAGAGCCATTTTAAATCATTGAAAATCTCATAAGCAGCAGCCACACGTTTCAGACGGCTGTTCCACTCCGCCAGGAATCCAGCGCGGCAATTTCACGTCTATTTCTGTAGCAGAAGTTGTACATGCTTATTATAAAATATGCACACGAAGCAAACGTTTCTAACGTGGGAATGTCAGGATCCTTCGAGTTCCGCCCTCTGTCGTGATGATATCTGTCAGGGATACAAGCGTCTAAATATCCCCCTCCTCTCTGTAGAGCTCCCAACTCCCTTTCCGCCCTCTTTTCCCTCCTTCCCTC
>JAAGEH010000038.1:7883945-7976831 GCA_011751065.1 Lasiurus cinereus
CTCCGACCCCCTCTGGTCCTTTTCCCCCTTCTTTCCACCCCCCCACCCCCAGTTTTAAAAACCAAAAGGGTGTAAGTAAGCCCCCAGACCCTGCTCACTCTCTTTCCCTTGCCCCAGCTTATTTTGTAGTCTTCCAAAATAAAAATAAAAATAAAAATAGTCTGTGCGTCAGCAGCCACGTGTGGGTCACTTCCCCTCCTCCCTTCAAATGAGCACGCTCCCGGATCACCTTGCTGTTTACGTTAAGGCTGTTTCTTCGAGCTCATTCTTTTTTCTTTCTTTTTTTAAAAATATATTTCATTGATTTTTCACAGAGAGGAAGGGAGAGGGATAGAGAGCTAGAAACATCGATGAGAGAGAAGCATCGATCAGCTGTTCCTGCATACCTCCTACTGGAGATGTGCCCGCAACCAAGGTACATGCTCTTGACCGGGAATCAAACCTGGAATCTTTCAGCCTGTAGGCTGATGCTCTACCCACTGAGCCAAACCGGCTAGTACCGAGCTCATTCCTGAGAGACGTGCCGCCCTCTCTGTGATGGGGCTCAGTCCGCTGTAGGTGGAGGGGGCATCGTTTATATCATGTAAATGGCACCGGTGTTTTCCCAGCCTTTGCTGTAGCAGACACTGTCCCCGGATTTCATTTCAGTCGCCCTCAGGCTAGCTGTAGGCTCCCCTCTCCGGGGTGGGCCGGCAGGGGTGAAAGAGGGGGACAGCCACAGTGTGTGATGAGTGCCGAAATGCCCTTCTGGGAAGTTGTGTCCTTTTTACTCCCGTCAGCAAATAGTCTGGAGGATGTTTCCCTGCACACCCGTCAACACAGCGTATCATTCCCTTTCCCGTCTCCGCTCTTCAGAGTTGGCAAACACAGCTCTCTCTGCGTCTCTCTGTTGTAAGTGCAGTTGGATCCATCTTCATGTCTGTGAAAGGCATGGCATGTGTTTGCGTGTGTGTGTGTGTGTATTCGCGTCTCAAAAAATGTGTCCCAGGAAAACGTAACAGCTACAACCCTTTAATAGCTGGTAACTCAGTTTTGAAAGTGAGTTGTATTTGAATAAACTCTGCCTTTATAATTACTCAAAGGGGGGAATTTTTGCATTTTGGGGGGACACCCTCTAGGGTTCATAGGCATGATCTATTTTTCTATTGGAATGTTGGTCTTTTAAAATTAATTGTGCAGGCGCTTATTATCTGTAAAGGAAATTAACCTTCTGGATATGAGTGGCAAATCCCCCTCACTCCCCAGGGTCTTATCTGTTCTTGATTTTATGTGTATTTTTCCAGAGTAGGATGTGTGTGTGCTATCAAATCTATCTCCTTTTTTTTTTTTTTTAATATATTTTATTGATTTTTTACAGAGAGGAAGGGAGAGAGATAGAAAGTCAGAAACATCGATGAGAGAGAGACATCGATCAGCCGCCTCCTGCACGCCCCACAGTGGAGATGTGCCCGCAACCAGAATACATGCCCCCAACCGGAATCGAACCTGGGACCTTTCAGTCCGCAAGCCGACGCTCTATCCACTGAGCCAAACCGGTCTCGGCAAATCTATCTCCTTTTATGGCTCTAAGTTTTGCTGATACTTAGAAAATCTTTCCCTAAAACTATACTTAAAAACAAAAAAACCTTTTTTCCTTTTCTTAAAAACAGCTTTATCGAGATATCATTCAGATATCACAGAGTTCACCATTCAAAGTGTACAGTTCAGTTTTTAGTATAGTCACGGATATGTGCACCCATGTCCACACCCATTTTAGGTTTTTTTAAAAATATATATTTTATTGATTTTTTATAGAGAGAAAGGGAGAGGGATAGAGTGTTAGAAACATTGATGAGAGAGAAACATCGATCAGCTGCCTCTTGCATACCTCCTACTGGGGATGTGCCCACAACCAAGGTACATGCCCTTGACCGGAATTGAACCTGGAACCTTTCAGTCCACAGGTTCTATCCACTGAGCCAAACCGGTTTTGGCACCATTTTAGGTTTTCATCACCTCAGACAGAAACCCATGCGCTTTAGCTATCATTCCTTATCCTCCCTTCTCACCCTGCCCCTTCCCCCACCCCCCAGGCCTAAGCAACCACTAATTTCCCGTCTCTGTGGACTTCCCTCTCTGCACTTTCATCCCAGTGGAATCACGTATAGATAGACTCTTGTGATTGGCTTCTTTATTGCATGTTTTCGAGGTTTAGTCCAAGCTGTAGCACATTACCGGTACTTCATTGCTTTTTATGGCCAAATAGTATTCCATGGTGTGTATGAACGCAGACATACTGCACCTTGTTTATTCAGCCAGCTGCTGTTGTTTCCACTTTTGGGCTCTTAGGAATAATGATGTGAACATTTGCAAACAAGTTTGGGGGTCGCCCTGTGTTTTTGTTTCTCTTGGTTATACACTGAGGAGTGGAATTTCTGGGTCATGTGGTAACGGTGTTTCATCACTTGAAGAACTGCCAAACCGTGTTCCAAAGTGACTGTGGCATGTTACCTTCCCACCAGCTGTTTTCTTCTAGTACGTTTGTGATCTTTCTTTTTTTTCCTGTTTTAAGTTTTTGAACAGTCGAAAATTCTTCATACGGTATGCCATAGGGGTCTATAGATGTATTTTTTCCATATGGTTTCGTCATCGTACCCACAGTGTTTTTCAATCATATGTCTTTCTCTATGTCTGTATCATAAATGAAATCACTGTATGTGCTAGGGCCTCTTCTGTTCATTCTAGTGTTTTTCCTTGATTTGTTGGTTCAATCAGATGCCATTGTAATGCTGCTTTAATTTTTGTAACTTTGTGACATGTTCCCTCAATCTTAATTTGTAAAAAACAAACAAAAAAAAGTGCTCAGCACTAGCATCATTAGACATATCTGTACTTGGTGCAGGGTTAGAGAGTGTGCAGTCAAATGCAACAGTGTTCCTACCATCTAGAAACGTAGTAAATAAAACTTTTTTTTTAAAGAGTATTTTTAATTGCTTTTTTCTTTAGAGAGAGAGAGAGAGAACACAAAGCTGTGAGAGAGAAACATCAATCTGTTGCCTCCCACACGTACCCTGACCGGGGATCGGACCTGCAACCTGGGTATGCACCCTGACTGAGAATTGAAACCCCAACCCTTGGGTGCAAGGGACAACCCTCACCCAACTGAGCCACCCTGGCCAGGGCGTAAGTAAAATTATGAGTGCCATACCCGCTAAAACCCACTCTACAGCCGAAACCGGTTTGGCTCAGTGGATAGAGCATCGGCCTGCGGATTGGAAGGTCCTGGGTTCGATTCCGGTCAAGGGCACTACCTTGGTTTTGGGCACATCCCCAGTAGAGGTTGTGCAGGAGGCAGCTGATCGATGTCTCTCTCTCATTGATGTTTCTGACTATCTCTTTCCCTTCCTCTCTGTAAAAAATCAATAAAATATATTGAATGAATGAATGAGTGAATAAAAACCACTCTACTTACATCATCTTATTTAACCTCACAATCCCATCAGGGTAGGTTGAGCTGTCCATCTCCATGGTAGTCACGAGGAAACCACGGCTTTGAGACAGACAGCCCTGAGACAGACAGCGGACAGACAGGTGGTCTTTCACAGGTTTGAGTCCGGTGCTTCTGAGGCAAAGGCCAGGGCACCTGGCGGGAGACTCCACGGGGGCCTTCCGGAGCCGGGTCTGCTCCCAGCCGTGGGGGCACAGCCCGCACCTTGGGGTGGAGGCCACTGGGCCGCAAAGCCAGGCTCAGTTGCCCGCGAGAGCCCCGACAGACAGCGGGGACGCGGAGTCCTTGGGCCGCATCCTCTTCCCAGATTGTGGGACACCCCTTGCTGCCAGGAGTGCAGCTTCGTTGGGCCTTGTTTGTTTTCTCCCCGCTTGGCACACGGATAGCAGGAGCATGTGCCACATAAAGCATACCCAAAGCCCCATCAAGTCCCCACCAGTGAAATCCTCCTCTTCTTCCCAAGCAGACTCCCACCCCTGACCTTGGCCGTCCCCCCTCTCTGGGGAGCCGCGAGGCAAGGGAACGGAGCGACGCAGGACGAGGCCTGCTTGGCGCTCACTTCCTCAGACCCCATCACCCTCTGGGGGGCTCCGGGGGTTATGGGATGAAGAGAGAGAGAGCATCACGTGACTGTCCTGGCCGCGTTCGCCGGTAGGAATGTGGGAATCCACCCAGGCGGAGCAAGCGATCTCAAAAGGCTTCTGCCTAGAAATAGCAGGGAGAGCGCCATCCAAGCTGCTTGGGTATTTTAGGACTTCCACGAAAGGAGCAAATGTCTTTCACCCTCTTCCTCTTTCTCCCTGTCACCCCTCCTCCCCCGCCCCCCCTCTCCCGGCAAAGACATTCGCTTTATGGGAAATGTTTTCCAATAGTTTAACAGTTCCGCTGGGTGGTTGGTGACTGGTCTTGATTTTTTTTACTGTGGGAAAATAGTTTGGAGATTTAGGCTGCGTCCCTGTGGCCTGCCTTTGAAGACCCTGGTTTTGCTGACTCTGTCTCAGCGCCACGGTGGAGGAGCTGTGACGGGCGATGTATGTACAGTGGTACCTTGAGATACGAGTGCCCTAACATACGAGATTTTTGAGATACGAGCCGTCGAGTGAGCGATTTTTGCTTTAAAATACGAGCAACAGTTGAGATGCGAGTCATCGCGCGGATCGGCCGGCTGCGCGGGACTCGAGCGTCTCATAGTTTCCCACGCCTCAAGGTTACGGAACGAATTAAACTCGTATCTCGAGGTACCACTGTGTACCCTATCAGCTGGCACAGTTGGTATAGTCCCTGCTCCGGTTGGGGATGGGCTAGGGCCAGGTGCTATCCCCCATGGTTGGGCGGTCTGGGGCTCTCTGGCCCAGATCCCCTCGGTGATGGCGATGCTGCATTCATTCTTGGCCTTCCCCTGGTGGCCAGATCATCCACGCAGGCACGGAGACTGGGCTTCTTCTGCCCTGAACCCCCCGTGGGGGCTTCTCAGAGGGCAGGGTCTTAGGAAGCTGGGCCCCGGAGCCAGGCCCCCCCCTGCCCTTTGGTGTTTGGGGGCTCATTTCATGGCAGCAAGCATCTGAGAAGCAGATGGTCCCTGTGCAGGAGCAGCGCGCCAGCGCCGCGGTCTGAGGAGAGGCCGCTTCTCACGTGGAAGGCATGGTCCAGTCGATCAGCAAACTCACTCACCCGCTACGTCTCCTGGCCGCTTGGGGATACAGTGGTACCTCGAGATACGAGTGCCCTAACATATGAGATTTTTGAGATACGAGCCGTCGAGCGAGGGATTTCTGCTTTGAAATACGAGCAACAGTTGAGATAGGAGTAATCTCGCGGATCGGCCGGCTGCACACGTCCCACCAGTTTACCGCGACTCGAGCATCTCAGAGTTTCCCACGCCTCAAGGTTACGGAACGAATTAAACTCGTATCTCGAGGTACCACTGTATAATGAAAACCATGGCAATGCTTTTACCATCTGTTCATAGGACGCTTCCCAGCTCGTCCCGGGAAAGGCTCCGATGGGAGCGCGTGTGTTCAGGCCTGGCCTGGCTTCCATCCTGGCGTCTCCACGGTTAGCAAGAGGCGAGGGTTGGTGTTAGAGAGAAGGTTCGGCAAAAATGCCAGTCAGTGTCTGCAGCAGCACAAAGCTAGTGCTCACTTTAGAAACATGTTTAGCCGAAACCGGTGTGGCTCAGTGGATAGAGCGTCAGCCTGCGGATGGAAAGGTCCCAGGTTCGATTCCGGTCAAGGGCATGTGCCTTGGTTGCGGGCACATCCCCAGTAGGGAGTGTGCAAGAGGCAATTGATCGATGTCTCTCATCAATGTTTCTAACTTTCTATTCCTCTCCCTTCCTCTCTGTAAAAAATCAATAAAATATATGTTTAAAAAAGAAAAAGAAACATGTTTGGCATCAGAACAAGAAGGACGCGGAGGCGGCTGTCCTGTGAATGGCCTGGAGAAGGTGCAGGGGATGCTTCTGCCCGTGCTTTGCAGGCAGAGGGCATCCCCCCCCCTGGCGGTGGGGACCCTCATTCTGCCGGGGCTCGGGCTCTGTTTGTGCTGTGGGAGCCCCCGTGCCTGAGACGACACGTCAGAGGTGTGGCACGAGCGAAGGTCCCGGAAAAAGCACGATTCAGTTCCTTGGGAAGCCGCTGCTGAGGAATGTGGCAGAAAACACATGGGGGCCCTCCTCAGACCCCTCAGATGTGGGCAGGCTCTCAGGGTCCCTTTGAAATGGAGCCACCTGTGTGGCCTCCCCTCCCCATCCCCTCCCCTCTGGCCAGTAGGCACTCCTTTCTCTCTGCTTCCTCAGCCCTGGGGTCACCGCGCTCTTGCTGAGCTGGAAGGAAGGCATTTCTTTGAGGGCAGAAATGCATCTTAGCCATTTGTATGGAGGAGAGCGTGGGAAACACAGAAACCACTCCCTCTAAGAACTGCTGTTTTGCCAAGACCTTGATTCCGTAGACAGCACCGACCGCTATGTCCAAGTTAAACTCCCCTGATTATGAATGACATCTGGTGCAGAGTCTGCGGTCCAGCGAACGGTCCATAGATGCGTGTGCCCTCCCTGCCTACCGCTCCGCCGTGCCCGTGTGGGCACAGGGCTGGCTTCTTCCCAGAGGCACGTCACCGTCCTTTTCTTATATTTCTTCTTCTTTTTTTAAATATATTTTATTGATTTTTTACAGAGAGGAAGGGAGAGGGATAGAGAGTTAGAAACATCAATAAGAGAGAAGCATCGATCAGCTGCCTCCTGCACACCCTCTACTGGGGATGTGCCCGCCACCAAGGTACATGCCCTTGACTGGAATCGAACCCGGGACCTTTCAGTCGCCAGGCTGACGCTCTATCCACTGAGCCAGACCGCTTTTGGCACGTCCCCGTCCGTGGTTGGGCTTCACCCAGCGTCATCTTAGTTGGCAGATTGTGGTTTGGGACACCCTTGACCTTTGCCTTGGGATTTGGCCTTCGGGAGAGTCTTAGGAAAGGACGGTCTCTGCCAGGTGTTCATCTGTCAAGCGTTCCACCCGCCAAACTGGCGATGACTCTTCACGTGCTGGTTCAGGTGACGTTCCCAGCGTCTCACATCTGGTTGTTCAGAGGTGTGCTTTGACTGGCGAAGGCAGGGATGGGGGGGGACAGGGGAGGAGGGTAAGAGGAAGGACTAGACGTGTGAATTAGCCCACTGTAGGCCAGAGGAGATGCTTTACCTGCGTATTAGGACCTTGTGCCCTAGTGATGGTTGGGAACACGGAGTGAGCGCTCCTTCCCGGCGTGGGGAAGGCAGGTGAAGGATGGGCCGAGCCCAGCCCCCTGGGGCTCTCCGCCGGCTCCTTCCCATGGGCTCCGTGGGCGGTGACTTCGCGGGAGGCCAGCCAGCCCCACTGGTTTCTCGGTCTTGGGCTGATTCTGCCTGGGTGGTCTTTTATTCTTTCCACGTGTCCCTGCTCTTCCGCCTTCGGTCCGTCTGCCCCGTGGATAGTGCTAAAGCTGTTTTCATTGAGTGTCCACAGATCCGGCTGTAACACGTTCAGCAGCTGCCTTATCAGGGCCGGAGTTTCAGCCCCTGTGATGGTCTCAAAAGGCTCTTCCTGTGGCTGTGAGCTGGATAATTGCCGGAATCCTCTTCAGAGAGGCGCTAGGATTGTAGAGGTTCTTCGCCTCTGAATACTCTCTACTCTGGGTCTAAAGAAACTCGCACACTGTATATAGGAGCCGGTGAAGGTGGCTTATATGCGAGTCACATGCTACCATAGCAACGGCATCCGTATCAGAGTTTAGTTCTATTATTTAACTGGCACATATGCCTTCTCTAAGTTGAAAGTCCTTAAGTGTAGATAATATTTCTTTTTTTTTTTTTCTATTAAACTCACTACTCCTGCCCCACCCTCACCTCCACCAGGTCCGAGCACAAGGCCAGGTACATAGTTGGTGCTCCATGTACGCGGCTTTGTTTCACAGGTCAGAGTGCTTATGCACCAGTGAGCACACGTGATCCTGGCTCTGGGAGATCTCTCGAGCCAAGTTTACTGTGTGTGGTTTCTTTAAGAGGTGACTTCGGAGGGAGTGGGGGGAGGTGGATAGAGAGGAACAATACAACTGGCCCTGGCAAACTTCGTTGGCCCAAATCCAATTAATTTTTTTTATATTTGTTTCTAATTATGCTCTTATGTGACTGCAATATGAAATAAAAGGTTTAAGTCATCTTTTTTTTTAGTACTGTTCCATGGCCTCCAAGCTACAGATGTGTTTTGTTGTTATTGTTTTAATCCTCACCTGAGGGTATGTTTCTCATTGATTTTTTTTAGAGAGAGAAACATCAATGTAAGAGAGAGACAGATTGGCCGCCTCCCGTATCTTCCTTGGGGGTCAAACTCGGAACCTAGGTATGTGCCCTGACCTAGAATCAAACCCGCAACCTTTTTCGTGCCTGGGACCAACAGAGCCACCCTGCCAGGGCTAAGGATGGTTTTGACAAGTGAACATTTGCAACTGACTTGATGATAAGGAATAGTAAGCTTGAGCTCCAATTTTAAGCAAAATGTTTTCCCCTGTAAAATAGATTTCCATTTCACTAGTAGATCTGTATTATAAAACATTGTACTCTGTTATTATTATTATTATTATACTTGTAATGCTGTCAATAGGAAATTTGTGGAATGTGTGTTTTCTGTTGCCACAGTAGAACCTACAGAACATCCTCGCCTCTGCCTGTGGGCCTGCTCTGGGGTAGGGGCTAGCCAGCTTCTGTAGAGGGCAGCGAGCCAGTGTTTTAGCATTTGTGGCCATAGCATCTGTGTGGCAATGACCGGACCATGGACCATATGTAAACAAACGGAGTGGCGGTGTGCCAAAAAGACTTCATCCACACTATGGAACTCGCACTGCATGTCGTTTTCATGTGTCAGGAAGTGCTGCTTTTTAGATTTTCTTCCCGCTATTTAAAAATATAGAAGGTGGCCCTGGCCCAGTAGCTCACGTGGTTAGTGCACCGTCCTGATGCACCAAGATTTTGGGTTCCATCCCTGGTCAGGGCACATGTAAGACTCAACCAACGAATGCATACGTAAGTGGAACAACACATGGATCTCTCCCTCAAACCAGTGAAAACAAACAGATAAAATAAAAAGGTAGAAGCCCTTCTGAGCACGAGGGACATACAAAAACAGCTGGTGCCGAAACCAGTTTGGCTCAGTGGATAGAGCGTCGGTCTGCGGACTGAAAGGTCCCGGGTTCGATTCCGGTCAAGGGCATGTACTTTGGTTGCGGGCACATCCCCAGTAGGGGGCGTGCAGGAGGCGGCTGATCGATGTCTCTCTCTCATCGATGTTTCTAACTCTCTGTCCCTCTCCCTTCCTCTCTGTAAAAAAAATAAAAAAATAAAAATAAATAAAAAACAGCTGGTGCCTTAGATTTGGCCCAGGGGCCATAGGTGCACCCCCTGTTCTGGAGGATGAGGCAGGGGCCCAGGGATGCCTGGCATGACCAGGTTGGCTCAGATGCCCTCGTGAGGCTGAGGTCACACCAGGCCAGGTTCTGTCTGGCCCAGTGACAAAGGCCCTTCCTGCTATAGCCACGGGCTTCCACTCCCCATTCCCCCCCAGCCCCCTGGCGCTCAGGGGTTCACATCCCTTGACCCACCTCCTCCCCTGGGGCCCGCTTCCCCACAGACCTACTTCCCCGAAGTCTGTCGAGGAAAGAGTTTCTCCGGGACACGGCGTCAGCCCTGGGCCCCGTCCAGCTCCCCGCTGCAAGGTCTTTCCAAGGATGGAGAAGCTGAAACAGCTGCATGGGTTTGGTTTTTGGGTTGCTGTTTTGTTTTTTTTTCTTCCTTCTAGAACCATCCAGCCAGGGGTGAGTTCAGGACTCTGGCAGCTCCTGTGTAAATGCTGAGCAGCTCAAGCCAAATCTGGAACAGCCCCGGCGGCTCCCCAGCCGGTGAGAACCGGCTCCCCCAGCCAGGCCTCCCAGCATCTGCCTTGGTGTGGAGGCCAGGCCTGGGGCAGGGAGCCTGGTGGGGGGACCTGAGACCCGCAGGGACTGGGCCTGGCGGGGCGGGGTGTCTGTGAGGACGCCCCAGAGAAGAAGGCACCTCTGCCTCTGCTTGCATGAGACCTGCATCCCCATCAGCAGGCCCGCTGCCCCTGGCACCGCGGTTCCGTGCCAGAGGGCCAGCCAGCTGTTGATCTCTCAGAGTTCCCAGTCCCGCTCTTTCCCTTTCTGCTGGAGTGACCAAGTTTCAGGAAAATCCAGGGGTACCGCGGAGGCGGCTCACCTCCCTGACTTTCACTGGGATGTTTGGGGTCACGTTGCCTGGGAGACGGAAGGGCTGAGCACGCAAAGTAACCTGCCACAGGTCCTCCGAGCCCGGCACGCAGGGAGAGGAGCCAGAGTGGATGGCGCGGGCGTCTGGGTGACGTTTCATCAGTGGGCCTGTGTCGTGTTGCTCTGTCACAACTCGGAAGCTCCATGACGTGAGGGAGGGGACCCCCACCATTGTATCTTTGACAAACCCTTGGCCATGGGTCTTGGGGTCCCAGGCATCTCTGTCTGGGTCTCACAGATGTTGCCAGCAGAGGAGGGGAAGGGTTTGGCAGGTAACCATAGTGACAAAGGCCTGGCGAAGTCTTGATGGAGAGATCAGGTGGTGACCTTGACCTCTCAGTCCCTCCTCCCCATCGGCCACCAAGTGCATGTCCCATGTCATCGTTTCAGGGTGCCTATGGAGCAGGAGAACGTAGAAGTGTTAGGATTGAAAGTTAAAAAAAAAATAGGGGGAAGAGGAGTTAATGAGATTTTCCTTTTTGTTATGCTTTTTTTTTTTTTTTTTGTAATGCAGGTTTTGCAAAAGAATAACCACGTGGTACTTTAGAAACAGGTTTATTTTTATGCATAGGTCACATCCATTCCATGGAGTACTATGCAGCTGTTAAAACAAGCCCTATGAGGCCCAAAGTGGATCTCCAAGGGACACTGGCAAGTGAAAACAGCAAGGGTCTTGATGCTACGGATAGTGTGAGCTTACGAGAATAAAGGAGCTTGGCCTATAGTTTTCTCTCCGTTTTTTTTTTTAAATATATTTTATTGCTTTTTTACAGAGAGGAAGGGAGAGGCATAGAAAGCTAGAAACATCGATGAGAGAGAAACAGTGATCAGCTGCCGCCTGCACACCCTCTACTGAGGATGTGCCCGCAACCAAGGTACATGCCCTGGACCGGAATCGAACCTGGGACCCTTCAGTCCGCAGGCCGACGCTCTATCCACTGAGCCAAACCAGTCAAGGCCTCTCTGTGTTTTTATGTAGAATATTACGCGTTTGGAAATTCCCGGCGGGATACACAGCCCATTGACAGTAGCTGCCATTGAGGGGGCTGATGCTGGAGGTTCTGAGCTGGGAGGCACGCTCTTCGTTGCCTGCGTTTGTGCTGCTGGGTGACATATAGTCATTGTGTGTGTGCACATGGACACCCCATTTTTCCAGTAACAGTTTAAATTCATAAAAAGAAAGTATACACACAAGAGTCATCATTGGGAAGGCAGTTGGCATCGTGAGAGCTTCCAGAGCTGGTCCCCCTCCGCCCGCTCTGGACCTGCAGAAACAGAGAAAACATGAGAGGAAATCTGGGTTCTGTCACTGGTGCCCACCCGTGCCCTCACACCCCCACCAGCCTGATGCCACGTTTCTTATCGGAGCCACCAATCCCGGGACAAACCATGGCAAGTCCGGTCCGGGCTGGGTGTGGTGTTTACCGAGGGAAAACCTGGGGTCCCTCTAGAATGAAGAAAGGCCCCCCCATACTTCAGGGCTGGGAGGCAGGGCTCCCAAGGCAGCCTGTGCCTGCCCAGGTGACTGTCTAGGGACCAAGGGACAAGGCCAGGGGTCATGCTGGGGTTAAACTCCATAGCCATCCTGAGATGCTCCAGAGCACCACTCCCCACGCCCCAGGAGAAACGTCAGTTTGGGGCCAATGAGGCAAGAATGTGGCTGTTCAAGTTAAGGGGGGAACCCTGGGTTGTTGCTGTCGCTACAAGATGTGACAGGCCCTGGTCAGTTTGCTCAGCGGTTAGCGTATCGGCTTGCAGACCGAAGGGTCCCGGATTCGATTCCCGGTCAAGGGCACAAACCTGGGTTGCAAGTTCTCCAGCCCCTGGGAGAGGACCAGTTGATGTGTCTTTCTCTCTCTCTCAACTCCGTTCCTCCCTTCCGTGCACTCTCTCTAGGTAGCAATGGGGGAAATATCCTTGGTTGAGGATTTAAAAAAGAAAGAAGAAATTAAAAAGATGTGACTGGGCGGGGGGAAGGTAATGCAGTGACTCTCATGGGAAGAGACATTTCATTGGTCGTTTTTCCCCTGATCAAATACAGTGGAACTCAGCCGCGTTACCCACACACTGGAATCATGTTTAATTCACTAGGTTTATGAGCTGTAACGGGACCTCCCCTCTCCCCTCTCCCCTCCCATTCCCCGAATAATCTGTCCTCAGTTCTTGTGCTGTTAGGAAAGAAAAGAAACAGAATTTTCTGTGCCCCAAATTCTGACCTTGGTGAGCCATCCCCCCTCCACCGAAAGCCCCTTTGCTGAGGGCTCTGGGCCTGCTGGTCTACCTTCTTCAGACCCCCGCCTTGACAGTGACCCACCCCAGCAGTCTTTTCCTCTGGGGTCCGCCTGTTCCCAGCTGAGCTGAATCTCTTCTTTCCCACATGGGGGCCAAGGTCCCGCCCCTCCCTTCCAGCTTTTCTCCTTGAACCCAAACCCAGCCTGCTCCCCACTCTGAGCCCTGAGTATGTTGACAGGATTTAGCTGCTCTGCCCGGTAGTAAGTGGGGGGAGAAAGGAGAGCGAAGGGCCAGTGTGGCCCCACCCAGGGATGGCCCGGCCTTAGAGAATGTCTCTCTTTCCCTGTGGGTCACTGCCGGACACCCTGCGGACTCCCGACTGTCACTGTGAGTACCCCCAGTCCTCCTGCAGCCCCAGATCCATGTCACGGTCCCGGGAAGTGAAAATCAGTCCAGAATGCCTTGCTGCGCCCCCGTCTTCATGGCTGTGAGAGGCTGTTTGGAGGAAGCAGGACTTGAACTGGGCTTTCCCACGGAAAACAGCCCTAGAAAAGGGGACAGGAGAGGATTCCAGGTGGAGGGAAATACTTCCGATAAAAGCTTGGAAGTATGGAGACAGCCATACTGTAGGTGCTTTTGGCCAACGTGACGACTTCCAATGGTCAGATTTAGAAGGGAGCCATAGGCCGGCCCCCTCCCCCACAATTTTTCTCCCCAGTGATTTGTTAAGTGAAAGCAAGCCTCAGACTGAATTCAGCAGCTCCCCAGACACCTGTGAGCAAGCAGATCCAGGAAGAGTCTTCGTCTGTTTTCTATTCCTGATGGTGCCCCAGCTCCATGGCATGTTCTGGTGTTCTGCCCTAGAGGCCCCTCACTGAAGGCAGGTGCAAGAAAGTTCTAGTGGCAGGACTTAGCTGCCCTAGCGGGTCGGGCAACAGAATCTTCCGACAACATGCACCGCGGGCCTAGGATGTGACTCTCAGTGGTACAGGCTGCTGGGCTCGCCTAGATGCTTCCGTCTGTGCGTTTGAGGGTGGAGGTGCCAGAACAGGATTTCCAGCGACTCATTTCGGCAGTAAAACAGTGTTAATCGCGCCCATAAAAAATGCCCGGAAGCCGGGTAGTAGCCGCCTGTGGGGTGTGATTGGACACTTTCCACTAACCAGCCGCCGGTGCGTGTCATCTAAGGAGGATACTTTACATAGGAGCTCCCACTCTGGGGGCGTGTGGCTTTAAATTAACCTGTAGGTTGCGCCATTCAAAGAGTATCAAAGTAAATCATAGCCAGCATTACTGCTGACCGTGGAGAATCCTCGAAGGCCGGAGAATGGCTGTGTGTGGAATTTGGCTAAAACAGAGACTTAATCCTTCTGCTTTTCTGTTAGTGGTGAGGAAACTAAGGGGTCAACCCCTCCCCCCATTACTACCCTCTGCTTCTTGGCAGGAGGTACCCAGATGGCTGCAGAGGATGGCGTGGGCATGCTCGTGGTGTTGGGTGTGGTCATTGGTTTTGAATTAATGTAAAAAGGTTTAACCGGATAGACACATTGAGGTATCTCTGCCTGGTGCCGTACTTAAACATATTTAAATGGACGTGTGTCGAATACTTCAGCAAAAACTGGGGGGCAGAGATGAAATAAGAATGGCCAAGTTCAGCACTGATGGGGTTCACTTCCCTGGTCTCTACTTTGTATGTTTGTAATCTTTTCACTTAAAGGTTTTCATTACAAGTTGTTTTTTTTTTAATATATTTTATTGATTTTTTTACAGAGAGGAAGAGAGAGGGATAGAGTTAGAAACATCAATCAGCTGCCTCCTGCACGCCCTCCACTGGGGATGTGCCTGCAACCAGGATATATGCCCTTGACCGGAATCAAACCTGGGACCCTTCAGTCCACAGGTCGAAGCTCTCTCCACTGAACCACACCGGTTTCGGCTACAAGTTTAAAAAAAAAAATCAGCAAGGATGATTTTTTCACACCCAACCAAGGAAACCCTGTCAGGAGGACCACTTGTAGCTGTCTGCCCATAGCAGTTTTCCTGAAAGGTAAACTGCCCCACCTGGGCTGGAGTTCTGGGTTATCATCTGAGCCCTCACCTCCTGGAGAGCAAGTGCAGCCTCTCCTCTGAACTTGACTCCCTGTGGGTGGCCCATCAGTGGAATGGCCTGCGTCCTATCTCTGCTCCTGTGGGTGCAGTGGAGTAGTGAGTGAGCGAGTCCCTGGAGTTAATGATCCCAGATGCCTGGCCTGCGAGGGCGGGCAGAATCTGTCCGCTCTGTGTGTGTAGTCAGTGTGTGCGCGTTCACAGAGCCCCCAGCTGCGGCTGCGATGTTGCCAAACATGATCCCACAGTGAGAGGAGGGTGGGGAGCCGTCTTCCTCCGCCCCCTCGGCCCGCCTCTGCCTCCTGGCCCGGGAGCCCAGAGCGCTTGGGAGTAACCTGAAATCAACTCGCCAGTCCAGGCAGAGCTTCATTCCTGTCTCCCTGGCGCTGCGCCCTGATGAGCTGCAGGCTGCACGCTGGCCTGGCCTCGGGCCCTCTGTTATCAGCTGCTTGGGGGACCCGGGCTCAATACTGGTCAGTTTTCCCGCTGCTCTGCAAACACCCCTCTTCACCTTTAGCTCTTGCCCACAGCCACATCCTGTCCGGTGTGGGGCTGCCTGGGGCGGGGTGTGCAAAGGGACAGCAGACAGAGGGACTGCACCGGTTCATCGAGTGATTTCTCCCCTGGCATTTTGGAGGTGGACTGCACCCCCGAATGAATCTGCTCCCCGGAACATGTCCTCAGGGACCCTGAGGTTGGCCTGATGGCAGTCTACATCCCCGAGGGTCCAGGTGCCAACGGCTGACGGGGTTCTGGCCTGGGCACAGAGAGGCTGTTTCCAGAAGGCCGCTGGTCTTCTCGCCTTTTGTCAGGAAGACGGCTGTTCCACAGAAGAGATGGGCACGCGCCCAAAGCTCTGTTTTTTTCCTTCAGGCCCAGCTGGAAAGGGCTGTGTGGGCGAGGGCCTCCCATATATTCCGGCCTGGTGCTTGGGTGTGGCGTGGCCCGGCCATCTTAGCGACCAGGGCCAGCGGGGCCTGCGAGCTCTGCAAATGGGAGGCGTTGCTCTCAGCTCAGCCTCCGGGGAGGGCTCGTCCCTCCTGCAGAACTGGTCCGGTGCCTTCGATCAGATAAGAGTCATTGCTCTCCTTTCCCTCCTCCTCCCCCCACTGTGTTTTTGACTCCCTGGAAAGGCAGAGTGCATATTTCATACTCTTTACACCTCCAGGCTTGGGGTATACAGTGGTACCTCGAGATACGAGTTGAATTCGTTCCGTAACCTTGAGGCGTGGGAAACGATGAGACGCTCGAGTCACGGTAAACCGGTGGGTCGTGTGCAGCCAGCCGATCCGCACAATTACTCGTATCTCAAATGTTGCTCGTATTTCAAAGCAAAAATAGCGCGCTCGACGGCTCGTATCTCAAAAATCTCGTATGTTAGGGCGCTCGTATCTCGAGGTACCACTGTATTTTCTTTTTCCTTCTTTGTGATCTGGGGTTTGGTTTTCTGTTTCCATTTCCAGAAATGCTTTTAAAAAACATGCAGGGCACTGACCCCCTCCCATTGTCACTTGGTTTTGGGGGCCCAACACAGCCCTCTCTGCCAGAAAGCCATGTGCTCCCTCTTTCTTAAAAAAAAAATGTTTTTATTGATTTCAGAGAGGAAAGGGAAGGGAGAGAGAGATAGAAACATTAATGATGAAAGAGAATCATTGATGGGCTGCCTCCTGCACACCCCACCCTCGGGATTGAGTCTCCAACCTGGGCATGTGACCTGACCGGGAACTGAACTGTGACCTCCTGGTTCATAGGTTGATGCTCAACCACTGGGCCATGCTGGCCTGGCTCACAGCAGACTTTATTAGTAAGAGTACATTGCAAAATAACAACATAAACCAGTAATAGAGTCATTATCATTCTTAAGTCTTACGTATCAAGTCCTAATTGTGTGTGCTGTGTTTTTCCAGGACTGGTAGCTAGTAGTTTTGTTTACACCAGCCTCAGCACAACCACCTGAATAATAGGTTGTGCTTTGATGTCGCTACGGCTCTGGTGTCATTAGGGGACGGGAATGTTTCAGCTCCAATGTGATCTTGCAGGACCACCATCGTATATGCGGTCTGTCATTATCTGGCTGAACTCACTTTATTGTGGTGGTCTGCAATCGAACCCATCCTATCTCCAAAGTATGCCTGTATCTGAGAAATTCCCCTTTTTGCTCAAAGTTAGCATCTTGTTATGAGGGAGGGAGACATACGGCTCTTTGACTATAATTGACGAGTCTGCTCACGAAACATTCCTGCCGGGAACAAACACACTTAACCTCTGGCATCAATCTCTGCCCCCAAAGATAGAGATAGTCCCAAATGCATGATGGGCAGCTGGAAAAGTCAAGGATGCTCAAAGAAAGGCTACCCCTTAAAGCTAATGTGGCAACCGGACTTGGGGGTGCGTGGGTTGGGGGGTGGGGACTAGTCCCTTCACAGCTATTGTAGATGGTTTCCTATTTGGCATGGAGATTATATTTCTCCAACTGGGCCCTAGATACTGTTTGTTTCCCTGGGAGTTCTCCATGACGATATAAATCTTTGTGTTTTCATTTTGGTAATTATTTTTTAAAAAATGTTAAGCCTGTTCTGGGTCATCTGGACTCAAGAGTTTCAATCAAGCCTTCTTTGCATTTACTCTCAGGGTGGTGGCCAGGGATCACCAGAAATACCACTAGTAACTGGGGGGCTCCACAGGGTGTGCTCGGGGGTTCCTGGATTATGTGTTAGCTTGGGAATGGAGGAGAACAATGTACACGCCTAGGCACTTCTGCGCATTTGACTGTTTAGCACGGCATCGGTATGTTCCTGAGTCACGCAAGGCTTGGAGGCGTTAGTGGCTTTCTTTGCCAAGCGATCACAATGATTTAATAACTGTGTAGACTAAGAAAGAGGGGAGGGAATTCCTTCCTATTGAAAACCCTCCGCGTTGAAGTGCTGATTTCAGGTCACTGTAAAATATATCCCGGTGTGAGTTTCTGGATAATACACAGGGGTTTACCAGATAGCCCCCCGTGCTCAGCTTCTGAGTGATGAACTTGAGTTGGTGGCTGGGCTGGAGCAGAGGTGAGCTTCAGACGGCTGGTCTCCCACACACCACAGCCATCATTCTGTTTTTGTCATCATTCTTCTGCTCCACGCCACCTGTGACTCCCCATCACCAACTGATCGGCAAGACTCACCCCGGAGGTGTGGCATCCCACTGTCTGAGGTCTGAAGATGTGCTCCAGCCCCTCTTTCCTCTCCGCAGGCCCCAAAGCTCTTTTCTTACCGCTCTCAGCACCGCCCAAGTGCTGTCCTAGTTCCATCTCTCTTTATTCAAACTCTCTCAGGCCAAGGCCAGACACACCATTTTGCCTCTCTGACCATTCCAGTCACTTGTCACTTTCCTCCCTGGTAGGATAGCAATCCTGCGGACTTAACACATTCATACCTGAGTTATGGCCTGGTGGTGAGTTGGGTGGTTTTTGTCTCATCTTCTGGAGTGTGAACTCTTTCCAATGTCCTGGGATCACCCTTCATCAGGAGAAGGGAAGAATGGAAAAGCTGCGTCATAAAATAGCCGTAGGAAAAACGTGGAGAGTTTCCTGTCACCCATTCCTGCATGGAGAATCGCAGAGTATGGGGACATCACAAATACCAGGAATTTTGGATTGATGTTCATATAAAATAGCAGGAGAACTTGTAATGAGACATGTGGATGTATACACAGAAGGGCCATCCCCAGTTTATTTAGTGGTTGGATCTCAGGGTCTGACACATAGTAGGTGGTCCATTAAATGTCTGGTGAAGACATGAAGCTGTGAGAAGCACAGTGGCTGTAAGATACCACCTCCAAGTGGCCAAAGGGAAGTCATGATGGTCCCATCACTCTGCAGACTCTTCGCACTTTGTGGAGTTGTCCTAGCTTCTCTGTTCAGATGTCACATGTCACGTGGGAGTGATTGTCTCCATTGAATACCATCCCGCGCTTTCATTTTAATGTGGGATCCTTTGAGGGTAGGAGTCTGTATTAACGTCAGATGCCAGGATTTGGGGAATAATCTTGATCGTCTCATTGATGTTTCTGGACTGGGATCAGTGGAGGCATCACAGTCATGCCGCAGAATTCCACACCTTTCCAGACAGAAACTCGCCCACTGTTTTCTGCCTGGGTTCTTTTCCTAAATCCCATGATTTCACAGGAATAGAATAAGTGTAGATGGAAGAAATTATTGAACTGATGGAGAAATCTTGCTTGGAAAAGGAAACGCACGCCCAGACTTCTGAGCCTCAACACCCAGGAGACTGTCCAGATCCGTGGGATTTGGAATGATGATTGTTTCAGCGACTTTGGGACAGAATAGTACATAGGAGGTCTGAGGTTTCGGGACAATAGCAGTGAATGTCTCAATTCCCAACCCGTGAGGTTTCTCTTGCCTTTTTCCAAATGTCTTTCCATTTGAGCAGGATACCTCCTTGGTCTGCAAAAGTTCTGTGTATTAGTCACAGTTCTTCAGAGAAACAAAACCAGTAGGATATCTGGCTGTCTATTCATCTGTTTGTCCGTCCGTCCATCCATCCATCCATCCATCCATCCATCCATGCATGCATTTATCTAGCTCTTAAGGTGGTAGTGTCCTATATATGACCCTTAGTGGTGTCCTTGGCAGAGGTACACTCAGTTGAAATAGGAGTGTAGAGGCCAAGACCAAAATCCAAAACAGAGGCTAGTGAGAGGTGATGTTTCCTTACTCTTCAAAATTTCCATTGGCCTCCTTTGCCTCTTGCCCTGACCATGTCTGTCCCTCTTCGCTTTCAATGAAGGAAAGAAAAGATGGATAAGAGAGGTTATTATAGTTCAGGGAGAGCTGTCTGGGTTTCTTGGACCAGGTCAACCCTTAGCCACCAGTCACTTGTTTGGACCTGTTTCTAAGAGCCAGGAGAAGGCTTCCATGAAAACATGTGCCAGCCACTTCCATGAAACAGACAGAACTCGCCCCATGACCCCTCTTTGGTTGAGCAGACCTGCTGTGCAGGGTGTGAGCACAGTTGCTTCAGATCCCGAGGACTTGGCTGAATACCTTCTGTGGAATTGGTCCATGGATGCTCCGTCACCCTCCTCCCCACCACTTTTCATTTCCCCGTTGCTGTGGTGCTAAGTCCAAGGCATGTTTATACCTGGGGCTCACCAAATACATCTGCGTGGCGGATTATTCTTGATTAGCCAGCTTCATTAGAAGGCATTTAGTCTTTTTAAAACCCCAAGTCATTTTAAACCCGGTGATAAAGTGGATACATCCTGCATTCTGGCACTCCCGCCTAACCAATATATTCCACTAGCAAGTAGTGCCAGATGTACTGGTCAACCTGTTAAAGGTTTATACAACTTGATATCACACCCCAGAAACTAATGCAACAGTGGTCTCGGCACTTATTGTATTTCCTGTCTTTTTTTTTTTTTTTACTGAGTTACTTTTCTCATGGGATATGAGAAAAGCATATTAATAAGCAGGGTTAAAATGGACTAGCAGGGTTCTTCCATATTTACATATAGATGTAGGCAAACAAAATTCCCTTAGATATGACTTATCTTCTAAGCTCCGTTTGTGTGTGATGTTACTGTCTGAACCTGAAAGAAGAAACTGCAAGGGAGGTCAGGGAAGGTGATGGTGGGAGGGGTCGGAGTTGGTTTGAATTCCGATCTGGATTTACCAGCTGTGTGACTTTGGGCAACGTACTTAACCTCCCCGAATCTGTTTCTTCATCTGAAAGGTCTGTTGACACCTGCCATATAGGTTTATTATAAGAGCTTCGTGTGACAGGCTTTGTCCGTCCCTGGGCTGACTTTAGTCTTAATAAAAGCAACTCCTCTGTATGTGTATTCTTTATCTTTTGTTATCAGTAATATTTTGTTCATAATACTTAGTTATTCGTTGAATTGTAATTCCATCTTCGTGGTTTTTGCGGAAGAAACTGGCCCATCATAAAATCTATCAGTCCTTGTTGCTGAATTTAAAGGTCATGGTATTTTGGTTTTACTTTGCTGCCAAATGAAATTCATCCAATGGCAAGGCCCACGGAGGCGCCTCTCTCCCCAGGTTCGGAGCTGGGATTGCCCTGGAGGTGCTGGGCGGGGTCCCCAGTTTTTGAGGGAAAGGATGGATATTCAGAGTTCTGGGCCGAAAGCAGGGATTCTTCAGCGGTCAGAGCTGGGTGCTTAACTGGTGCCTAACCAGGGGCAGGAGGGGACGCTTAAAGGGAACGCCACTTGCGCTGTAGGATGCTGGCGTGGGGTTTGACACAAACACTGTATTTCCGTGACTTGAAAACATGAGAAAGTCATCTGTGGTCCAGAGGCGGAATACCGTGCAGCTAGGACGGCGTGGAAAATCACTGAGAGCGGAGGAGAGGAGCGGATGGAGGAAGGGTTGATTGTGAGATGTCACTGAGGATAAGATGCTTCCTCGGCTTAGGAGCCCCACCGTGGAGGGAGGAGAGAAAAGAAACAGGACTGCATTTCATGCAAATAGACTTGCAACATGCATTCTTACGTTATGATTTCAAGGAAGGCATGCAAATGAGAAACCGGGGTTTGCCTGTGTGCCTTTCCCATTGCTTTGCTCCGTCCTGGCAGAGAGAAAGTTGCTCAGTACCCCTTTAAAGAGGCAGCCGGCCCCTGAGAAATACTTGCTGACCAGTTGGTGTGGTTAGACAGCGCCAGGGTGGTAGCGGGGTTCAAGTGATGACCGAGCCTTGGGGTGTTCTTGAAACCCGGTTCAAGGGGGCAGTAGTTCAGAGGGAGTGCGTGTGTGGGGGTGTTGCGTTAGAGAACGTGGTGATGCCTGAGCAAAGGGGCTAGAGACAGTTCCAGGGTGCGGGAGGCTGGGCCGTGGTGCTGGAGAAGTTGAAGCAGGGAGAGGAGGCAGAGGTGGGGGATAAGAAGTGAGGGGTGCCTTTGAGACGGGCCGAGGAGGGGAAGGAGATTGGGAACAAGAGCCACCCTGGCCTGCGCTGCTCAGTGGTTAGAGCCCATGCACAGGAGGGTTCTTGGGTTCGTTTCCTAGTCAAGGGCACGTCCTCCGTTGCAGGTTCCATCGCCAGCGTTGGTCGGGGGGTGTGTGTGTGTGGGGGGAAGCAACCAATCCATGTGTCTCTCTCACATTGATGTTTCTCTTCCTCTCTCCCCTCCCTCCCTCCCTCACCATTCATCCCTTCCACTGTCTGAAAAAAAGGAAGGAAGGAAGGAAAGAAGGAGGGAAGGAAGGAGGGAAGGAGGGAAGGAAGGAGAGAAGGGGCAATGGAAAAAATATTCTGGAATGAGGACTTTTAAAAATGTTAAAAAAGAGCCCCATGCAAACTCAAAAAGGTTTCTCCCCAAACTGAAATTCCCTGGAGGAGTGGGAAATCGTCCATCAGCGATTCCCCTGGACAAATGTTGGCTGAAACCTTCAGCAAAAACAATGATCCAACTCAAAACCCTGTGATGCCTTTATATTGTTCATACAGTGGGGCTCGGGGTCGCATTGGGAATATTGCTGTGGCGCATAGCTGGCGCTGTCATGTAGACAGAGTACAGCCTGCACCGGGCAGCCACGTCTCTCTCACCCGGGTCCCAGCGGTTTCCTGCGGAGACACTTCCCTCTGCGGCCTGTTCACCTTGGCCGGTCCCCACCAGCACATTTAGAAGGCGCTGCCTTTTCCGGCCCTTGTCCCCTGCTCTCAAGTAAGACTGACCCTTGTTCTCTCCCTGGTCTGTAGCAAGCAAAACAACGTGAATTTCGGTTTCGTAAGCCCGGGGCAGATCTGGGAAATTGAGCTTCCTGCAAACTAGCAGTGTGACTTTGGTGAAATCCCTTTCCCGCCCCTCCCCCCCCTTAATATATTTCATTGACTTTTTACAGAGAGGAAGGGAGAGGGACAGAGAGCTAGAAACATCGATGAGAGAGAAACATTGATCAGCCGCCTCCTGCACCCCTCCTGCTGGGGATGTGCCTACGGCCACGGTACATGCCCCCTTGACCGGAATCGAACCTGGGACCTTGCAGTCCGCAGGCCGACACTCTATCCACTGAGCCAAACCGGTTAGGGCTGAAGTCCCTTTCTCTCTCTGAACACTGTTTGGTGTTAGCCAATGGATGACTTTTCTCATGCTTTGATAAGGGTCCGAGTCTACGAGAGCTGTTTCAGACCAGTGCCGTCCACATTAATCTTAAGACGATGTTTTATTTAACTCAGACACCCAACAAATCTCAGTGTGTAATCAGTGTGTTGAAACAGTGGAAGTAGTTTACATTCTTTGAGATTCCATCTTGGCACGCACAGCAGACCTCAGGTCATACCAACCACTTCCACGTGCTCAGTAGCCACATGTGGCTAGTGGCCAAGGAGTTAGCACCATTGCAGACCAGCAGTCACTAAGTGAGCCCCACTCAGAGGCCAGGAGAATTTGAGGAGGGTCTTTATTTTTTTAAAAGTATATTTTTTATTGATTTCAGAAAGGAAGGGAAAAGGGGAGAGAGATAGAAACATCAATGATGAGAATCATCCATCAGCTGCCTCCTGCATGCCCCCTACTGAGGATCAAGCCTGCAATCCACGCATGTGCCCTTGACCAGAGTCGAACCTGGGACCCTTCAGTCCGCAGGCTGATGCTCTATCCCCCTAGCCAAACCAGCAAGGGCTTGAAGAGGGTTTTTAAAAGGCCCGCCTGCCCACACAGCCCTCTGAATTTCTTGTGGTTTTGCATTAATTCATTAAAAGCCTTAAGAGTGGTCCTGGCCGGGTGGTTGGAGTGTCCAGCTTTCACTTCCCTATGGATACAGACTTTTTGGCCCGAGTGACTAAAACCCAGCTAATGTGAAAAGGGGAGTTTATGGGCGTATGTAGTTATCAAGTGCAAAGCTAGCTTCAGGCATGGCTGGGTCTAGGGACGCTAGCAGTGTGGGCTGCCTCTCTCTCTCTAGGTATTAGCTCTGCTCCCCTCTGGTCACAGGCTTCGTTCTCAGACTGGAAAGGGAGGGGTGTACTGCAGCTTCAGTATAATCCCCGTGGCTTGCGATCCAATGAGGAGAGAGGTCTCTTTCTCCCAAGGCCCAGAGAGCAAATCCTAGGGGAAATTGTGGCCTTGCTCAAACTCATCCCTGGGGCCTGAAGGACGGCAAGTCCCCAGCTCCATCCCCACCTCCTGTGGCTAAGGTGCGGTCAGCTAAACCTGCACCATATGGAATGGGTCTTCCCATTACCCAGAGAAAGGAGGAAGAATGCTAAGTAGACCAGAACAATTGACTTCATTCATTACTGATTCTAACTCCTGTAAGGCCAGTAAACGAACTGATTCCAAGATGATGGAGTTCACATTGAGGGATTTTTTTTTTTTTTTTAGAAGAAGGGAGAGGGAGAGAGAGAAACATCAATGAGAGAGAATCATTGATCGGCTCCCTCCTGCATGCTCCCTACTGGGGATGGAGCCTGCAAACCCGGCTTGTACTCTGAACGGGAATCTAACCATGGCCTCCTGGTTCATAGGTCGGCACTCAACCACTGAGCCATGCTGGCCGGGCACATGTCAGAGGATTCTATACGGTTCTTGGCCTGGTTATCAGTTTCCATCCAGTAGAGACAAGAAGGTCAGCAGAAGCAGGGTTAGTCCAGCTAGACCGCCATCGAGGACTGCCGCTTCCTTTCTTTTTATTTTATTTTTTAAAGAATTCTTTTTTGTTTAGAGAATTGCCACTTTCTTAAGACTGCTCCTTGGTCTGGGAGTTCTGCTTCTCCATTCTTCCGAATATCGAGGACCATGTTAGTGAGGCAGACCCTAACCATCGCCCTGCCCATCTCACCAGCTGCTTTGTCCTCGGGTCTGGCATTCTCTTCGCACCTGTTTTGCATCCTGAGCCAAGAGTTGCAGCGATGCCCTTGTTTGCCCCACAGGCTGTCCTGGAGGGCTTGGCTATCTCGAAAGCCACCAGCAGGGCCTGGCATAAGTGAAGGTCTTTGCTCAGATCCTTTCATTCCCCCTTAGTCACACCCTGATCTGGGAGCCTTGGAGTGTCCCCTTCCGGGTTCCAGTCCTGTCTTATTCCCGAGGCTGGCAGACTTGGTCTCCACTGCCCTCTGCCCGCCTGTCCTCTGCCCTCACCCTGGGCCTCGGTGACATTTGATCCCCAGCTTCTCAGGGTGCCTTTCCCCCCTGGGATCTTTCCCCATGTGTTGCTTTCGTTAGGTTGTTTTTCAATGCCAGTCTCTGGCCAGCGTGTTTTAGTAAGTAATTTACTGATAGAGAGTAAACTCATGAATGGCATAATGAGTCTAGACCTGGGCCTGTGGATTCCGAGCAGTATGACCCTCCTTTGGCCCTCGCTCTCCCCTCTGTGAAGTGGGGAGGGGAGGAGGACAGTGCCTGCCTCAGGAGATGAACGGAAACTGGATATGCAGACGGCCTGACCCGGATTCCAGGGTCAAAATGTGGGCCGTGGCGTTCACACTCTGTTGGTGAGCAAAGGAGACCCAGCTGGTGTGCCTGCACCACGGACTGGGATGGCTTGGGCACAGGTAGCAAAGTGGAGGAGGGGAAGCTAGTGGAATTGGGGCTGAAATGTTGTCGAGAATCTGTCTTCCCTCTTCCTGGGGAGGAGTGGGACCAGGGATTGGTGAGCCCTTTTAGTAGAGGGTTTTTCATTAGGAGGTGGTGTGTGTGTGTGTGTGTGTGTGTGTGTGTGTAAGCCTTATGTACAGCAGGGAATTGCCACAGTGGGGGGAGGCAAATCAGAAGAGCTTTCGATTTCATCGCAGACCAAGGATTTGCATTCCTGGGACAAACGGAAATCAGTAACATGGGAGCACTGCCAGACGGTAGCCCATGTGCAGGGCTGAATGGACAGGTGGTGCATCTGAGCAGCCCACGGCCGAGTGCAGGTGGCCCTGGGCAGGCCCCGGCCCCTCTGCCTCACGGCGCTGGGTTTGACTTCGGCTGTTACTGTAGGAGTTTCCGGGGGGCCCTCCGAGCAGCTCTGGTTCCAGCTGGCTCTGGAGCTGGGGTTGGAATTCCGCTCTTGGGGAGGTTTGTTCCATCACAAAGGTCAGCAGCGAGCAACTCGCATTGTTTTTCCGGTAGCGCCGTCAGCAGCAAGGCGTCTGGCCCATCTCCGCTAATCGGGGAATGCAGGGGGCGGCCTGCTGGTGGGCAAGTTCGAAGTGATGAGACTCGGGATGGGTGAGAAAAGACAGAGCTGGCCGGAATGATGACAGGCTGACCCCAGGTCAGACTCGGCAGGGAGCGGTACAGTCTCAGTGTCAGTGCTGGTAAATGAAACAGAGCCCTCTCCCCTGGCCTTTTCGCCTTTTCGAGGAGTTGGAGGTAAAGAAAAACTCCTGGAGCGTTTATCCGGGAGAAAGTTATTTACATTTCTCACTGGAGACTCCTGAGGTCCCAGCAGGCAGGCTCAAGGACCGAGGTAGGGCGGCGTGCAAACCTGGGTGCCTGCTGTCGGTGATGAGAGCTCCTAGACTAACCCTCTTCTGCTGATCTTCTTGTCTCTACTGGATGGAAACATAACCAGGCCAAGAGCCTTATAGAATCCTCTGACATGTGCCTGGCCAGCGTGGCTCAGTGGTTGAGTGCCGACCTATGAACCAGGAGGCCATGGTTAGATTCCAGCTCAGGGCACAAGCCGGGTTGGCAGGCTCCATCCCCAGTAGGGAGCATGCAGGAGGCAGCCGATCAATGATTCTCTCTCATTCTTCTCTCACATCCGAGTTCAGGGACGTGTGGACAGACAGACATCGAGATCCTTGCCGTCTACATCCTTCCTGTCCAGAAGGGAAAGGACTTTGGGCGGAAAACGTAGACTCACGTGTATCTGATTTCATTTTAAACGGGCGTGAACTGAGGCAGTTGTACATGTCAGACCGGAATTGGTTCTGAAAGCACTGCAGAAATGTGTTTTTTAGGGAATCTTACAAGTTTTATCAAGTAAGAGGACCGTTCATGAAGCCACCGCCACACCTTTATTTCTCTCCGTGGTTCATAATTGGACGGCACGTTGGATCAGCCGGAAGCTTGGAAAACCCCGAGACCCAGGCCACACCCGGAACAATCACACTGGATGTCGGGAGTGCACCCAGGCGGGGTTTTTTAAGCTCCCGGCTGATGGGGGTGTGCAGCCGCCGTGGAGAGCACCGCTCACCTTTGTTTGCGTGACCCGACCGGTCACCCGCGACGTGTGTGACGCAGGCAGGGCCTCTGAGTCAGCAGCGGGTGCGCTCAAGAGCGTGACCAGCCGTGTCAGGGCCTGGAGCCTGCTGGCCAGAAGCACCTGCCCAGGGAAGTCCGTGGAGGAGTGGAGACACCCAGGCTGCCTACAGCCGCACCGTGGAGTACTATATAGCCGTTCAAAGGAAACTTTAAAAAATCTATTTTACTGATTTCGGAGAGGAAGAGAAAGGGAGAGAGAGAGATAGGAACATCAACGATGAGAGAGAATCATTAATGGGCTGCCTCTTGCATGCCCCACCCTGGGGATGGAGCCTGCAATCTAGGCATGCGCCCTGACTGGGAATCGAACCGTGGTCTCCTGGTTTATAATTCGACGCTCAGCCGCTGAAGAAGAAAGAAAATGGGTGCAGAACACAGCAGGGGAGCGGCGAAAGGCTGGTTGGGAAGGCGTGAGGGCTGAGAGCCCGGGACCCCAGGAGCAGGACCGTCTCAGGAGGAGGGGACCCGGGGGAGGAGGTCATCTGCAGGCGGAGCTCGCCGGGGCCGAGGGCAGTGAATGAGCAGTTGAACCGCCCGGCCCTGCGTGGGCCTGGGACGCCCCGAACAACCGTCTTATTGACGATCGGCGAGCCCCCGAGCAGACAGCTCTGAACTTGAACAGAGCCGGGATGCAAAGCCCGCGCACAAGGGCCTTCAGTGTCCAGCGCGAACAACACCCTTATTTTCTCCTCCCTCCGCTGGGGGACAAGGAAGAGACCCGAACCAGGAGGGTGGGGGCGGGGGGCGGGCCGCGCATTCCGCAGCCTCAATGGAGCGGCCGCCTGCATTCCTCCGAGGGACCGCCCCCCCCCCCCCCCAGACTCCGGGGGCTGAAAAATGTCAGCGGGTCGGTGCCCGTTGGGGCCTCCCTTTTGTCGATTGTTATTCCCAGTCGCTGGGCCCCGGAGGGTGTGGGGGCAGCTGATCGCTGGTCCCCGTCGTGCTCAGCACCTGGTCCCGGGCCCACTCCGCCCAGGGCTGATCCTGGGCCAGAGGGCAGCTCCCTGGCCCGAGACACAGACCCGGCTCCCTTGGACAGGACCGTGGACACCCGGCTTTGACAGCGAGGTATCCACGGAGGCAAAGATGGCAATAAAGCTGGGTTGCCCAAACCGGTTTGGCTCAGTGGATAGAGCATCCGCCTGCGGACTGAAAGGTCCCAGGTTCGATCCCGGTCAAGGGCATGTACCTTGCTTGCGGGCATATCCCCAGTGTGGGGCGTGCAGGAGGCGGCTGATCGATGTCTCTCTCTCATCGATGTTTCTAACTTTCTATCCCTCTCCCTTCCTCTCTGTAAAAAATCAATAATATATATATATATTTAAAAAAAAAGAAAAAGAAAGAAAGCTGGTGCCCCTGTTCCTGGGCGACGCTGTGCAGAAGGGACCTGGGTGCAGATCCGGAGAGGAGGGAAATGGCACCTGGGACTCGGGGACTCTGGTTCCTGGTCCTGAGTCTCTGTTATGCTGTCGCTTACCGTTCACCTAACAGTGGTAGAAGAAAAGGAGGGCGTCTGCTCCCCACCCCCACACCTGCCCTGCACCTCCGTTCCCCGATGGCAGGGACCGCCGCTGTGAGGTCCTGGCCGTGCCCCGGCCTGAGTGTCTGCTGGTGTTCTGCGTCTCTCAGTCACCCCGGGGCGTCTTCTCTCTGTCCCTCCATCTGATGGAATAATCGATCTCGAGTCTGGCCCCTCCACCACCTCCCCTGCCTTGTGGACTGTGGGGGAGCGGGGCACCCAGATACTGTGATCCAGACAGACCATCAACAGGTGGCAGGCAGCACGTGCCTTGGACCTGAGCGTTCCTGCACGTGAGCCCCAGTGCCGCTGCTAACTGCGACGTGACCGAGCCAGGTCACAGGTCAGCCCGGGAGCCCGCTGCCGCAAGGTGCGCGCGCAGCGGTTGGTGGGATGGGAGGGGGTCGGGGCGCCGGGTCATACACGGCCTGGCCGGGTCCGGCTGCTCTGGTGCAGTCATCTCCCTGGCCTCCCTGCCTCTGCTGCTGGCTCCCTGGTCCCCGTCCCCTGTCCCCCCTGTTGGCAGAGCTGGTCTGCCCCCCGCCCGCTTGAAGGGGGGCCGTGTACCCCGGCCTTCCCAGCAGGCCCTGCAGCACTCGAGACTAACTCCCTAGCAAAACGGATCCAGCCCCTGTGCTCTGATTTGTGGCCACAGAGACCCCTTCTCCCCTTGGAGGCCTGCCCCCCCCGCCACCCCCACCCCTGCTCCTCAGGCCCCTGAGACTCAGGGCTGTGTGTGGTTTCTCCAACGCTCTGCTGAGCATCGCACCCTCTCTTCCTGCTCTGCTGAGCATCGCACCCTCTCTTCCTGACATGCCCCTGCCTCTGGCTGGTGGGCTCCCCCTCCTGCCTCCACGGCGAGCTTAGAGACTTCTGTCCCCGGTCACCCCCCCAGTTTGTCTCTCCTCCCTGGAACATTCCTGATCCTTGGAGACATCCCTGAGTTGCTTCTGCTCTCCCCCTGCTTGTTTACTGCCCTCTCTCCAGGCAGGGGGCCCCTGGAAGGCTGGGCACCCCATCTGGGTCACATCTGCCTCTCCAGGGCACAGCCCGCTTCCCTTTGCCTTCGTCCGCATTTGCTGACGTGAAGAGAAACAAAGGCTGTTTTCCAGGAACCGGGGAGCTTTGGGGAACAGTTGAGGATGTGGAAGAGAAGAGACACTTTCCGTTTGGGTGCCTTTTTTTTTTTTCTCTCTCTCTCTCAACAGCAAAACAGCTCCCAGAAGTTCAGGGGGGTCAGGAAAAATGCAGCCGAGACCCCCACTGCTTGGCCGGGCCCTTTCACTTTTTCTTCTCCGCTGTAGCTGAGTTCCAGGCTCAGGGTCAGAGTCCTCGCATGCATCCTCTGTTTGTCCTGGTTTGACTTCTTGAAGTGCAACAGGAAACGCGTGAATAGCTGTGCAAAACCAAACAAAAAATAACCCAAGGCCTGACCCTCCTGCTGCCGCCTCTTCCCAGAAGCCTTCCAGGCTGAGGGCCGTGTTCTTGTCTGATCTCCTATCACACTTGAACCTGGTGTCTCCCACCTGACCCCTGACTGCTTGGCGGTGGGCCTTGGTCTGTACATTTCTCCACGGGCGCTGGTCTGTCCTGCTACTGAGCCGGCAGAAGGCTGGGACCACGCCCCCCTGGCTCTGCTCTTTTAATTTTCCATAAGTTTAGGCTGAGGGCCCAGCCACGTGCCGGGCACCCTGTGGGGTCTCACCTGGGTTTACTCATTAGTGGACTCTGGACGCTCCGCTGGTACCTTTTCTGCCGTGGGCCAGGCGGGCCTTCTCTGGACTGCTCGGGTCATGTCTGCAAAGTGGACTGACGCTTACCTCTTGGAGTTGTCAGCTAGCGGGTACCCATTCATTCATTCATTCATTCATTCCACACGTACAGCAAGGTCATGGCCAAGGTGCAGGACGAATGTGGTCCCAACTCCACTGAGGTGGAGAAGAAAAATACAACCTAAAAATGAGAAAGTAAACTGTTATTTTATTCATTGTTAAGTTTCCTCGTTTTAAACTTAAAATCGTTTATGTTTTTATTTTTAATGAGTTGTGATTAGGGCTATGAAGGCAAGAGGTAGCTGCTAAGTTAAAAAATAAAAACTGCCGAAACCGGTTTGGCTCAGTGGATAGAGCGTCGGCCTGCGAACTGAAAGGTCCCAGGTTCGATTCCGGTCAAGGGTGTGTGTGTACCTTGGTTGCAGGCACATTCCCAGTAGGGAGTGTGCAGGAGGCAGCTGATCGATGTTACTCTCTCATCGATGTTTCTAACTCTCTATCCCTCTCCCTCCCTCTCTGTAAAAAATCAATAAAATGTATTTTAAAAATAAATAAAAAAAAGACAACAAAAAATACCTGCTTTGGACAGGGTGGTCAGGGAGGGCTTCTTTGAAGAGGTGACTTTCTTCCCCTCTTCTCCCTTAGGAGGCATATCCATCAGGAAATGCTACATGGCAAGATTCTGGTGTGTTTTTGTCTGAAGGGAGCTCAGAGATGACTGCTGGCGGTGGACAAAAAATAATTCACGATGCCAGGGGGTGAGAAGGAAAATCAGGGTGCCATGATGATAACATTCTGTGGGTAGTGTAGCACCTCACAAGCACAGTTGTGAAAAGCTTCACAGACCTTGTCACTCACAGCTGCCTTGTGAGTTGGGCAGGCCCCGGGTGGTCTCTGGAGCTCGGCGAGGTCGCGGGCCAGCTCAGAGTCCCCACAGCAGGCGAGGGAGGGCCCATGTGGACTTAGGCTGCTGTCATGGGGAGCAGGGTCCTCAGCTGTGTCCCTGGCACTGGGTTTAGACTGTGGTTCTCAGTTGGCTGCAACATTGCAGTTATGTGCGGAGGTTTAGGAACTGTTGACCCTTGGGTTCCACTCCCAGAGATTCTGCTCATCAATCTGGGGTGGGCTGGGGCCTCTGGATTTTTTTACAAAGTATATTCTTACTGATTTCAGAGAGGGAGAGAGAGAAACATCAAAGATGAGCGAGAATCATTGATTGGCTGCCTTCTGCATGCCCCACACTGGGGATCGAGCCTTCAACCTGGGCCTGTGCCCTGACCAGGAATTGAACCGTGATCTCCTGGTTCATAGGTCGATGCTCAACCCCGGAGCCTCGCTGGCGGGGGACATCCGGATTTGTAAAAGCTCTCCAGGTCATTGCAGTGGTGGGAAAGCACTTGTAGGCCCTCAAGGAGCTGGCATCCATGAAGGAGCATGTTCTGAGAGCCAGGCAGGCAGGGAGAGCCAAGATGATGAACTCGTCCGCAAACGCAATGCCTTGTTCTTTTTTTAAAAATTCATGCTTTATTGATTTCAGAGAGGCGGAGGGGGAGAGAGAAGCATCAGTGATGAAAGAGTAAGAGTCATTGATGGGCTGCCTTCTTCAGCCCCTTACTGGGGATCGAGCCCACACCCAGGCATGTGCCCTGGCTGGGAATTGAACCATGACCTCCTGGTTCACAGGTTAAAGCTCAACCACTGAACCACACCAGCCAGGCCACCCTGTTTTTAGTGGAGCTTTAGATTGCTACTAATAATGACGACAACAACTAGACTGTCGCCCTCTGAACTAGCACTTCTGCAAGGTGCTTCCAGCTGGGAGACGAGGAGGGCTTCGAGGCAGTGGTCCTTGAGGGAGACATACTGATAATGGGATCTGTGGGACCAGGGCCCTCCTGGGGGTGGGATAGGTGGGGGTGGAGGAGATGCTGGACTTGGTGATCACTGAGGTGGCCCAATCCCTGAGGAAACTCGGGGGAAGGTTTCATTTGCTCCAGCGTGGCATTTGATGGGTCACCCGTATTTCTGCAAGGACAGCGTGGCCGCGGTGTCATCCCCTTGGAGCGATTCTGAGTTTCCCCATCCTTGGGGAAAGAACGAGCAACTGGTCAACCATAGCACTTCTTTTGATGGTCGTGGGTTTGATCTGTGTTCAAATTCTCTAGATGCTGCCGAAACCTGTTTGGCTCAGTGAATAGAGTGTCAGCCTGTGGACTGAAAGGTCCCAGGTTCAATTCCGGTCAAGGGCATGTATCTTGGTTGTGGGCACATCCCCAGTGGGGGGCATGCAGGAGGCGGCTGATCGATGTCTCTCTCTCTCATCGATGTTTCCAGTTCTCTATTTCTCTCCCTCTCTGTAAAAAATCAATATAATATGGTTTAAAAAAATTCTCTGATGCTGAACTATTGTCATCGGCCTTTATCAAGGAAGAAAATTCTGTGTCCCAATTCTCACGGCCTTACGGGCTTGCTTGGGCCATCTCGGGCGCCGTCCCTCCAGCAAACGGTACACCTGCATCGTTGGCTGAGGGCCTGTTTTCCTCTCCCCGAGACTCTGGCACTGGGCATCCCCCATACTGCCAGGCCTTACCCCAAACAAACCCCTCCCCTGGGGTCCAGAGAGTTCACGGTGAGATGCTACAAGGCCCGGGGGTGTATGTGGGGTGGGAAGAGGGGTGTCAGAGCTAGGCCTTTAAGAAGGCAGCCCCGCCGAAACCGGTTTGGCTCAGTGGATAGAGCATCGGCCTGCGGACTAAAGGGTCCCAGGTTCGATTCCGGTCAAGGGCATGTACCTTGGTTGCAGGCACATCCCCAGTAGAGGGCGTGCAGGAGGCGGCTGATCGATGTCTCTCTCTCATCGATGTTTCTCTCTATCCCTCTCCTTTCCTCCTTCCTCTCTGTAAAAAATAAATAAAATATATTTAAAAAAAAAAAAAAAAGAAGGCAGCCCCTGTAAAGGCTTTTTCTGTTCTCTCCTCGTCCCTAGCCCTGGAGCAGCTGCTGACGGAGCTGGAAGACTTCCTCAGGATCCTGGACCAGGAGAGTCTGAGCAGCGCGGCCGCGGAGAGGAAGACCGGGCTGGCCGAGCGCCTGCGCCAGTACATCAAAAGCAGCAGTGAGTGCGGCCGGCCGGGGAGGGGGGCCCGGGGAGGGACCGCCGGTGGCTGCATGGACGAGGGCTCCTGTCGTGGACTTTCCCGGCCTGGTGGCTTCCACAGCAGACGTTTATCTCCTGACGGTCCTGAGAGCACGTGTCTCCAGGTCTGGTTCCCTAGGAGGCCCCCCCCCCCTTGGCTGGTGGATGGCCGTCTCCTCCCCGGGGCTTCATACCGTCTCCCCTCTGAGCTTGTCTGTGTCCAAATCTCCCTTCTTCGGAGGTTACACCAGCTGAGGGCCCACGCCGGTGGCCGCATGTAATGTCGATCACCTCTTTAAAGACCCCCCTCCAAGGACGGCCCTGCTCGGGGTTCCCCAAGGCTGGGATTGAACATAGGCGTCTGGAGGAAACACAGTCCCGCCCACGACAATCGTGTAGGGGGGAGGAGGTGACTTGAATGGGAGGCCAGAAATCCCCAGCCACTCAACACATCGGCCGCGAGTGAGGTTTTCAGGGAGTGTTTCCGAAGCGCTTTTCCTCACTGGTTGAGAGGAGAGAGGGGATAATAAACTCTGGTAATAAATAGCCCGGGGCTTCCCACGTGCACACGTTATTCACTTGTTTAATCTTCAAGACAGCCCTCTGACGTTGGCTGTGATGGCAGAGGAGGAAACTGAGGCCAGGAGACTTTATTTTTTTTAAATAGATTTTATTGATTTTTTTACAGAGATGAAGGGAGAGGGATAGAAAGTTAGAAACATCGATGAGAAAGTGACATCCATCAGCTGCCTCCTGCACGGCCTCTACTGGGGATGTGCCTGCAACCAAGGTACATGCCCTTGACTGGAATTGAACCTGGGACCTTTCAGTCCGTAGGGTGATGCTCTATCCACTGAGCCAAACCGGAGACTTTTTTTTTTTAATATATTTTATTGATTGTTTTACAGAGAGGAAGGGAGAGGGACAGAGAGTTAGAATCATCGATGAGAGAGACATTGATCAGCTGTCTCCTGCATACCCCCTACTGGGGATGTACCCACAAGCAAGGTACATACCCTCGACCGGAATCAAACCTGGGACCCTTCAGTCCGCAGGTCGACGCTCTATCTACTGAGCCAAACCGGTAAGGGCGAGGCCAGGAGACTTGAAATAACTTGCCCCACGTGTCATACAGCCCAAGAGAAAAGGGGAAGGCGCGGTTTTAAGAATCTGTACATCACAGAATGCTGAGTTCTTAGTTTTTGTTTAGTTTTTCTTCTTTACTGAGGTCCGTGTTAACACACGAGCAAGTGCGCACAGATCCTAAGGACGCAGTCGGTTGAGTTTTGACAGTTGCCTGCTGTCTGTGTCCCTCCCACCCCAAACAAGGCACAGAGTATTTCTGTCATCCCAGAACGTTCTTCCCAGGGAAGCCCCCTGCCCCCCACCATGGCAGCCACCGTCTGGGTTTCTCCCGCTGCAGAGCAGTGTTGCCTGCCCTTGAGCTTCACGCGGATGGCGTGGCAGAGCGGGCCCGTCACGTCTGGCCTCTTTTGCTCAGGAGGGTCATCCCCGCGGTGGGGCGGGGCAGTCGTTGCTGAGCCGTTTCCTTCTGCGGCGACGCCACCATCTGCTGCTCCAGCCCCTCGGTGTCGCACATTTGGGCCCATTATGAAAACGACCGCTCTGAACACTCTTGGACGCGTTTTCTGCTGGACACATGGTTTTGTTTCTAGCACATTCCGATTTTTTTTTTTTTAATAGAAAAGCCTTCGTGCGAAGTCACGGCAGTTGGGTTTATTTTTATCTCGGATGCTTGCGGATCGGAAGTGATGTGCGGGGAGAGGAAGGGACCAGCAGAGGGCATGTCCTCCATCTGCCTCTCGGCGGGAGCAGCCTGCATCCGTGCTGGGCAGGGGGCGTGCACCTGCTCTGGCCGGCAGAGCCAGGAAGTTCTCCCCGCGCCAACCTGAACCCGCCGGGCCACACGCCAGGGTGCCTGTTCCTCTCCTTTGTTCCCGGTGGAACTGGTTTCTGTTCTCTGAACAACAGAGTCCTCGTAAAGCTGAGCATGTTGCTACCTGCCCGGCCGCCTTCTCTCCTGGCGAAACCATCCCGGCCCCCTCCGCCAGCCGCTCGGGCTTTGGGCTCAGGCCAGCCCCCCGGTTCCCAGGCTTCTGGCTTTGTAGTGAGCGTCGGCCGGCCTGCCCCGGTGCTGGTCAGCCGCACATCAAAGGTGGGAACGGCGGCCGGGAAAGCCACATCACAGAGCAGGTGAGGCAGAGAGGCATGAGTCACCTGCAAGAGGATTCATCAGCGGGCCTTTTATTTATGTAATTTTGATTTTTTTTTTTTATTGATTTCAGAGAGGAAGGCAGGGAGAGAGAGAGACGGAAACATCAGTGATGAGAGAGAATCACTGATCGGCTGCATGCCCCACACTGGGGATCGAGCTCGCAAACTTGGCATGTGTCCTGACCGGGAATCGAACCGTGACCTTCTGATCCATAAGTTGATGCTCAATCACTGAGCCATGCAGCTGGGTATCAGTGGATCCTTTATTACTATTACTAGAGGCCCAGTGCATGAAATTTGTACACTGGCAATGGTGTCGGGGGGGACGAGGGGGGTCCCTCAGCCCAGCCTGTGCCCCTAACAGTGCAGGAGCCCTTGGGGGGTGACTGCAGGCTTAGCCTGCTCCCCCCAGGCTGGTGGTCAGTGCGCGTCATAGCGACCAGTCATTCCACTGTTCAGTTGATTTGCATATTAGCCTTTTATTTTATAGGATTTTTTTTTATTGATTTCAGAAAGGAAGGGAAAGGGAGAGAGAGAGAGAAACATCAGTGATGAGACAGAATCACTGATCGGCTGCCTCTTGCATGCTTCCTACTGGGGATAGAACCCACACCCCGGGCATATGCTCTTGACTGGAACCGAACCCTGGACCCTTCGAAGGCCCGTGTTCCATCCACCGAGCTACCTGGCTGGGGCCCTCTGCGAATCCTTGAAACAGCTCCCTTCCCAGCCCACCGCCGTGTGCTCTGACCTGAGACCGGGCAGGGGTGAAGAATCCCTGGCGGGATCTGGGAAGCACCTCTGTGATGGGGTCTGAACCCCGGTGCTTGGCTCGACCCGCCCTCGCAGAGCCCCTGGGTGGGGTCCCGTGTTGGGGTAACGTGCTGTGGCCCTTGCAGTGGGTGGCCTTGGTTTCACCCTTGATCTTGGTGTGTTCTCACTCGGTCTCTGCAGCTCGCAGGCCTGCAGGAGGCTGCCGAGATCCGGCCAGCGGCTCCCAGTGCGACGCCCCCCCCGGCCCCCCAGAGTGCCGGCCCGGCTGCTAACAGTACCCGTGCACAGCCTCCCTGAGGCCTGTGGCGGCCACTTCTGGTCTTAAGGTTGTGATAGTCACTACGAGTAACCCCGGAGAACTTCTCTCTGGTCCCCTCGGCGCATCCTTTTTATTATTTTTTAATATGTTCTATTGATTTTTCACAGAGAGGAAGGGAGAGGGATAGAGAGCTAGAAACATCGATGAGAGACATCGATCAGCTGCCTCTTGCACGCCCCCTACTGGAGATGTGCCCGCAACCAAGGTACATGTCCTTGACCGGAATCGAACCTGGGACTTTTCAGTCCGCAGGCCGATGCTCTATCCACTGAGCCACACCGGTTTCGGCTTGGGGCATCCTTTTGACCTCAGAGTGGCTCTAACGGCAGCTAATGTTTGTTTGCTGTGCACTGACCCGGTCCCAGCACTGGGCCCAGCCTATACAACGACAGGGTCTCTGTCCTCCATTTCCTTTCCCGAGTCAGGGAGGGAGTTATCGTTGTCCCCATCTCACCAATAAGGGGGCCGAGGCTTGGGGAGTCACTTGTTGAGCCCCAGGGCCCTGGTGCCAGGGCATGGCCTGGGCAGGTGCGCCCACCACTGTGCTCTCCTCCAGCCCCACGGTGTCAGATGAGCCTGGACCGCAAAGGACAGACTCCACAGCCCCCCGAAACCACAGCACCTGCCTTGCTCTCAGCCTCAGCGTGCTGCCTCCAGAAAATGAGCTCAGGCCCATGGAGCGTGGAGGTAGAGGCGGCGGATCGCTGAGACAGCCCGGGGCCCACGCTGGCTGAGCTGTTGTTTCTCGTGGGTTTGACACTTTTCAGATGCAGTTTTCCATTTGGCTTTTTTTCATCTTTTGCTTTTTTTTTTTTTTAATATATCTTATTGATTTTTTACAGAGAGGAAGGAAGAGGGATAGAGAGTTAGAAACATCGATGAGAGAGTTAGAAACATCAGCCGCCTCCTGCACGCCCCCCACTGGGGATGTGCCCGCAACCAAGGCACAAGCCCTTGACCGGAATCAAACCTGGGACCCTTCAATCCGCAGGCCGACACTCTATCCACTGAGCCCAACCGGCTTCGGCTCATCTTTTGCTTTCTTACTGCAACACAAATTCTCTATGGACTTTGCTTTTTGCCTGCACGGCGAGGTCTATGTATGGGGGCTGCAGTTCGTTCCTGCCTTCACCAGTGGGCCCAGCCGCCCCAGCATCCGCTCAGGCCACTGCTGGGGAGTTTGAGGGCTGCCCCTCTGCTAGGGAGAGCTTCGGATGTTCTGTCTGTCCAACTGCAGCAGAGAGGGTCCATGTCTCTCCTCCCCACCCATCACCCTGTTCCCAGGAAAGGACCCCCCTCTACAGGCACGCTCCCTCCCCCAGGAAGCACAGCGGGCTCAGGGCGGGAGGGCTCTTGCTGTTTCCATATCCCGGTGTCACTCACCCATTTGGGTCTATGCCCTCCGCCCCACAGACTGCTGGGTTCCTGGAGGCAGAGACAGTGTCCAGGGTCCCCGCGCCTAGGTTGGTGCTGGTGTTGGGTGCACATCTGGGAATGAAGGGGAGAGTCCTCCCTCCCCAGGAGGCCCAGTAGCCTGCCCGGGGAGGGTCCCGTTCACTGGGCTCCTCCCAGGATGGCAGGCGGTCTTGGCAGCCTCCTCCTTGCCAACCTGGATGGATGGTTCTGGATTCCCAGCCCTCTGAGAATAAGGACCTGGGGGACCACGGCCCGCAGGGTGCCCGAGGCGGGAGACACGCAGCCCTGGGGGTGGCCTGTGCCAGTTTTCTCGGGAGCTGACGAGCCTCCCTCTCGGAGGAAGCACCTGCTCAGAAGGCCCACAGTTGAAACAATCACCGTATTTTGCCTTTTCTTTCTTTGTGCGGCAGTGTGGGCGTAGGCAACAAGATGGAAAAAAAAAGAAAAGAAAAGAAAGAAAGGCAAAGTGAACATTAGGCGTGATTTATGTCCTTAGGTTCCTGTTGTGCTCTTTATCGGGGTCCCCTGGGTAGGCCGTGGTGGGGACCTGCCTCTGTATGTATTTGGCTTGACGGTGTTTTTGCCTTTATAATGGCTGTCGGTGCGCACTTCCACCTGCTGGCAGTCCACATGGTCTCTCTCTGGCCCTTCAACTTTCATCTTGGCTGTCTCTCTAAACAGCAGACAGACACCTACTTCATTTTTTTCACTGTTGGGTAGCATCCTGGATGAACAATATTGTTCAAATGGTCTCCTATTAGTGAGCATTTAAGTTTTTTTCTTTTTTTTCTTTTTTCTTTTTTTTTAGTGTTGACCTATGAACTTTCTAGTTCATAGGTCAACACTCAACCATTGAGTCACACCAGCCAGGCTAGGCTGCCATACAGTATTGCAGTGAACTTCCTCAAGTAAGAGTATGTTTACCTGCTGGAGTTTGTCTCCAGGAGAAATTCCTGGCTTTGGAAATGCTGGGTCCAAGACTAGGAACACGTACGATTAAATCATCCTCCAAAACCACTTGCCAATGGCTGTGCCGATCCCCACACTGTTCAATAATTCGTTTAGGGTTCCAGGCAACATGCTGTTGTGTATGTTGATGTGCCGTGGTTTGTCGCACCATTTTCCCGGTATTGAGACTGAGTTAGTGCCCATATTTAGGGCTGTCATTTTTTTAAAATTTATTTAAAATTTATTTTAGAGAGGAAGTGAGAGGGAGAGAGAGATAGAAACATCAGTGATGAGAGAGAATCATTGGTCGGCTGCCTCCCGCACACCCCACACTGGCGATCAAGCCCACAACCTGAGCATGTGCCCTGACCAGGAATTGAACCGTGACCTCCTGGTTCATAAGTCAACACTCAACTCCTGAGTCACACCAGCCGGGCGAGGGTGTAATTTGTAATCTTTGCCAGTTACGACACTACCTTCCTTTTTCACATTTCCTGATGTTTGGCATTTGTACTCTTGAACTTCACAGTTAAGGAGAAAGAGGCCATATTTCATCATGATTGCTTTCCGTACGATGCGGACAAGAAAACCAAGGCCCCCCCGGTGAGGTGTTTTGCCCAGAATTACACTGTTCGTGGCGAAGCCTCTCCGTCCTCCTCCTGCAGAACCCTTTCCCCTGCGCATGCTCTGCAGGAGGTACTGGCTCAGCCCTCTGGACCCCGGCAGGTGGAGACAGGCAGGCTGTAGCTCCCTGTGTTGGGACCTCATGGGTCCCTCCCTGAGCTCCTGCAGCCCTTGGGACAGGAGTGGGGTGGCTGTCTGGTCCTGGCCGGGCGGGGCACCGAGCTGGTGATCCACGGACCCATGGTGGAGGACGCATCCGGTTGCATCCTCCTCCTGCTCCTCTGAGTTCTCAGGACTGTTTTTGCGGGCCCGTTGGCTCGAGTCTGCGCGGTTTGTGGTGAGGAGCTGACTGGCACGGACCTGCCCCCTGTGCCAGGGGTTTGAATTGGGTTCCTTGGCTCGGTAACAGGAATCTATCAGCCACTGGAATCTATCAGCCCCGGGTCTCTAGGAAATGCAAATGAAGGGCCTGGAAAGACAGGCAGGAGGGATTGTAAGAGGAGAAACGCTAGGGCGTCTGGAGAAGAGAGTCCTTGGGTGTTGGCAACGGAGCCAGTGTGAGGAGACCAGCCGTTCTCGACGCCGGCAGGCACTGGGGAAGTGACAGGCTGCACAGGAATTCTCTAAAGGCGGAAAACGGGGATGCTGGGTAGAGCAGGTGGCTGGATGTGCTCCATCGCCAATCCCCTGCACATGTACCCTCTAACCCCACACCTCATGTTTGGATTTCTCAGATGCGCCCCCCCCATTGGCACCCCACTTAGAGGCCTGGGAGCTAAACTTTCAGATCCTCAGGGTGACCTGTCTTAAACGTAGACCTCCTTCTGGTTAGCCCAGGCAAGTAACTCAGACTCCTGATAGGAACATTTCATACAATGGGAACGAAAGGCTCGGAAGCCCAGAGCCATCTCTGGTGAGTGGAATGTGAGGTGGAAATCTTTGAGATGCGGGTGCCTTGCCCCTTAAGACATCTGTACCCTAACTGTACACGAATAGCCGGCAACCTGGCATTTCTTTGTTTATGTTGGACTCTATTGTGAGTCCTTACAGCAGGAAGGCAGGGGAGGTTGGGGGGATGTGAGGGGCTCTAAGAGATCAACCGAAGGACTTGTCTGCATGTACATAAGCAGAACCAATGGATACAAGACACTGGGTAGGGGGCAGGTGAGGGCATGTACTGGGGGGTAGGGAAGGCCGGGGGAGGTCAATAGGGGAAAAAAAGACATATGTACTACTATTTGTAATACTTTAAACAACAATAATAATAATAATAATAATAATAATAAATTGTGAGTCTTTCTTGGAATCTGAGCAGATTCCGTTTCTCTCTGGAAGCCTTTCCCTCCACGGAATCACACGCACTTCCATCCTCCCCTGCAGGTTGTGACGAGGAGTACATTTACATGAACAAAGTGACGGTCCACAAGCCGCAGAATGCCGAGTCCCAAGACAGAGGTACGGGGCTGGGGCTGGGGCTGCCGACGGCCTGGCCGGCTCCCGGGAGAGGGCAAGGTGTGAGCCTCGGCCCCGGTCCAGCTCGCCGTCCTCCCAGCCAGCACCCCAGACGGGCCCGGGGGAGATATTTTGAGAGTCACATTTTGGTTGATGTATTTTGGGTCCATGTATTTTGGGATGCTTCCTCGGGCCACCTCCTTGCCTCTGAAAGGTCTCGCGTCCCCCTCGTGGTTAAGGAGCCCGTTCCTGAAACCTCTCCGCGTTTCCCAGCACTGCCCCAGGAATAGGAAGTTCTAATTCAGGCGCTTTCAGAAGGCAGCTGTGGCCGGCGCTGACCCCAGGGTTCCGGCTTTGTGACAGAAGTCTGGATTTTATGTGTGTGTCGGGGTCGGGGCGAGGGAATAGTGATGTCAGCAAACTGCCTTAATATTAAAGCAGTGGTTCTCAACCTCCCTTTAAGACAGGTGGTGGTGACCCCCAACCATACAATTATTTCCGTTGCTACTTCATCACTGTCATTTTGCTACTGTTATGAACTGTCATGTAAATATCTGATATGCAGGATGCATTTTCGTTGTTACAAATTGAACATCATTAAAGCATAGGGATTAATCACAAAAACAGTATGTAATTATATATTGTGAAATATTTCTAATTACAAATAAATGAAATTTTGTCTTGAACCGTGGTGTAGCATGGGCAACAGTCTTCATATGACAACAGTAAACTACATTGCTACACTTTGCGACACTGAGGAGCGGTGTGTTGGTTCCTCATACCATGGGAAATAGGTGTTTTCCAATAGTCTTAGGCGACCCCTGTGAAAGGGTTGTTTGACCCCCAAAGGGGTCGCGACCCACAGGTTGAGAACCGCTGTATTAAAGGCTTTTTCGCAGGTGTGCTCTTGGGCAGGAAGAACATAGGATGTTTTCCGGGCTGTCTCAGGTCTCCTCCCTACTTTTCTTTGAAAACCTCAGGAGGAGAGCTGGCAGACCCCAGGGAGATCCGGAGGGAGGGTGAGAAGCCCGTTCCCCAACTCCTGTTACCCAGATGCAGAGGCTTAGAGAGAGGCAGCGACACAGCACCCCAAAGCCCTCGTCCTATTCATCAGATCTTGGCTCCCAAACATGATGCTCCAAAGCCCCGGCGTCAGGTCTGCCTGAGCCTGTCTGCCCCAGGTCTGCCTGGGCTGCTGGCCCAAACGGTCAGACACTGAAGGGCCTTGGGACCCTTTCCCTCAAGCACATGGCGAGGCAGGGGGTGTTGGTGGCCAAGTTCTTCCATGTGGCAAGGCCGGGGCTCAGCAGCACCCACCGGCATGGAGCAGCCCCTGCGCCCCGGCCGCTGGCCTGCCCGCTGGACGGTGGGAAGGCAGGAGCCGTAATCACAGGGTCCGAGCCGAGCGTGGCTTAATATAGTGACCACAGGGTCGCTGCCCCGGCGCTGGGGCTCTGTGGCGAGGCCGTTTTTGACACGGGGCGGGCGGAGGCGAGCTGGCAGGGCCTGCCAGACCTCAAACCAGCTCCTCCCGAGGAATCTGTGGCGGGGGCACCACTGTGCCCTATTCTTAGAGGGGAAACGACCTTGGCTCTTGGCTCGGCTGCCCGGGTAATTAACACCTCAAATAGCACCGCGGGCACCTGGGAGCGGGCATTCCTGGGTCCTGAGGGCCTGCAGCCAGGCTGGAGGCTGGCACCCCTCACCAGAGCTTCTGCTTGCCGCCCGCAGCACCTGAGGAGCAGAGCCCACTGGCCAACGGGGAGCCCCGCCAGCACGCCACGGCCCCTCAGAAGAGTCTCCCGGACCTCCCGCCCCCCAAGACCGTAAGTGTGGGCCCAGCACCCCTGGTGTCCCTGCCGGGGGCCCCGAGAACTTGCAGTTGTTCTCACAGGTATCCATCCGTCCAAGGTCTGGCCGTTTCTGCTTACCTACTGTGTGGGGGGCACTGGGAGAGACAGGGCCAAAGTAAGCATGTCTGCGGGTGACACCCTGGGTGCAGGACCACGGTCCTGGGGTGCTAAGGGTAATGAAAGGGGGAGATGGGGGGAGCCCCTTTAGCAAGCACCACAGTGTGTTCGAGACCATGACAGGCACGTGACCCAGCACATGTGGGGCCACGTCCAGCAGTGGCCGCCCGCTCAGGCCAGCGGGGACTTTTAGAATTGTACGTCACGTCCCACTGCGCGTCTGCTCGGAATCAGCCAGTGGCTCTCACTGAACTTAGGAAAAGCATCCACGTTCCCTAGCACGGCCCCAGGGTGTCCCAGCTGCATCCCCAGCCTCTGTGCATGCGCCCATCACTGGGATTGTGCCACGTGGTCGGTCCTGCCTCGGGGATATTGCACCTCCTCGCCTGGCTCTTCGATGGCAGCTGCCTCCTCACCTCTTAGACATTCTCAGGCCGACTTTCCCTGGCCTGCCGACGTCCGGCATCCCACCTCCATCCCGCCCAGTCACTGTCCGTCCCACTGTCCACATTCCGCCTCCACGGCCCTGCCACCTTGAAATGTGCCTTTCAGGCCGGATACACGCTCCCTAGGACAGGGACTGGGTCTTGTTTCGTGTTTAATGTCCCGTGTCTGCATACAGTGAGCCGCACACATATGGATGGATGGAGAGAAGGAAGGAAGGCTGGATGATGGGTGATGGATGGATTTATGGAATCACAGGCCTGGGTTCAGGTCGCAGCTCAGCCAGGGACTAGCGCTTTGACCTTGAGCAAGGTATAAGGTCTCTGGCTCTTGTTTCCTGGTGTTTAAGTGGACAGGATGTGGACACCTCTCTCCATGACGGTGTCTTACTCGGCGGCCACAGGCTGTGCGTGGCAGCCTGTGGTAGGATCTGGCGAGCTAAGGAGTAGTGTGGATATTTATGGGAGAGGAGTGTGGAATCGGCAGGTGTATGTGGCCTGGGTGTCACACGGCCTCCAAGCGGCAGAGTCAGAACTTGGAAGAACCCGAGTTCCTTCCTCTATAGCAGTGGTTCTCAACCTTCCTAAGGCCGCGACCCTTGCATACAGTTCTTCATGGGGTGGTGACCCCCAGCCATGAAATGTTGCTACTGTGATGCATCATGACGTAAATATCTGCATTTTCCGATGGTCTTAGGCGACCTCTGTGAAAGGGTCGTTTGACCCCCAAAGGGGTCGCGACCCACAGGTTGAGAACACTGCTCTATAGGGTCTGGCTGGGGAGGCTTCCCCGAGAGGTTGAGGTGAGAAGGATGTCCCTGAAGCAGGAGCTCAGCACCAGCAGGAAGCTCCCTCCAGACCATCCATCACTGAGGTCTGAGGCCACCGCCGAGGGCATCTCAGCCCAGGCCCCTGCATTCATGCCTTCTCAGGCGGCAGGCTCCTGTAGGCTCCGCTCCTGTGGCCTCACCGGAGGGCCCGGGCCCCTGCCCCACCGCACGAGGCTCCTTGACTTGGGTGACGGCTGGCAGAGGCTCTGCATCTCCAAATCTGAGTCCCTGGTGTCTCCCTTGCCCTGACGATCTGGTGACTGCCACACCCTGGTGCACCCAGCAGGGTCCTCCTCGCCACCCGCCTGCCTGTCTGTGCCGGTTCTTCATCTGGACATACAGAGGCTCGGGAGTTCAGACCACTGGGCGCCATCCCTCCGCCGGGAGGTGGCAGGGCCAGGGAGCGGGCACAGGGCCTTGGTGGCAGCCGCTCTGCCGCCTCTGGAACTAAGCCGGTCGTTTTAGCGGAGCAAAGGCTTTAGGTCTGTTCCATCCAAAAGCTCCCCTTCGCTGCCTGCCCCGTGCGTGGGGGAGACGGCACGTCCCCTCTGCTGCCATCCAGCTGCTGCTGGCCGGAGCCCCTCGCCCCCACAGATGCTGTGGCTTCTGGTGCGTCCCACGTCCCGCTTGCTGGTCAGGGGGGGGGGGGAGGACAGCTGGCTGCTCTGAGCCACGGCAGGGGTGTTCTATGCAGAATTCAGCACCTGATTCTGCCACCACCGGCCCCTCCTGGGGCGGCTGCTTGTGGGTCACCTGGTTGTGGGGGAGGGGGGGTCACAGGCAGGAGTGCTGGGTGTGGTTGATCTGCTCGAGGTCTCGGCTTTACAAACGTGGTGATGGGCAGAGGGGCTGGGACCCCGGCGGCGGGTATAAACCAGTCGGACCCTGCGCGTCGCAGTGGCCCGGAGGCTCTGGCCCGGCTTTAGCTCTTCCTTCCTGTCGCCTGGGGTGTGGGTTCCGAGGCCCCGGGCTCGGGGGTGTGAGAAGGAGGGCCCCCCGGGAAGCTCTGTCAGTGCTGGAGAGAGATGTGGCGCCGGAGCTGGGGAATCTCGCCACCCAGGAACAACACGGTCGGTGGCCCTGGACGACGGGAATGGCTCCCGTGGACACGCTCCAGGCCCGGGGAGACTTCCAGCCGCAGCTGGCCGACCGTCCGCCCTCCCCGTGGAATTTCCCTGCTGAGAGGGACGGGGGTGCTGGCTGCAACTGCCTTTCCTAGGTCTCCCCCAGTTCTGCCCTGGGCACCCACCCCCATCCCCACCCCAGGGAGCTTCTGGGTGTGCGGTGAGGAAGGGGGTGGCGGGCCTAGTCGGGGTTCTTGCCCCTCCCTGCGCACACGCACACGCGCAGGCACACGCCTTGCTCTCCCTCAGGCTGCCTTTCTGGTTAAATCTGGCTCAAGGAGCCATGACTCTTAGTCCAAGGCCCCCAGAGGAAGGGCGTCGGGGCGGAGTGGGGAGCAGCTGTGGTTCTGAGGGAGGAGGAGGAGGAGGAGGAGGAGGAGGAGGGGGGAGAACAAGTAAAAGAAGGAAGGGGGAGGAGGGGGAGGAGGAGGAAAAGGGGGAGGAGGTGGGAGAGGCGGGAGAAGAAGAAGAAGGAGAGGGAGGAAGAAGGGGAGGAGGAGGAAATGGAGAAGGAGTTGGGAGAGGAGGGAGAACGAGGAGGAGGGAGAGGAGGAGGAGGAGGAGGAGGAAAAGGGGGGAGGATCTGACAACAGCAGCAGCAGTTGGGGAGCATGAGCTCAGAGTGACCCCGTGACCTTTCTTCTTAGAGAAAGCCTCACCCCTCCCACCCTGACCCCAGAGCTTCAGGGTGCCATGGTGGCCTGTCCAGGCTTGCGAGTGGCTGTGGTAGAACCTGGGGTCTGCCTGGGCTCTGGGGTCCCCCCTGCCTGTGGCCGGACCAGGAGGATGGCCTCTGTCCCGGGCTCAGGATGTCCTGATTCTCTCTAGTGGCTGGGTCCCCTTCCATCCTCTCCCCCTCCCCAATCCTCCCTCCTGGAGTCAGTGCACAGCAGACCCAACCTCGATGGACGGGTCAGCCAGGGGTCTAGAGAGCCTCGTGGGTGTGGCCAGTGACTCAGGCTGCTGTGGACTTCAGGCCGCTGGCTGGCCCGCCGGGGGCTGTGGTCACTGCAGGAGAAACAGATGCGCGGACACTCTGGGTGCCCTGGCCAGCACCCCCACCTCCACCCCACCTCCCTTTGGAGGCCCGGACACCTTCACTTGGTTTTAAGTGAGCTGCTGTGGGCGGCAGCAGCTGCCTAATGGACATCACCACGGCCAGTCTGCGGAGCCGGGCCTGGCCGGACGCACAGCCCACCAGAACCTCCCACAATGCTCTCTGGGCAAATTGTTCAGAAATGCAGGGCCTCCCCGGGCCATCTGGGCCACCCCGGTCCATCCGCTTCAGCCATGATCTCCACCAGAATCGACCACATCCCCAGTCCCCTGCTTTTCCGAAAGGCGTTTTACCGGAGCGCAGCCACACTCACTGGGCTTGGTATCATCCATGGATGCTTTTGCACTGTCTCACTGGCTTGCCAGGCTGAGATCAGAGACCCTGCAAACCCCGAAAGTGTTTTATCTGTGGCTTGTGACCAAAAAAGCCTGCCAAATCCTGCGGAGCCGATGGCCTTCTTCTTGCAAGCCTGCAGACAGGTTTCTGAAGCCACCTCTCTTCTGCATCTTCACTTCATGCTCATAATCTTCATCATGAGGAGGAGGATGATAAAGAATAGCTCTTGATCCCTAACCCCGGCACATTAGGGTCTCTTGCTCCTTTGACCTCTGATAGGGGCCGTGGTGTCAGTGTAATGAGGTGGCTCTCTCTTCCAGTTGTGCGCACTCCACCCCAGTGCCACGTACGAACCTCAGGGTGGCCTTTGAGCCGCAGCTCCAAGGTCCCATCCTCTGGGCATCCTTCCTTGGGCCTAAGTGTTCCTCACCCACTCCTGGTTCCCACTGAACTTGGGCCTTGTCTATCAGCACCGTTCACGCTGCACTTGATCCGGAACTGTGAACGCTCCCTATCTAGTTAGGTCTGTCTTGACCACAGGAGTGTGTCCCGCGCAGCTAATGTGCGGGAGCATCCAGTATTTGCTGAATGGATGATGGAAGGTATTATGGTAAAAGTTTCTAAGTCCTTAGAAACCTGGCCGTTTTCTTCCATGGGCTTCTCATCAGTCCTTGTCTTATTTTTGTTTTTTAACGTTTTTATTGATTTCAAAGAGAGGAAGGGAGGGAGGGAGGGAAAGAGAGAGAGAGAGAAACATCAATGATGAGAGAGAATCATGGACAGGCTGCCTCCTGCACGCCCCCACACTGAGGATGGAGCCCGCAACCCAGGCACGTGCTCTAACTGGGAATCGAACTGGCGACCTCCTGGTTCATAAGTCAACGCTCAACCACAAGTCACACCAGCTGGGCAGTCCTTTTATGAAAGTATGTTCTATTTAGCTGCCACAGCAGCCTGCCACCTTCGACCTTTGCGAGTTGGGTGTCATGTGTGTAAGGAGAGTTGGTGTGTGCGGTGAGGGCTGAGCCTCACCTTGAGGAGGAGAAAGCTGGTCTCGGGGGTTTAAGCAGTGTGCCCACAGCCCTCACCGGCTGCAAACACAGTGGCTGGGGTCCCAGTGGTCTGGGTCCTCCCTCCCAACTTGCTTGACATCCAACCGAGCATTTTCTCTTCTGGGCTCCCCCTCCTTCCACCCAAAGGGCTAATTCCGAGCTGTCGTCGGTGTGTCGTATCTGAAAAATGTCTTGTTTGTTCATACCACAGATTCCAGAACGGAAACAGGTCTCCATCCCCAAGATCGAGTCTCCAGAGGGTTACTACGAAGAGGCTGAGCCATACGACGTGTCCCTCAATGGTACATCCCAGGGCCAGGGCTGGGACTCGGGTGGGGGGGGGTGGTAAACTGCTTCCTGCACAGCTGGGTGCTGGCAGCGAGGACAGCCTGGGCTGCTCTTTCCAGAGGGCGTGGCGGAAGCTGAGACTGGCCAGGGCGTTGAGCCTCTGCGCAGGTGGGGAGCTGGGACCTGCAGCAGACCCCCTCCCCCCGCCTGCCAGGATGGTCCACAGCGAGCTGGTTTAGAGGCCCAATGTTTGGGGGTTCCCACCTGGCTGTGCCTGGACTCAGCACAGAAATGTGTTGGAGGAGAGGTGTGTTGGGAATCAGGAAGTCACAGCCTGTAGGTCCTCCACCTCTTGGTGTAGGAATTGTTTTTTAAAAAGGTGTATTTTTATTGATTTCAGAGAGGAAGGGAGGGAGGAGAGACAGAAACATCAGTGATGAGAGAGGATCATTGATCAGCTGCCTGAAGGGAGGGAGGAGAGACAGAAACATCAGTGATGAGAGAGGATCATTGATCAGCTGCCTCCTGCACGCCCCCCACTGAGGATCGAGCCTGCAACCCCAGGCATGTGCCCTGACCGGGAATCGAACCGTGTCCTCCTGGTTCCTAGGTTGACACTCAACCACGGAGCCAGGCCGGCCGGGCAGCGTAGGCATTCTTTAACACAGGCCCCCAAGGTTCTGGAAGAAGAGATGGTTGTGGCCTTCTCTTCCCGGCAGCTGGATTCCGGTCCTCTCGCTGTCTCTGTACCCCCTTCCCTTGTAAGCGACAGGTCTGTGAGAGCATACAGCTCTTTGCCGACATAAGCGATGAGGGTCCTGGTCATGGGGATGAACCGCAGGGGACGTTGCTGGTTCCGCAGAGAAGGGCCGGGATGAGGCGGGCAGGCCGCGGAGCTGGGTCGGGGTCTCTGTCTCCACACTCCCCTGCTGCCCTCGGCTCAGGAACTGTGTGCGGGAGGGGAGGGCCCGTTTGGGCTGAGGTTCTCTTCCTCGGAGAGGCCGGCGGGGTGGGCAGATGTCCCGTAGCTTGAACCCTCTGAGCCTGTGAGATGTTTGGAGCCACCAGCCGAGCTGTGATTTCAGACCCACGCTGTGGGCGTGGAGCTCCCGTCTGGCTGCGGCTTGGGAGGAGGAAGTGACTCACCGTGGGGGGCACCTCACCTCCATGGTGTCTGCAGCCTGGGGTGCTCTCCAGGGTGTGGCCCGTGCCGGCTGGGGCCTGCCTCCCGCCTCCCCGATGCTCCCAGGGGCCTGTCTGCGGGAAGACATTACATCTCGACACAAACAAGTGGTCAGGAGGACCCGGGTTTCGTGGTGTCTGTCTCTGGGCTATGAGTTCATATTGGTTTTAGCCAAAATGGGGGCTATAGTGGGGGGGGCCGAGGGCCATGTGGGCAGAACTGGCCACACTTGCCCTGCAGAGTGGGCGCCACGCCACCTGGGATGTACCCAATCTGCTCTCGGTTCCTGGTGTGGTCCCCACACCCGAGTGAGTGGTGGACACGCAGGTCACAGCAGGGGGAAGGGTCGGGGCATCAGCCCTTTGTTGTAGTTCAGTGGTCGGCAAACTGCGGCTCGCCAGCCACGTGTGGCTCTTTGGCCCCTTGAGTGTGGCTCTTCCACAAAGTACCACGGCCTGGGCGAGTCTATTTTGAAGGAGTGGCGTTAGAAGAAGTTTAAAAAATTGGGCTCTCCAAAGAAATTCCAGTCGTTGTCCTGCTGATATGTGGCTCTGTTGACTCATGAGTTTGCCGACCACTGCTCTAGTTCATTGGCCAACAGCAAGCGATGTCGCTGACTTCCTGCAAAGACCAGTGTCTCGGTTTCTTGTCCGGCTCTCTCAGCACTGCCCCCACACTCCTCCCCCCGCCTCGGGGGTCAGATTCCTGTCTCCCAGCAACACTTCCCTTTCGTGTCTGTCCTGCTTGCCCAAGACATCCGCTCCTCCACAGATGATGCCTCCTGTTGGGGTACTGACAGCTGCTGTAACAAGTTACCCCCTTTCAGTTCCTGGTAACACAATACTGACCTGCTCTGGCCCACGGATGGGTCAGCGTGGCCTCGCTGGCCAGCAGGTCGTCTGGGTCCCCCAGCTCCTCCCAGGGTGGGCTCGGCTGCCTCTGAGGCCACAGAGGCCTCCGCAAAGAGAGTGTGGGAAAACCGGAGCGCACTGCTCCACACCAGTGGCGAGTCGCCTGTGGATGGGAGGGGGCTGGGACGTGAAGTCCGTGGCCAGGCCAGGGCCTCTCCTGACAAGCCCACGCTGCATTGGGAAAGCAGCCACCCTGCCCCATCCGGGTCTCTCTCGGCGTCTGCGCGAGGTCTGTCCCTCTCTTCACCTCGTCTCTCTCCATCTTGCCCTTGTCTGTGCTTCTGGCCATCACACAGGTCTTTCCGGCAGAGCCCCCTCCACCGGAGTCCCCAGATGGGCGCAGGTGCCCGAAGGAGTCATTTACGCCACCATCACCTTGGGTACTGCTTGTCCCCAGATTGCGATGGATGCCAGTGATCCCTGCCTGCTGCCTGGCTCTCAGAGGCGGGTGCCTGCCCCTGGCGTGGCCACCGCTCTCTTCCTGTCCTCCCGCCTGGTCCCGCATGCCGGCTAGACCCCTGCCTGTGGCCTCCGTACGTGTGGCCGGAGGGCTCAGCACTTCTGGGTGGTCCTGCCCTCTCCCACGGACAGGTTACAGGGATGGGGGCCAGCCAGAGCAGGGAGGGGATTATCTGATCATATTGCCTGTCACCTGGTCACCCAGGTGGCCTGGAAGCTGAGTGTCTGTTGTAAAAATAGCCTATGTTTATGGTGGGCTGTGATGGCCCTTTAGGGGAGAAATAGAACTAATACATTCACCCTAAACTTCCTCCCAGCTGCTCCGGGTAGCTTGAGGTACCAGGATAAGCTTTTTTCTCAATTAGCCTCCCTGTCTGACCCCCCAACCCCTGGAGGTGGACGGACAGGTGTTAGATTTCTCCCTGGAATATGTGGGGCACAAAACAGCTGGGGAAATTGGCCCATTTCTTCACCCTGAACTCTCTGTAGCCTCCCGCCTGGATTTTTGTTACTGCGGACGCGTCCCAGGGACATTGCCCGATTCTGCGTATCTCGCTTAGGGCAATACGGACAGTGAGGACTTTTTCAAAATGCAATCACCCTCATCCTACCAGCAGATCCAGCCATCTGTAGGGAATCCCCCCGTTGCCGTCCGTGCTGTTTGCATGTGAATTGTAAAGCATGCTTTCTCCTGCTGCCTGATCGAGTTGCAGAATAGTCTGTCTGTCATTGTCATCATCTGCACTTGCATGCATGCTCCTAAGTGGATGAACTCATACTTCCGCCTTCTCCTCCTGCTGACTGTGAACTTGCTTGAATGAATACCTTAATGCATGTAACCTTTCCCCTTCCTTCCTTTAAAAAAAAAAAAATAATAAGTTTCCTAGGATAAGCTCCCAGGACCGGGATTTCTGGGTCGAAGGATGTGGGTGTTTTTATGGCTCTGGAAACGACAGGCTGACAGACTGTTGTTCTCTGAGAGCCTTGGCTTGAGGGATGTGGCCGCCAGCCATAGGCGAGCTCAGTGTTTAGTCCTTGCTTATTTAACGGGTATAAAACCGCGAACTGTGCAGCATCTGCGGTTAGCCACGAAGGGGAGTAGAACCACACTGCCTTTAAAGAAACCTGCTAGGAAGTACTTGGATGTTATTTTTAGGAAGAGGAAAATTACCTGAAGCACATCTTCCTTGGTGTTGTGGCCAGAATAACGGTGGCGGGCTCGTTGGTTTCCTAGCAGAAAATTCCAATGTGCTCTGTGTCCTTAGTGTGCAGGAGTCCAGCTGTGCAGATAATAGGGGGGCTCCTGGGGAACGGAAGATGAAGGGGGCCATGAGGTGTTCCTCATGGGAAAGGGGCTTCCCCCGTCCTGACTCAGGGACACAGAACGTGTCTGTAGCCGTCACAGGACGGGAGATGAGGGGCCCGCTCCGGTTAGAGCTGCTCATAGCGGAAGCACTTGTAAGGCAGTGAGCTCCTTGTCCATTGGGAATTCAAGCAGAGGCTGGGGCAGCGGCAGGGTTATATAATAGGATTCCCGTGCTGAGCGAGGGATTGGACCAGGGATCCTGGTGTTCTCTGTGGGTTTTTGTTTTTTTTTGGATGTTACCGATTTATTTATTTTTCTTCACCTAGTTTTCGTGGGCCTCGAATAGCACAGCGAGGCTGGGAGGAGAGAGCAAGTTTTGCAGAGTGGGGGGGCAGACACGGAGGTGTGTGGAGCAGTGTGCGTAGATTTGGGTCCAGTTTGCGCTCGAGGCGTTTGGGGATCCTTTTGCCCAGAAGGAAAACGTGAGGTTGGCTCGTTGACAGAGGAGTGGAGGGTATGGGTTGGGGTAAGTCGAAGGAGCGAGGCTTGGGCTGGGCAGTGCTCAGTGGCAGAGAACGAGGATGCGGTCTGTGGAGGGTGAGGGTGGTTTTATTTTTTAAAAGGTTATGACGAGAAGGGGGCACTGAGGCATGGCAAGATGGCCTCTTCCGCAGAGAGCAGTTCCGGCCACTGCTTACTTTGCCTCTTCTCTCTCAGAAGCCACTTCGCCTCCCTACCCCTGGGATAGAACCCCTGGGATAGAACCAGGACGGGGCGGGCAGCTGTCGGAGGCTTCCATGTGCCTGGTTCTGGGCTCCGATGGTGACCCATCCCTCCCAGCCACTTAGATGACAGGGGGTGGGTCAGGAAGGTCCCCTCCCCCCCAGATGAAGAGACAGAGGTCCCGAGTGGGCAGCTGGCCGTCTCCACAGTCAGAGGCCCGTCGGAGGGCAGTGTCCCATCGGGTTTCTCTGGAGTCCTACACGGCAGGATGTGAGGAGGAAGAGGGAAGGACTTCTGGCTTGACCGTATTTTCCGGCGTATAAGACGACCCCCAACTTTTCCAGTTAAATATGGAGTTTGGGATATACTTGCCCTATAGATGACCCCCGGCATATAAGACGACCCCCAGCTTTTGAGAAGATTTTCCTGGGCTAAAAGGTCGTCTTATACGCCGGAAAATACGGTAAGTTATTTGTATATGTGGCCAGAGGCAGCATCCAAGCCTCTGGCTCAGTGGGATTGGGACAGGAAATGCCTGGCCTGTGGTTTGCAGCCTTGGGGGGCTGGTTCCAGGGCAAAGGAGAGGTGGGAGGGGTGGGGCCCGGGCCAGTGGCTGCTCCCACCTGCCGCCTCTTCGCTCCCTCCCGAGCAAACCTGCATGTTCGGGAGCACCCCTGCCCGGCCCGGCGGGGACTCGGGGATGTGACCTGTGGGTGTGCCTTGCAGAGGACGGCGAGGCCGTGAGCAGCTCCTACGAGTCCTACGACGAGGAGGAAGGCAGCAAGGGCAAGTCGGCGCCCTACCAGTGGCCCTCGCCCGAGGCCAGCATTGAGCTGATGCGCGACGCCCGCATCTGCGCCTTCCTGTGGCGCAAGAAGTGGCTGGGGCAGTGGGCCAAGCAGCTCTGCGTCATCAGGGACACCAGGCTCCTGGTCAGTGGTCTCCGGTCGCATTCCGGTCTTTCTCTTTAGGGGAGGGGAGGGGGGTCCCTCATACCGGGTGGTCAGAGCCTTTTCTGCCAGATTTTTACCTCTTTATTTTTTAAAAATATATATATTTTATTGATTTTTTACAGAGAGGAAGGGAGAGGGATAGAGAGTCAAAAACATTGATGAGAGAGAGACATCGATCAGCCGCCTCCTGTACCCCCCTGGCCCCCCCACTGGGGATGCGCCCACAACCAGGACATATGCCCTTGACCAGAATTGAACCTGGGACCCCTTGGTCCGCAGGCCGACGCTCTATCCACTGAGCCAAACCGGTTTCGGCAGATTTTTACCTCGTTATAACCTGCAATGGTATATAGATCATTGCATGCACGAATGTCTGTTTTGCTTTTAAAATATATTTTTATCGATTGCAGAGAGGGAGAAGGAGAGGGTGAGAAACATCAGTGATGAGAGAGAATCATTGATCGGCTGCCTCCTGCACGCCCCACACTGGGGATCGAGCCCACAACCCAGGCGTGGGCCCTGACCGGGAAGCAAACCGTGACCTCCTGGTTCATAGGTGGAAGTTGAACCACTGAGCCACGCCGACTGGGCTGAATGCTCTTTTTTTAATTTGGTTTTTATGGTTCATTACCGCCCCCCAAAAATTAAACCTGAATCTGATCAAGCTTCTACGAATGTACTTTTTCTGAACTAGAAAGTCTAATGGTTTTCATCAAACTCGCATAGGGGGGCTAAGATGACTCCTCCATCCCATCCCATCCCATTCCATCCTCTCCCCATTTTTTCCAGGGATCTTTCTGTTCCCTGGCCCGAGGACCCATTCTTCCTCCCATCCTGGCTCCTGGGGGCTGTGGGTGGGGCGCCCCCAGCCCAGCCCCAGTCCTGGCTGCTGCATTAGTCTGCGCAGCATGAAAACCACAAGTTAGGTGTCTTCCCAGAAGTCAAAGTATTTTGAATTTGTGATCATAAGACAAGACGCATAAAGGAACCTAAAGATATTATCCTGAACACAGCCCTGTGCCCTGTTGTTTAAAACCTATTTTTTTGGTCCTAATTTGAAGATCCAGGGCCTCATTATAAGCGCCCTTTCTTCCTTGGTTACAGCGTGCCCTGACTGTGCAGAAGGTCCCTCTGGTGATCCTGGGAGGACCCCCCACCCCCACCCCCTGTTCCAATGAGAAACTCAGGGCACAGTATTTTCTCTGGCAGGAGGAGAAAGTGCCTTCCTTTCTCTCTTTTTTTTTTTTCTTTTTAATATATTTTTGTTGATTTCAGAGAGGAAGGGACAAGGAGGGACAGAAACATCAATGATGAGGGAGAATCATTCATTGCTGCCTCCTGCCCGCCCCACACTGGGGATCGAACCCACAGCCCAGGCCTGTGCCCTGACCGGGAATTAAACTGGGACTTCCCAGCTCCCAGGTTGATGCTCCACCACTGAGACACGCTGGTTGGGCGAAAGCCCCTTTCTTTCCTGGCTAATGACGTCACATTCCTAACTCAGGGGAGGAACTACTTAGACTTCATCCCTATGGCCCCCTACGGTCACCCTGAGTGACAGTTGCCCTCGGAGGTTGTGTTTTAGGGGCCAGCAAAGGCCTGCAGCGATGAGAGCCGCCGGGACAAGCAGGGTCCCGGGGCACCCCTGGCTGAGGCCAGCGAGGAGGCGAGGAAGGCAGGGAGACGGCCGGCTGGTCTGATGCTCAGGCCAAGTTGCCGCTGTTTGCGGTCGCGGTTCTGCAGTTGCGCTAGGGTACCTGGTCCTGCGGTTTTCTTGGGGAGACCCAGCTCTCCGTGGGTCCTACCGTGCCCGGCGGCCCCTTCCCTGCAGACCCCGGTGAGGCCTGGCCCCCTGCCAACAGCATCCCTCCCGTCTCTCTCCTCGCAGTGCTACAAATCCTCCAAGGACCACAGCCCGCAGCTGGACGTGAACTTGCTGGGCAGCAGCGTCGTCCACAAGGAGAAGCAAGTGCGGAAGAAGGAGCACAAGCTGAAGATCACGCCCATGAACGCCGACGTCATCGTCCTGGGCCTGCAGAGCAAGGACCAGGCGGAGCAGTGGCTCCGGGTGAGGGGCCCCCCGGTCTGGCTCCCCGGCTTCCCCACCGGGATGCGTGCGGTCAAGGGCAGAGGGCGTGTGATCCAGCTCCCGGGGCCGCTGTGTGCTTAGTGGCAGCAGTCGGCCTCAGGGACGTGATCATAGACTCGGCCGCGAGGCTGACATCCTCCTCGTTCGCCAGGATTGGGCTCTGGTTGAAATCAGCCTGTTTTTTGGCCCCCAGGAGGTGTCAGTAGCCTCCTGTGAAAGAGCCTGCAGCTGCCATTTGTAGTACTTGCCAGGGGCCGTGCCCGTATAACAAGTGTAACCGCACTGCAGGGAGCCGGGCCACGCTCCTGTCCCCGCTTTGGCATGGCGGTTAGGGCCGAGGGAGGAAGTGACCACGCAAGGTCACCCGGCCAGTGAGGGGCAGCATCTGGCTTCAGACGTAGGACCGTCTGACCGCGGTCCTGCGTTCTGCCTACACTTACCCTGACGTGGCCCCAAAATGAGGGCCTGGGAGGGGCCTGCCTGCCTCGCATTACAGATGAGCTGGACCGTTCCAGAAGGGGTGAGGTTTGGGCCGAGCAGGGGCCACAGTTGCAGAGGAAGCTCCAAACCCAGCGGGTCCCATGGTGAGGCCAGAGAGGCCCTCCCCCTCCCTCCCCCTACCCGCACCCCCTCCTCCATTATAGCCATGTGGGTGTATTTCCAGAGAAGGAGGATTCTATTGGCCCTCCACCCCTCTCTATACACATGTACAAATACACGCACACGCACACACACAGATATTTACACGGACATACCCCTGCATCCACACCGCTTTTGCTCCAGTTGCCGATGGCTGTTTCTCTGCCACCTTAACCCCCTCTGTCCTTCCCGTGACTCCAGCCTCCCTCCCCAGCTCACACCCTCTTCCTGAGACCCCTGCCCTCCCCCCGCTCTTGCTGGTGTTTAAAGACAAGAACCCCGAGAAGACAGGCCCTGTCCTCCTGGTCAGACGAGTGCAGAAGTAGACTTGGCCGTGAGGGCCTGGCTCCCCCTTTTTTTTAAAAAAATATTTTATTGATTTTTTACAGAGAGGAAATGAGAGAGATAGAAACATTGATGAGAGAGAAACATCTATCAGCTGCCTCTTGCACGCCCCCTACTGGGGATGTGCCCGAAACCAAGGTACATGCCCTTGACCAGAATCGAACCTGGGACCCTTCAGTCTGCAGGCCGACGCTCTAGCCACTGAGCCACACCGGTTTCTGCAGGGCCTGGCTCTTGAGGAGCTGTACACACCTGCAGGTGGGCAGGCGGGGCTGGTCAGCCTGTCCAAGGCGCGCTGGACCAGAGGCATCTGTTCTGACAGATCTACCTGCCTGCCCGGCCTCTGTATCAGCTCTGCATGACACCTGTGCCCGCCGGATGGGGCAGGGGTAGGACAGTCAGTGGGGGATGTTGACATGGGACAGAGTTCCAGAAGAGGAAGGCACTGAGCGCACCTGTCCCAGAGCAGTGGAGTCCACACACCCCGGGCCTGGACACCTGGGCAGGCCCCCGCTAACACGGTGGCAACGAACGTGCCTCTCCTGGCCTGGGTCCTTTACACACCAGACCCCACAGCTGCCCGTGGCAGAGGTCTCGTCCCATCTTACAGCTGTGGGGACCGAGGCTGGGGCCCTGGGTCACTATCAGGAATGAGAAAGGCCTTGGTTTTCTCCGTCCCAGAGCCATTTCTCCGTTTGTCCTTCGGCTTCTCTGATTTTAACCCCTTTTCGTAAACTGCTGTGGGCGGACACTGGAAAAGGAGGGTCTTGGAAATCGCTTTTGCCAAGTCCACGGCTTCCAAGGGCTTCTGGCTGGGCAGCATGCTTGTGGCTACCCTGGCGGCCACCCTGTGGGAATCCCCTGCTGGCCCCGGCTGTGGGCATGGGTTGCTGCTTAGTTTTGACCTGCGTGACCCCAGCCTCGGCCCACAGGGCAGAGGGCTGTCTGCCCTGGCCATCGGTGGGCTGGATTGTAAAAACCTCCCGCCCCCAAACCTTGTCCATCCCCAAAACACGTGGGGGCCTGCAGGAGAGAGGCCTGAGCCACCCGCCCACCCTCACCCGCCTCGCAGACTGCCCGGCGTGGTCCCCGGCCACCTGTGGGCCCGGTGTGGTCCTGTGTCCTGGGGACATCGTGCATCTTCTCCTTCACCTGTACCCACGCTCTCCTGACCTCAAGGGGCTCCCGCTTCCACCTGTGAGCTCGGGGTGGAGGCCTGGGCCCCCGCTGATGGCTCCCTCTCCCCCAGGTCATCCAGGAAGTGAGCGGCCTGCCTGCAGACGGCGCGGCCGAGGGAAACCAGTACTCCCCGGAGGCCCAGCGCCTGAGCGGTCAGAAGGTAGGAGTCAGTTCCCCCTCCCCCCATAAACACCAAAAGGATAAAACGGGGAGCTGTGCTCCCACATTCAGCCCCGTGAACCAGAAACCGGCCAGGCCTGCTCCGGGCAGGGGAACTGGCGACAGGGACGGACCTAAACTACTTTCTGGCTTCGCTGGGGTTGGGGGAGGGGGGCTCTGCTGGGACAGGCGCTCTGCCCCCCACTCCTCAGCAGCGAGGCTTGTTTCTCGAAGCTCTTCCTTCCCACTGACCCCCCCGGCAGAGGCCTAGGGGCAGGGGCGCTGAACCCTAGAGCCCTGGTGCTCATTCGCATGGAGCTGCGGAGCCCCTGCTGAACGAAGGGTCCGAGTCGAGGAAGTTGTGCTGGTTGTTGACCAACGGGGAGGCCTCCCCCAGGGGGTGACATTTCGTGGCCCCGAGTATGTGCAGGCAGGTGCCCCGCAGCCTGGGCGTGCACAGCGCAGGCAGAGGGTGGTCACTGCATCTCCTCGTGGGGACCCCACCCCTGAACAGGAGGGACGTCGAGGCCTGGAGCCGGGAGGAGGCACAGCCCCTGCCAGAGGGACTGAGGGCTGTCGGAGGGACTGAGGGCTGTCGGTTGTCTCTCCTTCCTTGGGGACAAGAAAGAAAGCCAGAGCAGGCGAGGGTGTCCTTCTCGTTGGGGTGAGATGTGAGCTCAGTCCCCAAAGACTGGCAGGCAGAGTCCCTGGGCGGGTGCATCTGCCCTGCTCCTGCCCTGAGGCCGGCCCCGTGGCTGGGACCCAGGGCTTGTGGGGCAGAGTCTGGGGTAAGTGGTTCCAGAAGAAGCTTGATTGGAATGGTGTGATGCTACTTCCCTTTTCTTCTTTTTAAAAATATATTTTATTGATTTCATAGAGGGAGAAGGAGAGAGAGAGATAGAAACACCAATGATGAGAGAGAATCGTTGATTGGCTGCTGCCTCCTGCACACACACACACACCATTGGGGATTGAGCCCACAAACCCGGCATGTGCCTTGACCGGGAATCGAACTATGACCTCCTGGTTCATAGCTCAACACTCAACCACTGAGCCACACCAACCAAGTAAGATGCTTCCCGTTCTAACAGCAGGAGCCATGCCATCTGTTTTACACGCATGCACAGTGGGCTCCCGGAGCACCCCCAGCTGGAGAATGGGCCAGTGGGATTCAGAACATGCTCTGGCCCGTGCACACCTGCTGGCCCTCCTCCGAAGCCCGATGTGTTGGTAGCAGTCAGTCCTCCACTTTCTTACGCTCCTGGGCTGGGTGGTTCCCAGCTTGGCATCAGCTTCAGCTGGGGACACCCACGGTAATGCCACCTCCTCCCCCACCACCGCTCTCCCCTCCCCCATCTCCAGGGCCACTGTCATGTCAGGATGAGCAGCCATGTGAACAAGGGACAGGTGCTCTGGGGCAGGGCAGGGCAGGTCCCCAGAGGGCAGCCCAGCCAGTGCCTGACCAGAGGCCTGGACTCCAGCATAACCCCTCGCCGACACCTGATAGTACTGTTTCCTCTTAACCTGCGGTCTCTGCGGCACCCATTCTCAGGTAGTACCCCATGTCTCTCTCTACCCCAGGCAGACACAGCGGAGAAGTACCTATCAGCCTCGGAGTACGGGAGCTCTGTGGATGGCCCTCCGGAGGTCCCCGAGACCAGAGATGGTACCCATGCTTCTTCTGGCTTTTAGCCCGGGGTGGGGAGGGGGGGGGTGCCCAGGCTGTGTGGCTCAACCCTAATGCGCTTAACAGCTACTTTCTTTCTTCTTTTTTTATTAATTTTTTTACAGAGAGAAAGGGAGAGCGACAGAGAGCTAGAAACATCGATGAGAGAGAAACAACGACCAGCTGCCTCCTGCACACCCCCCACTGGGGCTGTGCCAGCAACCAAGGTACATACCCTTGACCAGAATCGAACCTGGGACCCTTCAGTCCGCAGGCCGACGCTCTATCCACTGAGCCAGACCGGTCAGGGCTTAACAGCTACTTTCAACACGCCTCCCATTTATCAACTGCTTGACAGTACGCAGCTAACAGATCCAGGGGAAAGGGAGAGAGGACCAAATGGAAGGTTCCTGAGCTGCTGGGGGTAGAATGCTCTCTCATCCTCGTATTGGCTCACCCCGTTTTCAGGGTCTGGAGCTCATGTCATCTGTAGATTCCCAGGTGCTGACGCACTCCATGAGAGAAGCTGGGGTGCCCCTCTTGGGTGTGCGAATCTATAGCGGGGAGCAGGAGTCTGTCTGTGTGCAAGGAGAGGCAGATGTGGGAGGGTCCTCTATTTCTGCCACCTACCCTCGGGCCTGGGGCTGAGCCGTGTGCAGTGCTGATGGCTTTCTCTCTCATCTCCACAGTGAAGAAGAAGAGTTCTGCGGGCCTCAGACTGAGCCACCTGATGAACCTGGGCAGGAAGAAGTCCACCTCGCTGGAGCCGGCGGAGCGGTCCCTGGAGACAGCCAGTAAGCAGCGCAGCCGCCTCCCGGGCCGCAGCCCGTTTGCAGGAAGGCAGCTCAGCTCAGCGAAGGCAGGGGTTGTAGGTCTCGCTCTAACCGTGTCTGTCTGAGGGCTGTGGAGCCGTGGCCTAGTTCCTGTCTGTCTGCACTGCAGGCAGTTCTTCTTTATGTCTAGCCAAGACTCTCCCTGCAGTGCTGGGTCTTTCGTGGAAGTGAAGGGTAATGGATTGCTGTCCTCCTGCTGGTCTGAGAAAACATGGCCGTTGGATCAATACTTGGCCCCAACGAGGAGCATGGCAGGCCCAGGGTAACGGGAAGGGAACCAAGCGGATGGAAGACACAGTCCTGAGAGCTTAGAGCTCGAGAGAGAGGACGGCTTTGCCCCCATCACCACATACCTGCTGGCTTGGCAGCTCCCAGGACTCAGGGACAGAAAGAACCTTTCTGCTCAGGACAGAAATGGGTTCCTCCACTGGAGTCTTGATGAACAGGCAGGAGCGATGTAGGCTGTAGGCTCGGAGGTACCCGGGGTGGGAGTTAAAACTGAGACGCAGCCTGGTGGGACGCATTCAGGGGCCTCGCCTGCAAAAGCCCATGTCGCTGGGACAGAGGGCGTGTCTGGGTGCTAGTAGACTATGAGAGGTCACCTCCACTGCCCTTTCTCAGTCTTGAGGAAACTGAGGTCAAAGAGGGAGAGAGAGACCTTTCCAAGAATATATCTTGAGTGAGTTGCGTCCTGGTGTTGCACCCAGGTTCATTGCTGTAGGTCTCCTGGGACCTGAAGGCCATCACTGTCCATCTTCAGGCCCCTGTCCCAGCCTCAGGCCCGCTTTGTTCTGTGTCTGGCCGGCTGGCCGGGGTGGCATGGGAAGGCAGCATAGGGGCTTCTCTTACCAGGGCACCCCAAGGCCGCAGGGCACGGGAGCCTGGTCCCCGTGAGTCATTTGTGGGGAGGTGGCAGGGTTACTGCTGCAAGTTCAGCGGCAAAGCCTGCTCCTGTCCCCCGTGGCTGGGGAGGGGCCCGGGAGAGCACAGACACTCTCCTCCCCAGGGCTCGGCCTCGGTGCTCGAGTCTCTACTGACTCAGTTCTCTTCGGTGCAGAGAACTGGGAGGGGCCAGTGGGGTGCGGGCCCAGAGGAGCCAGAGGGCCGAGGTCCTGGGCACAAATCCTCCCACTTTGCCACCGTGCTGTGGTGTTCACGAGGCTCTGAGAAACTCACCACCCCCACTCTGGGGCCGGCGCCAGGAGGGTGGGAAGGTGGCTGTGCACTTTGACCTCACTGCATGAGCCTCGTTCATCTGGCTGTGATCTGAATAACTCTTGGGGTGGCACAGGAACCCACTTCGGGTTCCCATCCTTCCAGCGGAGGGGTGTCGACCCACTGCCCAGGGGTGTGCAAAGGGCCTGCAGACTGGACTCACTCATCTTTGCAGCCCAGGGACAAGGCCATGCTTGACACGGGGTGTCAGCTCCCCACGTGTTCATCTAAGTGGGGGAAGGCTTGTCCTCTCCTTGGGAAGCTGAACCCAGCACCTGGGCCCATTTGAGAGTAGTGAGTGTATCCTGGCAGCCTGTGGGTGCTGTCCGCCAGAGGGGCTCCCTGGCAGAGGCCGCAGGGCACAGACCCGGCTGCTGGAGGTGAACGTGCAAGTCCCTGGCCTGGAGAAGCTGGGGGTCCGGTTGGAGAGGCTGAGAGAGCACCACTGCTCCAGACCCAGCTGCTCAGAAGGCAGGCAGCGGGGAGCACAGGGCCCAGGGAAGGTCAAGGCCAAGCATCTGGGAGGATGAGGGGGACTCTGCAGGCTGAGGCTGAGTGGCCCAGGGAGGGCAAGGCTGGCAGGCAGCTGGGAGCTAAGGCTGGAGAGGCAAAGGGCTCGCCCTGCAATGAGGAGACCCACCGGGGCGAACTTCCTGTGCGTGGCCCGAGTGAGGAGAAGCTGAGGTTGAGGTGGGCTGCTGCAGGCTGGACACGCAGAGCATGGCGATGAGGCTGGGGCGGGGGATTCTGTCCCGGACACCTCCACACTCACCTAGTGAGGTCCAGGGTGCAACTCACTTCCCGCTGGACACATTTTTTTTTTAAATATATTTTTATTGATTTTTTAGAGAGAGGGATAGAGAGTTAGAAACATCGATGAGAGAGAGACATAGATCAGCTGCCTCCTGCCACCCACCACTGGGGATGTGCCCGCAACCAAGGTACGTGCCCTTGACCGGAATCGAACCTGGGACCTTTCAGTCTGCAGGCTGATGCTCTATCCACTGAGCCACACCGGTTTCGGCCAGAGACATCTTTTTCAAAAGCCAGCAGAGCTGTGCCGCTTGACTTGAAAGGGTCTCGCTGCTGGCATGCAAGAGGGGAGGAGGACATACCACAGAGATCCACAGCCCCTGTGCGTTACGAGAGCTGCCCAGGCATTGCCTGGCAAGTCTCGGAGCTGAGACTCGGGGGGAAGGGAGGGAACCCTGGGAGGCCCGGAGGTGGGGGCAGCCACCCCAGCTTCCTGCGGCCGCCACCTCTCCGGCAGATTACCTGAACATGCTGGTGAACAGCCAGTGGAAGTCGCGCTGGTGCTCCGTCAGGGACAGCCACTTGCACTTCTACCAGGACCGGAACCGCAGCAAGGTGGCCCAGCAGCCCCTGAGCCTCGTGGGCTGCGAGGTGGTCCCGGACCCGAGCCCGGACCACCTGTACTCCTTCCGCATCCTCCACAACGGCGAGGAGCTGGCCAAGCTCGAGGTACTGCGGGCCGCGGGGCGCGGGCAGGGGCGGGTGCGGCCAGGGTGGAGGGCGGCTCGGTGCCGTCCTGGGTGGTTTGGGTTCCCTTTGCGTGAGATGGTTTGCATTTTTCAAAGTTTTCCGTTCCCTTTCTGACCTCAGGCGGGGTGGGTGTTAGAGGAGCGGACAATGAGCTGCTTCCTGCACTTGGGGAATTTATAACTCCCGGAGCCGCAGGGCGAGCCTTCTGGGGTTCTCAGTGGCTTGGGGGGGTACTTGGTGTGGCACCAGATGCGGCCCAGTCCATAAACAGACTGTTCGGGCTTATCTGCGGGCAAGCATTGTTGGGGCGAGACAATTGCCTTTCTCCCACCCCCCACCCAGCTGAACGTGATGTCACGTCGAAAAAAATAAAAGGTGACGTAATGCCGGGCATGCAGCTCGGCAGGTCCCCGCCAGAGTTCTTTCTTCACGCACACAGCAGCCTGCACACATTGCCCGGTTCCCTCCCGGTCACCCCAGTCCTTCAGCCCGGCTCCCTCCGAATTTTGCTTCAAGACTGCCCTCCGGTGGCTAAAAGGTCCACATCGCAGTTGCTTCTCAGGGACCAGTTCATCCATCTATCCCGTCAACACATATGATAACGTGTGACCAAGACGGACACGCTCCCTGTGCTCAGGGCATGTACGTACCTCCTCTTACGAGACGTCCTTGGGTTCATTGCCCCCTGATTCCGCAGGCCAAGTCTTCCGAGGAAATGGGCCACTGGCTCGGCCTCCTGCTCTCCGAGTCCGGCTCCAAGACCGACCCCGAGGAGTTCACCTACGACTACGTGGACGCCGACCGGGTCTCCTGCATCGTGAGTGCGGCCCGGAACTCGCTGCTGTGAGTACGGGGGGCCTTCTGCTTTGGGCCGTTTCATTGGGAGGCCTGCTCCCAACTCCAGCCCAGAGTGGCCTCCGGTGGCCAAGGACTCGGAGTGGGCCCTGTTCCACCCAGTGGCAGGAGGGTCAGGGGCTGGGGAAGACCATCCAGGTCCTCACTGCCAAGTGGGCACGTTCCCTGACCCTCCGCTTCCCTCGCTGTTGGCTCGGTGCTTTCCCGAGGACCCTCTCTGGGTCCCCAGCGCCCCCTGAACAAGCAGGGTTGGAGGTGGGGCTTCTGCTTTCCAGAGGAGCACATGGGCTCCTGGGCCGGGGGCTCAGGAGCCGACAGGACACAGAACCCCTTATGTATAAAATGGGGAAAGTCTCTGGCTGTTGACAGTGAAATGAGAAGGGGTTTTGGTGTTATGGAGATCCTAAAATGGGGTCAGAAGATGGCAGAAGGGTGCCACGAGGAGGGATGCTTTTCTGGAAGAGAAGTTGGGGACCCAGAGTTCTATAGGAAGGTCCCAAAGTGAGGGAGGGGCTACCCTTGCAGGAATGAGTGTTCCCTGAGCCCAGAGCTTGTCTCGTCAAGAATTCTTTGAGCCAAAACCAGTTTGGCTCAGTGGATAGCGCGTTGGTTTGCGGACTGAGGGGTCCCAGGTTCGATTCCAGTCAAGGGCATGTACCTTGGGGGCGTGCAGGAGGCGGCTGATCGTTGTCTCTCATCGATGTTTCTATCTCTCTCCCTTACTCTCTGTAAAAAATGAAAATATATTAAAAAAAAAATTCTTTGAAGCTGGTGGCTCTTACCACCTCCTTCCCCCTCTCGAACCCTCCTCTCTGAGCCTTGCCGCGTGTCTTCCAGATTGATGCAGAGGAAGTTCTCAGAGCCCAACACGTACATCGATGGCCTGCCCAGCCAGGACCGCCCGGAGCTGCTGTATGACGACGTGGAGATGTCTGAGCTGACGGCCGCGGTAAGGACACGGGGTGGCCCCCCAAGGATGAGGGGTGGGAGGAGGAAGCAGTCCAGCCCTCCTGCAGCCCCACCTCAATCCCCTTGGCCATAGAGGAGTGGATTCCAAGCCACCTGCAGGGCCGCCAGGGCAGAAATCTAGGCGCAACCAGGTCGTCTTTTGTACTGGGGCGGGCAGTCGCCCCGTATTGGGACTCGTCTGGTTGAGCACCCTGGTCAGTGCTAGGAGGGACTGGGAGCCGAGTCACCATCAGCCTTTGGGGTCCAGAATGATGAAGGTGGAATCATCGCAGGGGCAGGCAGTGGCACTGGTCAGACACCGGGCTCTGCTGGGCTAAGGGCTGCTCTGTCTGATCTCATTTAACCCAAACCACCTGCCAGGCAGACACCACTCCTCTGTCCTCTCACAGCTGAGGAATGAAGGGCAGGAAAGCGCCTACTATGTGCTAGGTCTCCCACCTCTCGAGTGGCTGATCCAGGGCTTCAACCCTGACCTTCTAACTCCAACTCACTAGAGGCTTCCCTGGGCGAAGGTCCCTGCGCGCCCCACACGGGGAGGGGGGACTGGAGCTCTGAGACATGGCGGGCGCCATCGCTCCAGCCACGGTGAAAGCCACCCGCCTCTCCACTGCAGGTGGACCCCGAGGAAGCCGCCCCGGCCACCGATGCTCCAAGCGAGCTCGACCCTGACCGCATGTACCTGGACCTCACGCCGGTCAAGTCCTTCCTGCACAGTTCGGGAGGCACCCCGGCCCGAGGATGCTCCCCGACACTGCCCTGCCTGGACTCTCCCGCCGACGCCCTCCCGGCAGACCTGGGCCCCGCCCCCGTTGAGCCCCCCATGCTTACGGCTGCAGAGACCCCGGAGTTGCAGGTACAGGCTGTCCCCCAGCTGGTGTGCTGCCCCCTGCCCCCCTTTTCCCAGGCCCCTCGGCCGGCTGAGGTGTGCTTGCTTTCTCCAAAAGCAGGGGCAGCGGGAGAGTCCGGAGCCGGAGGACCTGTCCCCCAGAATCTCGACGGTCAGAATGCAGACCGAACAGCAAAAACTCTCCTTCCCCTCGAGCTGCCCCGATGCTGTGGCTGTCACCCCAGCAGGGGCCGGCACGCCTGCGAGGGACCGGCTGAGGGTGACCTCTGCAGGTACCTGTGCTGGATACGCAGTGCATGTCTTGCAGATGGCTCAGAGGAGTTAGCCCCGTCCTTCCCCTTTGTACAGTGGTACCTCGAGATATGAGTTTAATTCGTTCCGTAACCTTGAGGCGTGGGAAACTATGAGACGCTCGAGTCGCGGTAAACTGGTGGGTCGTGTGCAGCCGGCCGATCCGCGCGATTACTCATATCTCAAAGCAAAAATCGCTCGCTCGATGGCTTGTATCTCAAAAAATCTCATAGGTTAGGGCACTCATATCTCGAGGTACCACTGTATGAGGAAGCAGAGGGTCAGCTCTGATCTCCTGCCAAAGCCTCAGTTTCCCCTGAGCCTCTGTGATGGGTTGGCCATAGCCGTCCAGCCTGACTGACCTTGGGGTTCCCTCCCTGGGTTTGTAGAGATCAAACTTGGCAAGAACCGGACGGAAGCGGAGGTGAAGCGGTACACGGAGGAGAAGGAGAGGCTGGAGAAGAGGAAGGAAGAAATCCGGGCGCACCTGGCCCAGCTCCGGAAGGAGAAGCGGCAGCTGAGGGAGACCCTGTCGAAATGCACAGGTGAGGGCCTGGCAGGGCAGGTGGAGGCGGGGGCTTCCCGCAGGGGTGATCCTGGACCCCCGGGCACCTGGCCTAGAGCCTGCCCCCGGTGCATGTTAACCCCCCCTGCCACCATCCTATCTGAAAGGTCACTGTCCTGTGCAGAGAGACCTTCAGACCCACTGTCAGTAGGACCAGGAGGCAGCTCAAAGACATCCTTAGACATTTTATTTTCACTTAAATCAGATGTATACACCCAAGTCCATCTTTCCATGCAGTGCCTTTCCAGAGATCCCATGTCATCGTTCTTGCACGAACCATACGCAGCCTGCATCGTCCTTAATTTCCAGTTTTCAAACACTAAGGACACTTGCAAAGAAATCTGTATCCCTCTTCATCAGTGGTTCTCAACCTTTCTAACGCCGCGACCCTTTCATAATACCATTCCTCATTAAAGGGTCGCGGTGTTAGAAAGGTTGAGAGCCACGGCTCTAGATTCTTGTCCAGACCATCCTCATCTCACCCGTTTCCTAGCAACCTGCCCCGGTCGGGGCTGAAACACTGCTCCCTGCAGCCGGTCTCATTTCTGTTCTAGACAAGGGGGCGCTGGCCAGCCTGGAGCAGAAGCTGAAGGAGATCGACGAGGAGTGCCGAGTGGAGGAGAGGAGGCGCGTGGACCTGGAGCTCAGCATCGTGGAGGTGAAGGACAACCTGAAGAAGGCCGAGGCCGGGCCTGTGACGCTGGGCACCACCGTGGACACCTCCCACCTGGAGACCGTGAGCCCCCGAGTGAGTGGCAGGCGCTGCTGGCAGGACCCCTGGACTGGGGAGAGGGGAGGGAGGGGGCGGCTCAGGTCTCCATATCCCCCTTCCCACCCCCTCGGCTCAGGCCTCACTCTTTTGTCACCACAGCCCAAAGCTGCCGCCCCCACCCCTGCCCCAGACTGTACCCCCGTCAACTCTGCCACGGCGCTCAAGAACAGACCTCTCTCCGTCATGGTCACAGGCAAAGGCACCGTCCTCCAGAAAGCCAAGGTAAGCGGTCACTCCCGGCCCTCGCCAGGGCCCCTGGGGCTTTGCCGGACCGGGGTTCGGCCTGGGACACTGACCTCCCAGGACGGGCCTGGGTTCAAGTGTTCTTACCCATCAGCCCGAGGACAGTCAGATCCTGGAATCACCTCATTAGTCAGAGTCCAGGCAAACCTCAGCTTGTGAGCCCCGGTTTGCCGCTCTGGTGACCAATGAGTTTGCCGACCACTGCCTTAGGGAAAAACACTTAAAAAAAGAACATTTTAATAATGTGCTAATGTCTTTAACCTGAAGTCAAAACTTCTGGGTAAGGGTAGAGCCTCCCGCAGTGGTCGGCAAACTCCTTAGTCAACAGAGCCGCCGTTTGCCCACCACTGGTGTAGGGCGACAGACTGCAAGTGGACAGTTTTCCAATCAAAAAGCCAGCGATTCTAGGGACCCTTCTCCCCCTCCCTACTTGGGAGTCCATTCTGTGGGAGTCTGTACTTGTTCTCCAATAAATCTCCACAAAAACACACACACACAAAAACCCCCAAAAAGCCAGCGATTCCAAGGGACTGCTGCCATGGCAGCTTAAGCCGCAGAGTGAGACGGGGACGGATTTGCCCAAAGCCTCCAGCCACCGGGTGTCAAAGGCAGGGAGGGCGCTGGCTCATCCCGGGCTTTCCCCGATGGCCGGACCCCAGTGTTGTTAGTCTGTCCCTCATGTCCAGCCCAGAGTGGCCCGTGCATTCAGCAAACTCCGCGCACCTGCTGCTGCTCCCTCGTGGCCGTGACCGACACCACGGACCCCTCCCAGACCCCTCACCGTGCCCCAGCCTCCAACATCCCTAAGGGAGGTGCCCGCATGCACAGGCTTTGAAACACCGCTCCTGTCTCTGTGCACAGGGGTTGGGGGGGTGGCGGTGGTGGCCGCGGAGCACAGCTAACTTGCCTCTGTTTTGGGGGTGCTGGTATTCGAATGGCGCCCTAGGAATGGGAGAAGAAAGGGACCAGTTAGGACCCACGCGTCGTGGCAAGCCTCTCCTGTGCACGTGGACCTGGGCGACAGCCCCCCTTGGTCCTGGCCTTCCTTCAAGCAGCGACTCCGTGAGCGGGTGAGTCTGTTTAGAAGGAAACACCAGGACGGGACCAGCGGGACCAGAGAGCGCGCTGTGACTTCAGCCGACGACACGGTAACGAGCAGGGACTCTTTGGGACCAAGCGGAGGCGCCGTCCCTGCTCCGTTAAGGACTTTTTTTTAAAGCAACGCTGTATGATATTTTTTAAAAAATGTTTAAAATCCTGTCATTTAGCACAGGGAAGTGTCTTTTGAGGTTTAAAGGACTTTGGACATTACCGTAGAGGAAAAGAGAGAGATTACTTGGTGTTTACAGAGTCCGTCCTGTGGCCACTGTTAAGAGTTATTTAATAGAATGCTCCGGAGTCGCGGGTTTTTAGATCGCGCTTACTGTCCAGGCCTCTTCCCCCAATAAAAGGGGTGGGTCCCCCATCTTTTCCTCCCGTGGCATTGTTTGCTAACGCAGGTTGAAACATTTCATCTCCGCCTCACTTCCGGGGGTTCTCAGAACTGAACTTCTTCCTAACCCCAGGGCATTAATTTCCTTTGTCATAAACACTTAGTGGCCCTTTGCCAAGTGGTGAGTTAGATTTTTTTTTTTCTAAAAAATAAAAATAAAGTGTTAATTTTATTTTTGGAGGTTTCTTGTATTTCGTGGGTTGGCTTGGCAGGGCTTGATGGATTTGTACCTCAAGGGGGAATGTCTTGATTATTTACACCCTGAGCTTCAAAATGTGCGTGTGAAACCCAGGGCTTTCCAAGGTGCCATCTGAGCAGCTGATGTTATGCCTCCTTGACTCAAGGAGCATAGATGTGAAACGGAAAGGGTTTTCAGAGTATAATTAACCATGTGCCAAATGCACTAGAAACATCTGCAGGAACTGACTGCTTCTGGAAGTTAAACACATGCCTAAATCGTTCTTCAGGGAAAGAAACCGGTACTTAGAGAGCTGCCTAAGTCGTAAATGAAGGAAGTTCCTAGCATCAGTGCGCTTCTTTTGCAAATAACAACATGTGCCAGTCTTTTTATGCAGGACCTTTTTCATGTGGGTCCAGAAATAAGATTTGGTTTTTCTGTTGCCAGTATGTGTTGGATTTTTTGGTTTCAGAGCTATGCTAATTGTTTGCAATGGAAAATACATACTCCTCGCCGAAACCGGTTTGGCTCAGTGGATAGAGCGTAGGCCTGAGGATTGAAAGGTCCTAGGTTCGATTCCGGTCAAGGGCATGTACCTTGATTGCTGGCACATCCCCAGTAAGGGGGCTTGCAGGAGGCAGCTGATGGATGTTTCTAACTCCCTTCCTCTCTGTAAAAAATCAATAAAAATTAAAAAAAAAATACATACTCCTCAAACTGTTCTATGCATAGCATTTTCTTGTGATTCAAGGAAGTCTTGTCAGTATGTGTACCTCAGGCTCTCCTTCTAGTTCTGCCTTTAATATCGCCTCAGGTTGCCAGATTTGGCTTTGTCATCTTTAAAGCAAGCACATTGACCAGATAGCATTGATTCGGAACCAAAGTGGTTCAACCATGGAAAAAAAACATCTCAAAGGAAGCAGAAAAGCATATCGCAAATCTCAACACCCCTAAACCGTTCTCTGTAATGGAGGAATAAAAGCATTCCTACTCACAAAATCAGTACTTACTGATGAAAAAGAAGCAGATACGTGCCGTGGCCACTACCTTTTAAAAACATTATTCTGCAGGTTCTAGATCCGTGGTCGGCAAACTGCAGCTCTTTGGCCCCTTGAGTGTGGCTCTTCCACAAAATATGCCCTGGGTGAGTCTATTTTGAATAAGTGGCGTTAGAAGAAGTTTAAGTGGTTCAAAAGAAATTTCAATCATTGTACTATTGATATTTGGCTCTGTTGACTCATGAGTTTGCCAACCACTGCTCTAGATAATGCAAAATGACAAGAAAAATCAATATAAAATCCCCAAAGGAAGACAAAACTGTAAATGACATTTTTCTAGAAAAGCAAAAGAGCATCTGTGAACAAATGTGCTTGGGTCAGTTGGCCGGAAGGAGGAGCGTTCAGAGAAAATGGGAGGTTGATGGCTTGTTGCAGCACTTCGATTTTTACAAGCGTGTAAAAGGCCTGGCCGGGCAGGCAGTTAAGGAAGTCATGCCCCCCACTGCTGCTGGGACCTACAACGAGAAGCGGTGACGCCTTTAATATGCAACCCACAATTTTATGGGGCTTTTTTTAAGAGTCCAAGCAACTCAAATGGGACATCCCATCGCCTTGAAGCAGACAAAGAACCCATAAAGGGCCAAAACTGCTGTGATTTTCAGACCACAGATTCTGGGAGGTTCTCCAGCACCAGCCCCTGCTGGGGAGACCTGTCACCTTCCGCCAAGGCAGCATAATGACTGGGATGCAAATACCCTTGAACACAACGAACGTCTGTCTCGATAGCCTCAGCCCCGCGGCGGTAACCAGGAAGCTCAGTGGCGTCTGAGTCGAGGTAGCCATGCCCCTTGGCACAGAGGGCATTGCGTTATCGACAGCAAAGAGAAAAGCTCCCATCAAGAGCCTGGACTGAGGCGAGGGCTCGGCGACAGTTCCCCCTGACCACGGGTCTCGACACAGCACCACCACAACCGATGGGAAGAACTGGCGCCTCAGCAGGCGGGTGAGGCGTGCCCGGTTTGCCGTAACCATACAAACGCTCCTGTGAAGAACCAACATCCTTTCTAGAAATCCTTTAAAAACTACACAGGAAAAAGCAACACAGTTCTAAGTTTCTTTATTCTCTAGGTTGTGGGGTTTAAGAATTCCACTGCTCTTTGCACCCCCTTCTAAAAGGACAGTAAGAAAAGCACTCAGTAAACACCCCACCATTAACACCATCCCCCTAAATAAACTAACGGAGAATGTGGCCCCCCAGAACCAGGGCTGTTTGCACACTCAGGCCCGCCCCCCAGAGCCAATCAAGCTGGTGAGTCCATTACAGTCCAATCTGGACCTTTTCCCATCCCGCCGGTCACCAGAGGTCACAAATGTCGCTCAAGCCCCTTTTCAAACAAAAACCACGAACGCATCTGGGACGTCTTTGGGGAAAGAAGTGCCGCGCCTTCTCCACCTCGAAATGCCGTCGCTTCGGCGATCCCGATGGCACGCCAGCCGCTGCCTCCTCTTGGGCATCACCGTCCCAACATTGGCGGAGGGCCCCGTGAGCTGCCCACGGGCCACCCAAAGTCTCCTTTGTTTCTCCTCGGGGGAAAGGGACAGAGGACCAGCTCAACTAGAAAGGAGATCGTTACTTACAGGTCAAGCGTTTCCAACACCGGCATTAGCGAGCGAAATCAGTTGCGACAGCATCCCTGCGCAGCACTGTCTGCAGCGAGGACATGTCTGCTCCCGGGTGCGGAGAGCAGGCACAGAGCTGGAGGCGGGCACTCGGAGGACTCCCAGGAAGATGCCCCGCCGAGGGCAGGCGTCCTTTCAGCGTCCAGGGTGCCCAGGCCTCCGGGGTAGCTGGGCTGGGCTGGGCGGCCGCCCTCCTGCCTCGAGGGCATCTCCTCTCAAGGCCCCTGGGAAAGAAGCGAACCATGAGGACGTGTCTGTCTCCCCGCTCTTCCAGCAGCCGTGGGGGCCCCCGCCTGTCTTGGTTGTGGGTTAAGGACAAGCAGAAGATGCCAGACCAAAGGCCCTATCTGAGGGCCCTTCAGATTCACTGCCCACCTCTCTCCATGGCCAAGACCCCAAGGTCCCAGGGGAACCGCCTCTGGCCTCAGGTTCTAACTTTAAAATCCTAACAGGAGCGCCAGGCGGGCCCGCAATGCTGCCCCACAGTCCTCCTCCAGGACCTTAGTCTGGTCCCCGCTTCTCTTGGATGATTCTTCTCTCTCCGCAACCTCCTCACCTCGTCCTCTCCATCCTCACACTCTGTCGATCCCTCCCACTTCGCTGAGCAAAGAGGAACTTCCACCAGCTTCTGCCTCATCCACCTACCTTCCCGCATCGGGGCCCACGTCCCCCAGTCACTGCAGATCCACGGGGCTCCTGACCGAGGCCTCCCTCCCCGTCCCTTGACTTTGCTCCCGTGTGCCAAGCACCGGCTGGGACACTAGATGTTGTGCTTATTTCCTGTCTGTCTCCCCCCTAATCCCCTCATGCACGGACGCACCCACAAGGGCAGACATTCCCCCTGTTCGTGTTCCCCCACCCAGAACGATGCGGGGGACGCAGGAGGCCCCGCTACTTGCTGCTTGCGTGAATGAAAAAGGATGCTAGGATTCCTTCCACAGAGCCAGCACCCTCGAGCCTGCCTTCAATAGTTCCCGGGCTCGGCTGGTCTCAGAACTCCCCCCCCCCCCCGCTCCCCCACGCGGGGCAAGGACCACTCACGGCTCTCACAGTGGGGGCCCTCCCAGCCCTCTCGGCATGCGCAGAGGTAACTCCCGTTCCGCAGGACGCAGGTGCCCTCGTGCATGCACGGGCTGGGTTTGCAGAGGTCGACGGGCCGACTGGCTTCTGCAAGAAAGAATGTGCCCAGGAGGTCAGCCCCAAAGATCCCCCTCCTCTCAGGAAGCCCAGGACTGCTGCGAGGCCGCTTGGGTAGTGTCTCAATGCCTTAGCGCTGATGTGGGCCTGAAGCCACAGGTTAGACATGGTGGGTGCTCCACACTGCGTGGCCGGGTCAGAGACCACCCTCCACCTGGCCCTCCCACGTGCATAGGAGACTCTTTCTAGCATGTGCGAGGCTCCTAGCACTGCTGACTATTCTTACAACGGCCACATACTTTTAAAAAGGTGGGAGGGAGGGCCTGGTCAGGGTGGCTCAGTGGTTAAGCGTCAACCCCTGAAACAAGAGGTCACTGGTTTCGTTCCTGGGCCGGGCACATGCCCGGGTTGTGAGCTCTATCCCCAGGATGGGGCATGCAGGAGGCAGTCCATCAATGATGTTTCCCTCTATCCCCCTCCCTTCCTCTCTCTCTCTCTAAAAACCCATCAGTAAATTAAAAAAAAAAAGGCGGGAAGGATGTCACTGGCAAAAGGAAGCCTTGGAGTCAGGTTGGCCTGGCTGTGTTGGCCCCTCGCTCTGGCATTCACCACCCAGGTCAGTGCCAACCTTGCGGGGGGGGTCTTTGGGTCTAGCGACGTCTTCTGTTTAAATGGTGTGTGTACACTTTCAAGTTTGGGGGGCGGGGTATCTGTTCAACTTTCTGTACCCTATCAAAAGAGCATGGTGTGAGCTGAAACCAGTTTGGCTCAGTGGATAGAGCGTCGGCCTGTGGAATGAAAGGTCCCGGGTTCCATTCTGGTCAAGGGCATATACCTTGGTTGCAGGCACATCCCTAGTGGGGGGCGTGCAGGAGTCAGCTGATCAATGTTTCTCTTTCATCGATGTTTCTATCTCTCTCTCCCTTCCTCTCTGTAAATAAATCAATAAAATATATATATATATTTTTTAAAAAGAGCATGATGTGGCTCTAGCTGGTTTGGCTCAGTGGATAGAGCGTCGTTGGCCTGTGGACTTGAAAGATCCCAGGTTTGGTTCTGGTCAAGGGCATGTACCTTGGTTGCGAGCACATCCCCAGAGGGGGTGTGCAGGAGGCGGCTGATCGATGTTTCTCTCTCATCAATGTTTCTAGCTCTCTATCCCTCTCACTTTCTCTTTGTAAAAACTCAATAAAATATATTTAAAAAAAAAAAAAAGCAAAAAAGCATGATGTGCCTGCCACGGGACTTAGCACAGCACCCAGCACGTGGGAAGTGTGAGAGGCCAGAAGCTGCGATCTTTGTGAGATGGGCCAGGAGGGTCAGGCTGAGGTGCCACCCTCGGAGGGGTTTGCCCCTCACCTTCACAGAGCCACTGGAGGAGCGCGTCCCGGTGGAACCTCAGGTCGCTGTAGGCCGCCACGTGGATCAGGGCGTCCCGGGGGCCGGCGAGCCTCCGCAGCGCCGGGCTGAGGACGGGCCCCACGCCCACCACCAACACAGAGACGCCGTTGTCCCTCAGCTTCTGGGCGGGCACGGCCGCGTCCTCCGCCCCGCTGCCCCCTGTGAGCACCACCACCGCCTTGGGGACCCCGGGCCGGGCGCCCCGCTGCACGGTCATCACCCGGTCGTAGACGTGCAGCAGGGCCGTGCCCGCTGAGCCCACCCCGCCCAGGTAGGGGGCCTGGCTGGTGGCCCGCAGCACGGCCGGGCGGGCGACGTGGCGGCCCAGCTCGAAGGCCGTGCGGACCCGGCCGCCGTACACCACCAGGCCCATCTGGGTCACGTCGGGGTCCACGTCGAGCTGGAGGGCGCAGCTCCTCACGAAGCTCTGTATCCGGGCGAAGTTCTCGGGCCCCACGGCGGCCGAGGCGTCCAGCAGGAAGACCAGGTCCAGCGACTGTGCCCGGCAGCCTGCGGGGGGAGCAGCGTGGGCCTCAGGGGGCAGGCCCTGCCAGGCAGAGCCCCTCTCCTTGAGGGGGACCGGGCCAGCTGGGTGGGGACAGCCAGTCCGCCGTCTATCCACGGCAGGTGCGACCCCCACCCTCTGCTAGAAGAGCGGCAGCTCACGGGAGCGCCTGGCTGGCCCTCATCCCTGGCCGCTCCGTGTGGCGCTGTCTGTGTTCTAGCTGATAGGATATGGCTGGCAGTCACTGTGCCATTTCCCAGGGATCCCCTCAGAAGGAAGCTGCGTGCCTCCCCCTTCCCCGCTTCATGCCGAGAAACAGTGACCTGGCACCTGGAGGGAGAACCACAGGGCGCCAAGCCACCTGGCTGGCTCAGGCTGCTCACCGTGGAACGGTTACAAGAGAAATAAATGTCTACCCTGTGGAAGCCACTGAGCTCTGGGGACCCTTGGTGACAACAACGTCACCGCACCCTCATCCATCCCATTAGCGAGCCACACACTATGGACAAGGTTCTGATTGTGCCGGTGGGTCAAAGGTCTGCCGTCGATGGGCCGACAGTCTACAGCAGTGGTTCTCAACCTTCCTCAGGCCACGACCCTTGCATACAGTTCCTCATGTGGTGGTGACCCCCAACCATGACATGTTGCTACTGTTATGCATCGTGATGTAAATATCTGCATTTTCTGATGGTCTTAGGCGACCCCCGTGAAAGGGTCGTTCGACCCCCAAAGGGGTCGCGACCCCCAGGTTGAGAACCACTGGTGTACAGGGAGACAGACGTGAATTCAGTATAGAATCACAGGTTACATGGGCAGCCATGAGGGGAAAAGCAGGAGCAACATCAGTCCATTGAGGGAAGTGGCCAGGTCTTCTCTGAGGAGTTAGCTAAGAACCGCGGGAGCCAGTCCCAGCTGGCGGGGTGGAGGGGGTGTTTCTAAGGTGCTCCCACCCCATGCAGGACCTGCAGAGAGGTCCCACGGGACCGGACCCCAGGGAGCTCTCTGGGACCAGCAGGCGTTTGGATTGAATTCCCAATGCAGAGAGAAACCCCAGGAAAGATCTAGGTCAGCGGTTCTCAACCTGTGGGTCAAGACCCCTTTGGGGGTCCATCGACCATATCATAGGGGTCGCCTAAGACCATCAGAAAACACAGATATTTACATTACGATTCACAACAGTAGCAAAATTACTGTTAGGAAGTAGCAAAGAAAATAATTTTATGGTTGGGGGTCACCACAACATGAGGAACTATATTAAAGGGTCCCGGCATTAGGAAGGTTGAGAACCACTGGTCTAGGTAGAGAGTAAGAGGCGTTGATGTACTGGGTTTGAAAAACCACTGTGCCGAAGCCAGTTTGGCTCAGTGGATAGAGCGTCAGCCTGCAGACTGAGGGGTCCCGGGTTCAATTCTGTTCAAGGGCACATACCTTGCTTGTGGGCACATCCCCAGTGGGGGGTGTACAGGAGGCAGCTGATCGATGTTTCTCTCACATTGATGTTTCTGACTCTGACCCTCTCCCTTCCTCTCTGTAAAAAAATCAGTAAGATATATTTAAAAAAAAAAAAAGAAGAAAGAAAACCACTGTGGCTCAAGGAAGGTCTGAGAAACCAAGGTCCCAGCCAGGAGGAACGGAGGAAGACGAGGCTGAGTGTAATGTGGTGCCCTGGGCAGAATCCCTGGGACAGGAAAAGAGCGCTGGGTTAAAACTAGGAAATCCGAACCATGCACAGACTCTCATAGTAACACTGCTTCATGACCTGTGACCAGTGCACCTCAACACCTTACAGAAGGGATGTGGTCACATCCCCCATGGGGTGTGCAGGAGGCAGCTGATTGATGTTTCTCTCTGATGTTTCTAACTCACTCTTTCCCTTCCTCTCTGTAAAAAATGAGTAAAATATAACTGCTTGCCTGCCTGCCTTTCTGATGCCCATAAATGCTTCTGCCTGTCAGCCTGATCACCCCCTAACCACTCCCCTGCCAGCCTTATTGTCCCTAATTGCCTTCCCCTGAAGGCCTGGCTCCCCTCAACTGCTGTCCCCTGCAGGCCTGGTCCCTCCCAACTGCCCTTCCCCCTGCAGATCTTGTTGCCCCCATCTTCCCTTCTCTGCCAGCCTGGTCACCCCTTACTGCCCTCCTCTGCAGGCTTGATTGCCTCCAACTGCCCTCCCTTGTAGGTCTGGTCCCTCCCAACTGCCCTCCCCTTGCTGGCCATCTTGTGACAGCCAGGTTGTGTCTGTCCACATGGGGCAGCCATCTTGTGTGTTGGGGTGCTGGCCAATTTGCATGTTATATTTTGTTAGATAGGACAGCAGCATCCATGATGTGCTGTGTGCACACTCTGTGCACATTGCTTATCTTACTGAAACCTGACAAAAGCCCCCCAGGAGGTGCTATTATTGGTCCCACGTTACTGAAAGTGGTGCCAGCCCCTAGACACAGGCCTTGGTTCTGTGGGAGCCACAGAAGGAAGGGCCACCACTGTCCACCGTTCCTGGTCCGGCCGAGGCCGCTCCGGGCACAGGCCCCTGGATCTCACCTGGCCGCGGGCGGCTGCACAGCTTGCCCTGCAGCTCCGGGATGCGGCTGAACAGGTCCTGCCGGTCGGCGTAGACCATGACGTGCTCCGGGCTGCCCGTGATCTCCTCCAGCTCGCCCCGCACGGCCTCGCTGCCCAGGCCCAGCAGGAGCAGCGCTCGGGCCCGCGCGTGGCGCGCCGGGCCGGCCACCTCGTCCTCGGAGCGTGACTCGGTGAGCAGCACCACCACGCGGCGAGGCCGGTCCAGGCCGGTCCTGGCGCTCCCGAAGCCGCGCTCCGCCGCCTGCCGCAGGGCGCTGCCCGTCCGTGTGGGGCCTCCGCCGAAGGGGATGGCATCGAGGCTGCGGACCAGGTCGGGCACGTCCAGGTACTCGCCCACGGGCACGGTCACCTCCAGCTCCCCGCCGTACCGGGCCACACCCACGCGGGCCCGAGAATCCTCGTTCAGCGACGCCTGGGCAAACCGCTGCACGAAGGCCTTGGCCCGCAGGAAGCCCTCCAGGGTGGTGCCCGCCGAGCTGGCCAGCAGGAAGAGGACGTCGATTCTGCACGCCAGGCTCAGCGTTGGGGCTGCTGACAACACAGCAGCCGTCACGCCCTGGCCACCTGGGGCCTGCAGGTCACCGTCCCACCCGAGATGCCCAAGCACCATCCCAGATGGGGAGACGGGTGGAGAAACTGAGGGGCTGTGACCATTGCACTTCACCCTCCTGGCTCTTGCTAAGGGTCTCCACCTAACCACTGCTAAAAATTTAACATGCAGCCCAACCAGAGTGGCTCAGTGGTTGAGCATCGACCCATGAACCAGGAGGTCAAAGTTCAATTCTCAGTCAGGGCACATGCCCAGGTTGTGGGCTCGATCCCCAGGAGAGGGCATGCAGGAGGCAACTGATCAATGATTCTCCTCATTGATGTTTCTCTCTCTTCCTCTCTGAAATCAATTAAAAAATAGTTTTAAAAATTGACATGCAACCTATTCTACAGAGAGGAAGGGAGAGAGAGAAACATCGATGAGAGAGAAACATCGATAAATTGCCTCCTGCACACCCCCTTCTGGGGATGTGCCCGCAACCAAGGTACGTGCCCTTGACTGAAATTGACCTGGGACCCTTGAGCCTGCAGGCCGATGCTCTATCCACTGAGCCACATGCAACCTATTCTATAACCATGCTCTTCCCTCCCCTGCCCCCTGCCCCATTACAGTTAGTGCCTCTTCTGTCCTGTGTGAGAAATCCTGCAGCTACACTCCTTCCTCTGTGAAAATAGATGGCTCTCGGCTTGGCCTTTGACACTCAGATCTGTGGTCCTTCTGAAGCTGATTTTTGTGGGGCTTGTGAGGTAGAGGGTCTTCCATGTAAATCTCCAATGGACCCAGCACAACTTTTTGTAAAAAAGTCATTAAATAAGCCCCTACTTAGTGCTTAGGCAGTGTACTCAGCACTTAACATAAAGCGAGGGGCAAAAGTGGGTTTACAGGGGTGAGTACACAAAAGAGTTCATTCTTATGATGTGCTAATTATTGTATTACTAGATCCTGGTGCATGAAATCTGTGCAGGGGGGGGTAATTCCCTCAGCCTAACCTGCACTCTCTCCAATCTGGGACCCCACGGGGGATGTCCGACTGCCAGTTTAGGCCCACAGGGACTGGGCCTAAACTGGCAGTCAGACATCCCTCACAATCCGAGACTGCTGGCTCCCAAATGCTCACTTGCCTGCCTGCCTGATTGCCCCTATCCACTTCTGCCTGCCAGCCTGATTACCCCCTAACCACTCCTCTACCAGCCTGATAGACACTTAACTGCTCCCCTGCTGCCCTGATCATCCTCAACTGCCCCCCTCCCTGCAGGCCTGGTCCCCCACAACTGCCTTCCTCTGCCAGCCATCTTGTGGCAGCCATCCTGTGACCACATGAGGCAGGCCATCTTGTGCGAGGTGTGACGGTCAATTCGCATACTACTTCTTTAATATATAGGAATTTTCCCACATGAACTATAAACCTACTTTTGCTCTATCCTGTACATAATCTGATTCTAAGCTCCCAACAACCCTAGGAGATGAAACCTATTACATTCTCTATTTCCTACCTTTAAAACCAAAAGGAAAAACACACACACACACATACACACAAAGAGGGTTGAGGCTCCTCTTCCTCAGAAAGAGGCTCTGCCTGGTCCCAGGTCTGAGCTGGGCTGGCTCCTGCCTGCAGCCGGGCTCAGCGACACTCAGATGTTAAGCAGTGACCGTTCGGAAGCTAGCAAGCCAGGAGCCACTGTCCCACCGATGGAGACTCAGAGGCTGAATCCCGTGAGACACCACAGCATGGGGCCCTTGGTACGTGGGTGGCTCTAAACTCAGGGGCCAGTTTCTTCCTCATAGCTCCAGGGGTGAGGGGCAAGGGGTGAACCAGGGGACCTGGGACGCCACCCCTCCTCAGTGGTCCACGTTGAAGGTCCCGAGCACACGTACCACAGTGAGCCTCCTTTCTGAAGGCCGGCGGGCACAGGCAGTGGTACTTGTCCAGTCCTTCTGGAACACACGTGCCGCCATTCTGGCAAGGCTGGGAGTCACAGGGACCTGTCAGAGAGATGCCCATGAATAGCCAAGCACATTGACCCACAGGCCACCCTGCCCCTCCGCCCAGGGAACCACAGGAAACTAGCTACAACACCTACAGCAAAGAGGGGAAAGGCAGTGGATGGCAGAGGAGGGGCTGGGCGGCAAAGGACACTTGATGGTGACCTTGATGAGGCCCTGTGTGAATTACATGCTCACATGGGGTTGTGACAATGGGACCCAGCTGTTACGGACGGAATTAAGTGACTCTGTCCCCCCCACCCCCATTCATATGTAGAAGTCCCAACCCTCAAAACCTCTGCATGTGACTGTATTTGGAGATACGCCTTTTAAAGGGGAAATTAAGGCTAAATGGGGTGGGTCCTAATCCGTTAGGAATGGTGTCCTTAGAGGAAGAGGAACTAGGAAGGGCCATGCATGAAGCAAAGGCCGTGTGAAGCCACAGTGAGAAAATGACCATCTGCAAGCCAAGCAGAGAGAGCGGAGAAGAAACCGAACTGGCCGACACCTTGACCTTGGACTCGCAGCCTCCAGAACTGTGAGAAAATACATGTCTGTTGTTTAAGCCGCAGAGAACTAACACAACAGGCCAGAACCACCCCCAGCTGCCAGGGAGTCTGGGGGAGCTCAGGTACTAGACCTGAGCTTGATGGGGTGAAGGTCTCAGTGCCATGAAGCCGGCAGCGTGGGTGTCTCAAGATGGGCAAATGCTGCCAAAACCGGTTTGGCTCAGTGGATAGAGTGTCGGCCTGCGGACTGAAGGGTCCCAGATTCTATTCTGGTCAAGGGCATGGACCTTGGTTGCAGGCACATCCCCAGTGGGGGGGCGTGCAGGAAGCAGCTGATCAATGTCTCTCTCTCATTGATGTTTCTGGCTCTCTATCCCTCTCCCTTCCTCTCTGTAAAAAATCAATAAAATATATTTAAAAAAAAAGAAAAAAGATGGGGAACGTTGCAGGGGGGATGGTGCTGTTTCTTACATTTGTCACGGGTTGTCAGCAGCCTCTGCAGGCTGCACAGCCACACAGCGAGCCTCTGGACCCCGGAGTTAATCCAAATGCCTCCTCCACTCCCTCAGGCACCTTCCCAGCCCCTCTAAGCTCCAGCGCCCTCATCTGAAAAGGTGAGGCCGGAACTGGCCCAGCGAGGATCGCATGAACTCATCCAGGGGAGGTCTCAGGACAGAGCCTGACCTGCAGCCAATCGCCCACAGCAGGCAAGAAAGCAGCCTCGTCCCGGGGCCCAGGCCAAGCAGGAGAATCCAGGAGGCGGACTGTACCTGGGCAGGTGGTCCTGTAGCAGGTGGTGGGGTGGGTTACGAACACTCTCTTCCAGCTGCAGTCCGAGGACATGGACAGTAGAGATCAAAGGGTTAACAGGAGGGCAAACACCGGGAAGGTTACTTAACACACAAAGCTGCCCTAGCTGGTTTGGCTCGGTGGATACAGCCTGCGGACTGAAAGGTCCCAGGTTCGATTCCCATCAAGGGCACATGCCCGGGTTGCAGGCTCCATCCCCAGTAGGGGATGTGCAGGAGGCAGCCAATTCATGGTTCTCTCTCATCACTGATGTTTCTCTCCCTCTCTCCCTCTCCCTTCCTCTCTAAAATAAAAATATGTTTAAAAAAAAAAAAAAACGAAGCTGGTATAAAATTCCAATGCAGACGCCAGTCAAGAGGAACTTTGTTTTCTGTCTACCCCAGCTTCTATCTGCACACAGAGAAGGGGATGGTTCGAGCAACCCAGAGACAATTAAAAAAGAAAGACAACTGAAACCGGTTTGGCTCAGTGGATAGAGCGTTAGTCTGCGGACTGAGGGGTCCCGGGTTGGATTCCAGTCTGGGACATGTATCTTGGTTGCGGGCACATCCCCAGTAGGGAGTGTGCAGGAGGCGGCTGATCAATGTCTCTCTCTCATTGATGTTTCTAACTCTCCCTCTCCCTTCCTCTCTGTAAAAAAATCAATAAAACATGTTTTTAGAAAAAAAAAAAACAGAGAAAGATAATGTACATTGGCTATCATGTCAGAAGTTAGAGATATCTGTGTTCCAAACTCTGAGCAGTGAGAACAGCTTTCTACTACAAGTTCCTTTCTGGGCCGGCTGGCTGTGTGACCCCAGGCAAGTTCCTTTCCTTCTCTGGCCTTCCCTTCCTTCCTCCAGAACAGCGGTTCTCAACCTTCCTAAGGCCACGACCCTTGCATACAGTTCCTCACGTGGTGGTGACCCCCAACCATGAAATTTTGCTACTGTTATGCATCGTGGTGTAAATATCTGCATTTTCCGATGGTCTTAGGCGACCCCTGTGAAAGGGTCGTTCAACCCCCGAAGGGGTCGCGACCCACAGGTTGAGAACCGCTGTTCTAGAGTCATTCTAGCTCGAGTTTTCAACCGGGACGCTGGGAGCCTCCATGGAGAGAGAAGGAGACGGAGTGGCCCAGGGCTGTGCTGGGGGTGGCGTGGACCGTGCCCAAGGACAGGTCAGGGCTGGTGAGGGACAGGCTGCCGGCTGGGTAGCAGGTGATCTAGAACAGTGGTCGCCAACCGGTGGTTTAGGGGCCACTGATTGTTAGTGAGATCCGAAATGTTGGCGCCCGGTGCTCTCGAATGCCTGGGCTCTGGCCCCGAGGATCCCGGCATCTCCCCGGGTACCACACGCATCACCCAGGACCTAAGCCTTTGGCCTCCCTCAGGCCCCCACAAACGTGGCGAGGGGTGCTCAGAGGAACCAAGTCACCAGCTCACCATCCCAGCCGCAGAGCACGGCCCTGAAGGACCAGCTGATGGCCCCCTTACAGCCCCTAGAATGGCTGTGAGCCTGCCACCCTGGCTCACCCTGGGCACCCAGGTGGTGTGCGTCAATGACCCTCCCTACACTCCGACGCTCTGTCCCGGCTCCCCCCAGCCCCGCACTCCTCCAAACCCCGCAGCTCCTGAGCGCTTGGCCTTGGGGACCTCCAGCACACCCAGCCGTGCCCGTGAGCTAGGACCCCAGACCAGAGGACAAACCTGAAGAAGGGGCAGGGTGCCACCAGCACCCCAGTGGTCCCCCGCGATCCTCTCCAGCACAGGCCGCTGCCGACGTGCTCCCTGACCGTCTCCAGCGTCTTGCGCTCACAGGGGTGAGGCTGGACCCTGCAGTCTGTGTCCACGGCACCCACCGACGGAGAGGACAGGGTTACGCCTCCATCATGCACCGCCCCATCGCCACCTTCTGCCTCCCGGGACAGAGCACACTGGGGAGGGGCTCTGTGCTGCCCCTTGCCGGGTGCCAGTCTCTGGTACCTCCTCTGCAGAGGCCCTGCCCTGTACCATTTCCACAGCCCGTGCACACATGTGTGTTTTCTACAACACGCTTCGCTCTAGCTCCTGGGAGACTTTGACAGAGGCACCTATGCATGCAGGCCTCCGGCCCTGGGCTGCAGAGTCCACTGGCTGACCACAGCGGGGCGCCAACGTGGCTCCTCCTCCCGAGCAGGGGTCCCAAGCCCTGGGCCCCTTTACCCCACGGAGACAAGCTCCAGGTTCCAGCTGAGCATCCCACGTGGAGACAGGACACAGCAGAGAGCCCTGGGCCCGAGGCTGCGGGACCCTCTTCCCCTCCCTCTCCCTCCCTCCTTGGGGAGGCCCCCGAGTGCTGACCTCATGCTAGGCCAGTGGTCGGCAAACTCATTTGTCAGCAGAGCCACATATCAGCAGGACAGCAATTGAAATTTCTTGTGAGAGCCAAATTTTTTAAACTTAAACTTCTTCTAAGGCCACTTCTTCAAAACAGACTCGCCCAGGCCGTGGTATTTTGTGGAAGAGCCACACTCAAGGGGCCAAAGAGCCACATGTGGCTCTCCAGCTGCAGTTTGCTGATCACAGTGCTAGGGGAACCCTGCCCCCATCCACACCCCACTTGCATCCCCCAGACACCCCACTTGCCCGTGGGCCAGCCTGGAAGGCCGTACCTGGGGAGGCGAAGGCACAGACGTGGGCGCTGCTGAGGGCGCTGAACAGGCCGTTGGCCGCGTCCTCCACCTGCTCGGCCATCAGCACGTGCTGCTCCCGGGGCTCGCTGGCCAGCGTGTGCAGCTCCTCCCACCTGCCCCGTGCCGGCAGAGGTTACCTGCCTTGTCACTCACACCCCAACCCTCTCCCCCGGCCCCCCACCCCCACCCCACGGCCAAGGAAGCCACTTCGCTGCAACCCCATCCCTCCAGGATGCAGGAAACATCCAGAAGTGACCTCAGAATGACCTTGAGGACACGGGGCCATGGGCCATAATGTGTGCGTGCTATTGTCGTCCATGGACCACCCCGGGGCCGGGGCAGGGCCTCACAGGCAAACCGTCGCCCCCTGTCAGACCCGGTCCTAACACATTTCACTGTCTGGTTCGGGGACCAGAGCTGGTGAGAAAAACTCAACAGCAGGAAAGGAAGGAGACTGGATCTAGGCCAGAAAAGAACTCACAAGGACAGCAAGCCATAGAAATAAGACACACAAGTGCCCTGACCGGCGTGGCCCAGTGATTGGGCAGGGACCCCAGGAACCAAGAGGTCAAAGGTCTGATTCCTGGTTAGGGCACATGCCCAGGCGATGAGCTCGATCCCCAGTGTGGGGGGTGCCGGAGGCAGCCGATCAATGATTCTCTCTCATCACTGATGTGTCTCTTGCTCTCGAACTGGGGACCCTTCAGTCCACAGGCTCTCGCTCTACCCACTGAGCCAAACCTGATAAAAACTAATAAAAACATATTAAAAAGAAAGAAAAAAAATACAGAAGAATAAACAGTGAACGTAGCCGAAACCAGTTTGGCTCCGTGGATAGAGCATAAGCCTGTGGACTGAAAGGTCCCAGGTTCGATTCGGGTCAAGGGCACGTACTTTGGTTGCAAGCACATCCCCAGTAGGGGGTGTGCAGGAGGCGGCTGATCGATGTCTCTCATCGATGTTTCTAGCTCTCTATCCTTCTCCCTTCCTCTCTGTAAAAAATCAATAATATATATTAAAAACAACAACAACAGTGAATGTAAGGACTCTAAGACCAGCACTAGGAGCCTATCTAGGAGGGAGCCAGCACACAGTCAGCCAGAGGGCACCCTCAGGGCACAGGATGAGCTGCACAAGGACGTGGGGGTGTGAAGAAAAGGCTAAGAAGACAGGGCAGTCGGCAATGCACTTAGAATCCTGCCCACAAGGTAAGCCAAGGTCTGGCAATATGGCAACCGCTTCACGGATTTCTCTAATTCACTGATGTAAAATTCCCTCCTCTCTCCTGAAGCCGCAGAAACTGGCCATTTCTCCCAGGACCCAGGGCAGGGCCTGGCATCCAGAGGAGGCTTCTCAGCTCTGGGCTCCCATTCCCACTCAGGGGGGCAGCTCTGCCTGACCGCACCCAGCCACAGGCTTTCTTAAAACTCCCTGGCAAACAGACTCTCAGCCAGGGATGGGAACCATCAGCCAGGGGCTCCATAAACACTAAGGTGAGAGCCGGCCGCTGCCTGCAGCCACAGCTCCACTCCTGAGAGCGCCAGGCTGAGGGCAGCAGAGACGATCGGGTTAGGATTGGGGGGACAGAACCTCAATGGCAGTCATGTCCCCGGCCCCTCCTGCTCACACCGAGAGACCCCTGACCCAGCCGGTGCAGTCAGATGAGTCCATGACTTTCCCTTTCTGCTCAAATCAATTCCAGCACGAGTTTCGGGCACTTAAAACCAAGTGTTTAGGCGGAAGGAAGGACAATGCAGAAGCTGAGGCTGGCGGACTCAGAGTTCCCTGTGCTCTGGCAACATCGAGATGAGGGAAGAAAGGACAGATCCTGCCCGAACCAGCACGGTGTCTCCCACCCCTCTCCCAGGGCTGCCCCAGGTGCTCGAGTCTCTTACCTGGGAAAGCGCACCCCCACGGCAAACACGGTGACGCCTCTCTCCTGCAGCTGCTTGGCCGGCAGCGCCACGTGTCCTTGGGACCTGCCGTCCGTGATGATGACGAGGACCTGGGGTACAGAGGCATTTCTGCCCCCCGGGAACCCGCTGCGCAGAAAATACTTCAGAGCAAGGCCGGTCTCGGTGTGTCCCCCCCTGAGCTCAGCCGGGAGGAAAAAACAGAATGTGAATCAGTGACCCAGAGCGGTGACGTTGGCAGACGATGGTGAATCAGTGACACAGAGCGGTGACGTTGGCAGACGATGGCTCCTCCATTCCTGGTGACAGCCAGATTCCCCGGCAGCAGCGCCAAGTGACCATTCCTACCACGGGAGATGCCCACCATCTACACCACAATGATGAACAGACACGCACTTTTCCTGGGGCCTTAAGATGCTCCCCGCACAGCTCTGGGGTTTAGGCAATAATGTCACCACTCTCTGGGTCTGCCCCCCGGGTGGCGGAGGGCTGTCAACGCCCTTCGTCTGTCTACCACCCACCGCCCATCATCCCCCACCCCTGTGTCATCCCCTTGTTGTTATGGCTCAGCATCTTACTCAGAGCTCAGTAAGGATCCAGGAGAATGAATGACAGGGCTGTGCTGCAAGGGTCCAAAGGGGGTCCCTTGCCATGACCACCTTCCTGCCCACTTCCAAGGTCAGGTCAGGTGCTGGAAGGCTGCAGTTTGCTTCCAGATCAGGGCAGGTTACAATGCTCCCCCTCATGGGGATGCGAAGAGTCTATAACCTTACAGGCCAGATGCAGGCGCTGTCCATGAGCTTGGAATCCCAGTGCAGAATGTCTACTGAACCTCACCAAAGGCGGCTCGTCCCAGCCCTCAGAGGGAGGCCTGCTAGCTGTGTGTGACCCGGGCAGAAAATAATGACTCACTACCGTGGATTTTTGAGGCCAACCACAGGACACTGCGAGTGGTGTTACCGGGAGACTAATGAAACCACTGCGTGAGCTGCCCAGCCAGCCGGCCAGCGTTCTGGACATTCAGGACCAATTGCTGGCCATGCTTTATCTGATTTTGTTAGCACCAGTACAATACTGAAAGGCTCGGCTGTAATATTTTTTAAGCTTCCTACTGCCACGTGTCAGAGTGGTTCCTTAGCCACACACCGTCAGGGACTCGTCTTGGTCTAGAAAGGCAAGTGTTCTGGGTTCTAGGTAAAGCTCTTCCGGTCAGGCCAGCCTTGATAACTTCACTGTAGAAAAAGGGGAAAGAGTCTGAGCTGGCTTGGCTCAGTGGATAGAGCATCAGTCTGCAGACTACCTTGGTTACAGTCTCAATCCCCAGTAGGGGGCGTGCAGGAAGCAGCCAATCAATGATTCTCATCATTGATGTTTCTCTCTCTCCCCCTCTCCTTCCTCTCTGAAATCAGTAAAAAATATTTTAATATATTTTATTTATTGATTTTTTTTACAGAGAGAAAGGGAGAGGGATAGAAACATCAATGAGAGACATCGATCAGCCGCCTCCTGCATGCCCCCCCACTGGGGATGTGCCCGCAACCAGGATACATGCCCCTGACCGGAATCAAACCTGGAAACTTTCAGTCCACAGACCGACGCTCTATCCACTGAGCCAAACCGGTTTGGGCAGTAAAAAATATTTTATAAAAAGAAAAAAAGGGGAAGAGCCCTGGAGGGCATCCTTCCCATGCAGCCAACATTCCTCTGTCCCGATGAGTCCTAGCGTCTTCCTTCACGCTTAGTGTCCTCAATGACCCTGCAACTGGGGCCAGAACGTTCGTTTCCGCCCTTGCCCCGTTTGCCGTTTCTTAGTTATCCTAGGACGCTCACTGCTAACCGTCATCCTCCCCCGAACAGAAGCCGGCCGTGTGCACACACACACAGAGGCTTCCTTCTCCACCTCCCGTGTCCTCGTGTGGCGCGTTCCTAACGCAGCTCTGTATTTCTTAGGTCATGAAGAATACTCTCCCGCCCTTAGCAATGCCTTTCACCACAGCTGAGAGGAGGATCCCAGCTATTGAGGGTGGGGGTCGGGGTGGGAGGAGGGAGAGGTGGGGAAGGGCAGCTGGGTGGGGCCTGTTGGACTGGGTGACTCTGGTCCTGGCCAAGCCACCTGCTCCTTCTCAACCTCAGCACCCTCCCTCCTAAAGTGAAGAGGTGGAATAGACACGACATGATCTCTAAAAGGGGCTTTGTGAACTAACTTGCTGTGACTTGCTTCGTTTTTCAGAAGAGAACAGGGCCAAATCCTTAGAGTTAGTCACTTTCAGTCCTAAACTTAATCCAACAAGCTATTTTTTTCCCTACAAATGTTAGTGTCCGTATAATGGATATAAAGTTTTTATGATAATTAAGTATTATATCAATCATGTAATGAATAAACCATAAAACTCACCTTTTTAACATATAAAATTCAGTAGTTTTTAGTACATTCAGACTTATTCAACCACGAATTACCATGATCTAAATCAAAACATTCTTATTACCCCCAACAGCTCTATACTCGTTAGCACTCACTTCCCTGCCCTCTCCCCACAGCTCCTGGCAATGACTGGTCTGCTTTCTCTCTCCACAGCTTGCCCAGTTTCAGACATTTCGTAAAAATGGAATCATACAATATGTAACTCCGTGTGTCTGCTCCTTTCATTGAGCATAATGTTCTCAAAGTTCACCCATGTGGTAGGCATATGCCACATTTTGTTTATCCACTGCCCTGCTGTGCTGTTTCCATTTTTTGCCCATCATAAACAATGCTGCTATGGAACACGGGGAATACAGTTCTGTGTGGGCATATGTTTTCAATTCTCCTGGAAGCGAAGTCACAGGGCCATGTGGTAACGCTATATTTAACATTCTGAGGAACGGCCAAACTGCTTTTCAATGCAGCTGCACTGTTTGATAATCCCACTAGCGGTGTACGAGGACTCCGCATCCCTGTCAACACGTGCCACGGTCTGTCTTTTATGTTGGCCTTCCTAGTGGGCGTGAGGTGATATTTCATTATGGCTTTGATTTGCATTTCCTTAATGACTAATGCTGTTGACTATCTTTTCATGTCCTCGTTGGCCACTTATATATCTTCTCTGCATTTCTTTTGGGATGCTGAAAGTGTTCTAAAATTAGATTATGGTAATCTATATATATATAAAAGCCTAAGCCACCGTTATGACTCATTGACAGAACGACCGATCAATTGATTGCTATGATGTGCACTGACCAACAGGGACAGAAGCTCAATGCAGGAGCTGCCCCCTGGTGGTCAGTGCACTCCCACAGCCAACCTCCCATGGCCGGCCAACCTCTCACGACCCCTCCCCTGCAGCGGGCCCAAATTGGCCCTGGGCCTCTAGTAGGTATATACAGTGGTACCTCGAGATACGAGTTTAATTCGTTCCATAACCTTGAGGCGTGGGAAACTATGAGACGCTCGAGTTGCGGTAAACTGGTGGGTTGTGTGCAGCCGGCCGATCCACGCGATGACTCTTATCTCAACTGTTGCTCGTATTTCAAAGCAAAAATCGCTCGCTTGATGGCTCGTATCTCAAAAACCTCGTATGTTAGGGCACTCGTATCTCGAGGTACCACTGTAACTCTGAAAATACACTCAGAACCACTGACTTGTCCACATCAAATGTGTGACCCTCATAATATTTAAAGTATATCTCCATAAAGCCATTTTAAAAAGTCAGTGTGTATAACGGTCCGAGGGGAGAGGTCGTGGGGAGAAACTTTTTAAAGTGCAGTACTAAGCATCCCTTCCCAGAGAGGGTCAGGGGGTCTGGGAGGCGGTCCGGGCGCCTCCTTTTAACAGACTTCCCTCAGCAATCCGGACCCGGGAGCTCTGCGCTCACTGTGAAAACTGCCACTCCGGGTGGCTGGGCCCAGCTTACGGGGGGTGAGGCCAGGATTTTTTTATTTTACAGGAAACCATTTACGGGGGCCTCCAGGGTATAGGGCTCTAAGGGGACAAGGAAAGGCCAGTGTGGGTTTTGCAAACAGATATGAAGGTGCTTTCCCTTTGAACTTGCTTGTACTTGACTTGCCCCTCATTTGCTCCGGGCGCCCATGGGCAGAGGAAAGGGCTGGGACAAACGGCCTGTGACGGAGTCCCTGGGGGTCCCCGGGCAGGCGCTGCGGTGCCAGGGCGGGGATGGGGGCTTATGCGGGGATTAGCACCGGTGCCCCTGCAGGAGCCTGTGCCTGGAAAGGGGCCTCAGCGCTCAGGGCCTCTGCACCTGCAGGCGGCACCCAGAAATGGGAGCACGGACATCAGTGGACACTAGTGCAAGGGGCAGCACAGACTCGGTGACCAGGGGCAAGTTAAAGACAGTCTTCTACCGAAACCGGTTTGGCTCAGCGGACAGAGCGTCAGCCTGCGGACTGAAGGGTCCCAGGTTCCATTCCGGTCAAGGGCATGTACCTTGGTTGCGGGCACATCCCCAGTAGAGGGCGTGCAGGAGGCAGCTGATCGATGTCTCTTTCTCATCGATGTTTCTAACTTTCTATACCTCTCCCTTCCTCTCTGTAAAAAAATCAATAATAATATATATTTAAAAAAAAAAGAGTCTTCTGTGAGGGCTTATAAAGGGTATTATGTGCGCACCTTTGTGTATGTGTGTGTACAACACATTCAAATGCAGACATGTAGATGTTTATGTGCATATGCAACATACACATAAAATATTTACACAAGAAATATGTGTATCTACTAGGACATGGGTGCATGTGTACACATCACATACACACACACCAGCTGACCTGGCAGTAAAGTTACGGCCCCACTCCATCCACCCGTTTACAGGGTGTGCATGGGTATGAGCACACGAACAACTTCTCGTCATTTTCGAGCAGCACTCACTCTGCAAACAGACCACAGGACGAGCCTTCGAGAAGCGAGCACTCTCCGAGCTGTAGCGGTCACCCACAACAGACGGGGAGAAAGAGCCAATGTTCTAACACTTGCTCGAAACGCTGGTCTTGACCTTCACTGGCCCTTTCTCCTAGGTGACTCACTGCCAACTGCACATAATAGCAGCAGATACTTTCTCTGACCTTGGATCTAAGTCCCCACCTGGGGCATCACCTGATAAGAGGGGCAGCCTTAAGGGGAGGCATTCTAATGAACCAGGAGGCAGAGCAGGGATTCTGGACACCCCAACCCTCTCTGGGAGACACAGGGCAGGACGAGACCATTCACGAGCGATTTTCAGAGCAGCATCTGAGCGTACATACTTGAAAACCATGCTCTTCAGTCTTGCCTTCACTGCCTGTTGGGTTGACAAGGAGTCCAAGGGGAATTCCAGCCATGGAGCGGAACTGAACTGGACCGCACCCACCCGGACCTGCAGAAGAAAAGAGAGGGCCCACAGAGCGGAGACAGGTCACAACTGCCGACAGCCACCAGCCCTGCTGGCTCACACTGCCCACAGCCACCAGCCCTGCTGGCTCCCAATTGCCCACAGCCACCAGCCCTGCTGGCTCACACTGCCCACAGCCACCAGCCCTGCTGGCTCCCCACTGACCACAGCCACCAGCCATGCTGGCTCACCACTGCCCACAGCCACCAACCCTGCTGGTGCCCAACTGACCACAGCCACCAGCCCTACTGGCGCACCACTGCCCAGAGTCACCAGCCCTGCTGGCTCCACACTGACCACAGCCACCAGCCCTGCTGGCTCCCCACTGACCACAGCCACCAACCCTGCTGGCAAACCATTGTCCACAGCCACCAGCCCTGCTGGCGCCCCACTGACAACAGCCACCAGACCTGCTGACGCCCCACTGACCACAGCCACCAGCCCTGCTGGCTCCCAACAGCCACCAGTCCTGCTGGCGCCCCACTGACCACAGCCACCAGCCCTGCTGGCTCCCCAGTGACCACACTCACCACAGACACCAGCCAAGCTGGCTCCCCACTGAACACAGCTACCAGCCCTGCTGTCTCAAACTGACCACAGCCACCAGCCCTGCTGGCTCCCCACTGACCACAGCCACCAGCCCTGCTGGCTCCCCATTGCCCACAGCCACCAGCCCTGCTGGCTCATCTCTTCCCACAGCCACCAGCCCTGCTGGCTCACAACTTCCCACAGCCACCAGCCCTGCAGGCTCACCAGTACCCACAGCCACAACAGCCCACAGCCAACAGCCCTGCTGGCTCACCACTGCCGAAAGCCACCAGCCTTGCTGACTACCCACTGACCAGAGCCACCAGCCCTACTGGCACACCGCTGCCCACAGTCACCAGCCCTGCTGGCTCCTCGCTGCCCACAGCCACTAACCGTGCTGGCTCATCACTGACTATAGCCACCAACCCTGCTGGCTCACCACTGCCCACAGAGACCAGGCCGCTGGCGCCCCACTGACCACAGCCGCCAGCCCTGCTGGCGCCCCACTGACCACAGCCACCAGCCCTGCTGGCACCCAACTGACCACAGCCACCAGCCCTGCTGGCTCCCCACTGCCCACAGCCACCAGCACCGCTGGCTCACCACTGCCAATAGCCACAACAGCCCACAGCCACCAACCCTGCTGGCTCACCCATGCCCAAAGCCACCAGCCCTGCTGGCTCATTACTGCCCACAGCCACCAGCCCTGCTGGCTCCCCACTGACCACAGCCACCTGCCCTGCTGGCTCACC
>JAAGEH010000038.1:7986831-8102315 GCA_011751065.1 Lasiurus cinereus
GCCCTGCTGGTTCCCCACTGACCACACTGACCACAGACACCAGCCCAGCTGGCTCCCTAGTCACCACAGCCCCCAGCCCTGCTGGCTCACACTGACCACAGCCACCAGCCCAGCTGGCGCCCCACTGACCACACCAACAGCCCTGCTGGAGCCGCACTGACCACAGCCAACAGCCCTGCTGGCTCCCCACTGACCAAACTGACCACAGCCACCAGCAATGCTGGCTCACCGCTGCCCACAGCCACCAGCCCTGCTGACTCCCCATTGCCCACAGCCACCAGCACTGCTGGCTCATCTCTGCTCAGAGCCAACAGCCCTGCAGGCTCACCGCTGCCCACAGCCACCAGACCTACTGGCGCCCCACTGACCACAGCCAACAGCCCTGCTGGCACCGCACTGACCACAGCCAACAGCCCAGCTAGCTCCCCACTGACCAGAGCCACCAGCCGTGATGGCTCACACTGACCACAGCTTCCAGCCCTGCTGGCTCCATTCTTACCAGAGCCACCAGCCCTGCTGGCTCCCGAATGCCCACAGCCACCAGCCCTGCTGACTCCCCACTGACCAAAGCCACCAGCCCTGCTGGCTCCCCACTGACCACAGCCATCAGCCCTGCTGGCTCATCTCTTCCCACAGCCACCAGCCCTACTGGCTCCCCACTGACCAAAGCCACCAGCCCTACTGGCTCACCGCTGCCCACAGCCAACGCTGCCTATAGCCACCAGCCCTGCTGGCTCCCCATTGCCCACAGCCACCAGTCCTCCTGGCTCATCTCTTCCCACAGCCACCAGCCCTGTTGGCTCCGCAGAGAACACAGCCACCAGCCATGCTGGCTCACCACTGCCCACAGCCACCAACCCTGCTGGCGCCCCACTGACCACAGCGACCAGCCCTACTGGCTCCCCACTGCCCACAGCCACCAACCCTGCTGGCGCACCACTGCCCACAGTCACCAGCCCTGCTGGCTCCCCACTGACCACAGCCACCAGACCTGCTGGCTCCATACTGACCACAGCCACCAGCCCTGCTGGCAAACCATTGTCCACAGCCACCAGCCCTGCCGGCGCCCCACTGACAACAGCCACCAAACCTGCTGACGCCCCACTGACCACAGCCACCAGCCCTGCTGGCTCCAACAGCCACCAGTGCTGCTGGCACCCCACTGATCACAGCCACCAGACCGGCTGGCGCCCCACTGACCACAGCCACCAGCACTGCTGGCTCCCCAGTGACCACACTCACCACAGACACCAGCCAAGCTGGCTCCCCACTGAACACAGCCACCAGCCCTGCTGGCTCAAACTGACCACAGCCACCAGCCCTGCTGGCTCCCCACTGACCACAGCCACCAGCCCTGCTGGCGCACCACTGACCACATCCACCAGCCCTGCTGGCTCCCCACTTACCAGAGCCAACAGCCCTGCTGGCTCCCGAATGCCCATAGCCACCAGACCCGCTGACTCCCCGCTGACCACAGCCACCAGCCCTGCTGGCTCACCGCTGCCCACAGCCACCAGCCCTGCTGGATCCTCTCTGCCCACAGGCACCAGCCCTGCTGGCTCCCCAATGACCACAGCCACCAACCCTACTGGCTAACCGCTGCCGACAGCCAACGCTGCCCACAGCCACCAGCCCTGCTAGCTCCCCATTGCCCACAGCAACCAGCCCTGCTGGTTCATCTCTTCCACCAGCCACCAGCCCAGCTGGCTCTCCACAGACCACAGCCACCAGCCCTGCTGACGCCCCATTGACCACAGCCACCAGCCCTGCTGGCTCCCCACTGACCACAGCCACCAGCCCTGCTGGCTCACCGCTGCCCAAAGCCACCAGCCCTGCTGGCTCATCTCTGCCCAGAGCCACCAGCCCTGCTGGCTCCCCACTGACCACAGCCACCAGCAATGCTGGCTCACCGCTGCCCACAGCCACCAGCCCTGCTGACTCCCAATTGCCCACAGCCACAGCCCTGCTGGCTCATCTCTGCTCAGAGCCAACAGCCCTGCTGGCTCACCGCTGCCCACAGCCACCAGCCCTACTGGCGCCCCACTGACCACAGCCACCAGTCCTGTGGCGCCCTACTGACCACAGCCAACAGCACTGCTGGCGCCGCACTGACCACAGCCAACAGCCCTGCTGGCTCCCCACTGACCAGAGCCACCAGCCGTGCTGGCTCACACTGACCACTGCCACCAGCCCTGCTGGCTCCACTCTTACCAGAGCCACCAGCCCTGCTGCCTCCCGAATGCCCACAGCCACCAGCCCTGCTGACTCCCCACTGACCAAAGCCACCAGCCCTACTGGCTCACCGCTGCCCACAGGCAACGCTGCCTATAGCGACCAGCCCTGCTGGCTCCCCATTGCCCACAGCCACCAGCCCTGCTGGCTCATCTCTTCCCACAGTCACCAGCCCTGCTGGCTCACAATGCCCACAGCCACCAGCCCTGCTGGCTCCCCACTGACCACAGCCACCAGCCATGCTGGCTCACCACTGCCCACAGCCACCAACCCTGCTGGCGCCCCACTACCACAGCCACCAGCCCTACTGGCGCACCACTGCCCACAGTCACCAGCCCTGCTGGCTCCCCACTGCCCACAGTCACCAGCCCTGCTGGCTCCCCACTGACCACAGGCACCAGCCCTGCTGGCTCCCTACTGACCACAGCCACCAGCCCTGCTGGCGCACCACTGCCCACAGCCACCAGCCCTGCTGGCTCCCCACTGACCACAGCCACCAGACCTGCTGGCTCCATACTGACCACAGCCACCAGCCCTGCTGGCAAACCATTGTCCACAGCCACCAGCCCTGCCGGCGCCCCACTGACAACAGCCACCAAACCTGCTGACGCCCCACTGACCACAGCCACCAGCCCTGCTGGCTCCAACAGCCACCAGTGCTGCTGGCACCCCACTGACCACAGCCACCAGACCGGCTGGCGCCCCACTGACCACAGCCACCAGCCCTGCTGGCTCCCCATTGCCCACAGCCACCAGCCCTGCTGGCTCATCTCTTCCCACAGCCACCAGCCCTGCAGGCTCACCACTGCCCACAGCCAAAACAGCCCACAGCCAACAGCCCTGCTGGCTCTCCACTGCCGAAAGCCACCAGCCTTGCTGACTACCCACTGACCAGAGCCACCAGCCCTACTGGCTCACCGCTGCCCACAGTCACCAGCCCTGCTGGCTCCTCTCTGCCCACAGCCACCAGCCCTGCTGGCTCATCACTGACTATAGCCACCAACCCTGCTGGCTCACCACTGCCCAGAGAGACCAGGCCGCTGGCGCCCCACTGACCACAGCCACCAGCCCTGCTGGCGCCCCACTGACCACAGCCACCAGCCCTGCCGGCGCCCCACTGACCACAGGAACCAGCCCTGCTGGCACCCAACTGACCACAGCCACCAGCCCTGCTGGTTCACCACTGCCCACAGGCATCAGCCCTGCTGGCTCCCCATTGCCCACAGCCACCAGCCCTGCTAGCTCATCACTGCCCACAGCCGCCAGCCCTGCTGGCTCACCACTGCCCACAGCCATCGCTGCCCAGAGCCCCCAGCCCTGATGGCTCACCGCGGCCAACTAACCACAGCAACCAACCCAGCAAGCTCACTACTTCCCACAGCCACCAGCCCTGCTGGCTCAACGCTACCCACAGCCACCAGGCCTGCTGGCTCACCACTGCCCACAGCCACGAGCCCTACTGGCGTCCCAATGACCACAGCCACCAGCCCTGCTGGCTCCCCACTGACCACAGCCACCAACCCTGCTGGCTCATAACTGACCACAGCCAACAGCCCTGCTGGCTCATCACTGACTACAGCCACCAGCCCTGCTGGCTCCCCACTGCCACAGCCACCAGGCCTGCTGGCGCCCCACTGACCACAGCCACCTACCCTGCTGGCTCACCACTGCCCACAGCCACCAGCCCTGCTGGCTCCCCACTGACCACAGCCACCAGCAATGCTGGCTCCCCACTGCCCACAGCCACCAGCCCTGCGGCTCATCACTGTCCACAGCCACCAGCCCTGCTTGCTCACCACTCCCCACAGCTACCAGCCCTGCTGGCTCACCACTGCCCACAGCCACCTACCCTGCTGGCTCACCACTGCCCACAGCCACCAGACCTGGTGACTCCCCACTGCCCACAGCCACCAGCACTGCTGGCTCCCCACTGCCCACAGCCACCAGCCCTGCTGGCTCACACTCACCACAGCCACCAGCCTTGCTGGCTCCCCACTGACCACAGTCATCAGCCCAGCAGGCTCACCGCTGTCCACAGCAACCAGTCCTGCTGGCTCCCCTCTGCCCACAGTCACCAGCCATGCTGACTCACCACTGCCTACAGCCACCAGCCCTGCTGGCGGCTCACTGCACACAACCACTAGCCCTGCTAGCTCACCACTGCCAACAGCCACCAGCCCTGCTGGCTCACCACTGCACACAGCCACCAGCCTTGCTGGCTCCCCACTGACCACAGCCACCAGCCCTGCGGCTCATCACTGTCCATAGCCACCAGCCCTGCGGCTCATCACTGTCCACAGCCACCAGCCCTGCGGCTCATCACTGTCCACAGCCACCAGCCCGGCTGGCTCACCTCTGAGCAGCGTGGGAAGATGGAGCCTGAGCGGAAGGGGCTGGGCCGGAGTGGAAAGGCTGTATCAGCAGACAGGGAAAGAAAGCCCATCCTAGCACAATCTTCATGCATCGGGCTTCTAGTAAAGGATAAACTGCAAATGGATTCAATATTTAAATGTGAAAAATATAACCATAAAAGTTCTAGAAGAAAACCTGGGAGAGTTCCTTTAAAACCCTCAAAGTAGAAAAGACCTTACTATAACTAAAAATCGGACGTCATCAAGGAAAGACTGATAAATCTGACTCCAGGAAGAAAACTTCCGCAGGGCCAACACATGCCACGATTCAACCAAAAACATGAAGACAAAACAGAAACATTATTTGCAACTCCCTAATGAGCTATAAAAGATAATTTATACCTCCATTAATACCTGTATTACCTAGATATGGAAACATTTCTAAGACATGTGAAGAGAACAAGGCAAGGAACAGAACGGTGTGTATCATCTGCTACTCTTTTTTTAATTGAGTTTTTACAGAGAGGAAGGGAGAGGGATAGAGAGTTAGAAACATCGATGAGAGAGAAACATCGATCAGCTGCCCCATGCACACTCCCCACCAGGTATGTGCCCGCAACCAAGGTACATGCCCTTGACCAGAATCGAACCTGGAACCCTTGAGTCCGTAGGCCGATGCTCTATCCACTGAGCCAAACTGGTTAGGGCTCACCTGCTACTCTCTGTATAAAAAGGGGTAGGGGGCATAAGAACATATACACACATCGCTTCTATTTGCATGGAGTGATTCTGTAGGGATGCTCAAGAAAGCAAGTAGGGGACTGAGCAAATGGAAAGCGTGTGAGCCGATGGGGAAAGGAGGGACACTTTCCACTAGCCGCCTTTTTAAATTAAAGCAAGAGAATGAATTACTTGGCTTAAAAAAACCCTCCCTGGAGACCAACAGCTGGATGAGTTTACTTGGGCGCATTTAAACAGGAAGGATGCAACTTCAAAACGAGATACAAACAGCGGTTGTTGGTAGCTAAGGCATTTAATGTAATTGGTGGTTTGGGAGCAAAAAGCATTGCCTTTTATCTTCAGTTTACTGTGGGCTCAGAAGCCAGCTGGCCCCGACTTCTCACCTCCCTGCTGTAATCATTGTATTACAGCCAGGAAGTGAACTTCACAGCTTGGGCTTTTTTCTTCTTTTTTTTAAACTTCTCAGCTTTTAAATATTGAGAGGCAGGCTTCAAACACCTTAAACCCACCCCAACGACAAGCAGCCATAAAAGCCTTAATTATAGCGACTTGAAAACTGAAGTTACTGAAAGTAAGATCTCTTGTACAATGGAGATAAGGAGAGGACACATCAGATCTCTTGCACATGGAGATCACCGAAGACCAAAATAGATAAATAAATAAAAACGCAGCAGCAAGAACATAAAAGCGGGAGCCACAAAGCCACAAATCCGATGGATGCGAAAAACAACAACAACCCTTCCCTGGCATCCCAGCAAGTGGGCGGGAGCATGAGAGGTCAGGACGCCACGCCCGCTCTGACACAGACCCCCGACTCCTCTGCGCCCCAAGTCCGGCCGTGAGGAAGTTTCTCTGGGGCCAAGCCCACACAGATCTCCCTGCACCCCAGCTTCTGCCCTCTTAAGACAATGGAGCCCCTCGGTAGCCCCTTCCATTTAAAAATGAGAACCAGGTTCCCTCCTATTTGGAAATGTCCAGGCCTCTCACGGTTCCACTCCTTCTTGTGGGCACCGTCTGGTGTGCCAGCGTCTAACCTACCAACGCCACGGTCCAGAGGTGGCCTGGCAAGGCTGAGATGAAGTTTCCTGAGCTCTGGGGCCCTGTGGGTTGGGGCAGGTACTCCCAACAGCACCGGCCGTGACGTTTTTTGTTTCTCTTTGAATTCCATAAGCACCCCTGACTTCCACATCCACACACCACCCAGACATCCACACACATACAGTGGTACCTCGAGATACGAGTGCCCTAACATACGAGATTTTTGAGATATGAGCCATCGAGCGAGCGATTTTTGCTTTGAAATACGAGCAACATTTGAGATAGGAGTCACCGTGAGGATCGGCCGGCTGCACACGACCCACCAGTTTACCACGACTCGAGTGTCTCATAGTTTCCCACGCCTCAAGGTTACAGAACAAATTAAACTCGTATCTCGAGGTACCACTGTACATACACACACACACACACACACACACTCACTCACTCAGACACTCAGACACACACACACACACACACACTCAGACATACAGCGCCATGTTGTCACTTCCGATGAGACAGCAGGACGTGAAGGCTGAGCCTCATAGCCTCATCCAGCCAATGGGTGGGGACCAATGACCCGGGAAACGAGTCCCGCGCTGAGAGGCAAGAGCCCATTCTTCCACACTGAGCTTTCTTCTCAGATGGCTGTGTGGCCCTCGGCAGTCGCTCAGACTCTCTGAGCCCGTCTCCTCCTCCGTAAACATCCTCTAATCACCCACACTTGCCATCGGCTGAGATCTCGGCCACCACCCTCAGGACATGCAACATCAATGCCACGGTCAACAGTGGTCAACAGTGTTGGGTCTTTATGGCTCTTCCTCCATGAATAACTAGTGGAATTCTCTAGGGAATCCTTTCCTTTTAAAAGCAGAGCCTCTGCCGAAACCAGTTTGGCTCAGTGGATAGAGCATCGGCCTGCAGACTGAAAGGTCCCAGGTTCGATTCCGGTCAAGGGCATGTACCTTGGTTGCGAGCACATCTCCAGTAGAGGATGTGCAGAAGGCAGCTGATCGATGTCTCTCTCTCATCGATGTTTCTAACTTTCTATCCCTCTTCTTTCCTCTCTGTAAAAAAAATCAATAAAATATATTAAAAAAAATAAAAGCAGAACCCTGTGTGGAAGAGGGTGAAGACAGAGCAGGCACAGGTGCAGGCCGAGGCCTTGGTCTTGACCTTGGCCCTTTTAGGGTCTGTGATGGGCTGACCGTACAGTTGGAACTTCCAGGCTGCTCTGCTTCGGTGTCTTCGAATAGCTATGCCAGGCTGCCTAGGGTCCCGGGAATGTGCTCACTCTCCCAACAAGGCCTGCCATTCTGGAGGAAATCTGGCCCCCATAAAAGGCCACTTTTGCTCCTAAATCCTGGGGACTTTTGTAGGATTAACCCAGGAATGTCGTCTCGGAAAGCCATCTGTGGGAGTGTATTTAGAAGAATTTTCTGGGTGAACGGGAACAAGCCTTTGTAACGCTGATGGATGCCGTCGGGGTTGCACATTTCCCGCCGTTTCCTGGAAACCTGCCGGTACAGCATGCCACCAAACTTCGGATTTTTGCTGATACAATAAGTGGAAACCGGTCTACTTGTCGGAGATTTGCTCTCCATTAACTGCCATTCCATTGCTATTTCGTGCGTCCAAGGGCAATTTGTTTTCATTTCCTGGGAATTGCCTGTCATGTTCATCACCCATTTTTCTTTCTTTTTTTTTTAATATATTTTATTGATTTTTCACAGAGAGGAAGGGAGAGAGAGAGAAAGTCAGAAACATCGATGAGAGAGTGTCATCGATCAGCGCCTCCTGCACCGCCCCCTATTGGGGATGTGCCCGCAACCAATGTACATGTCCCTGACCGGAATCAAACCTGGGACCTTTCAGTCCGAAGGCCGAGGGCTCTATCCACTGAGCCAAACCGGTTTCAGCCATCACCTATTTTTCTATTGAGTCATTCCAAAATGCCCCTTTGAGCCCTCAGAGCCACAGCTAGCACACGCTGCGGGCACTTAAAGCCGACTTCCCAGAGCCCCGAAGAACAAGAAGTGAGAACACGCTGGCTGGATCGCCCAGGCAGGAGTTCAAGTGAACAGAGAGGTAGGAGGCGCTGCGCTTTGTACCGAGATTCTCGTCTTAGGAGGTAGTTCCACCTGCCTTCCCTTCCCCACGGCTGTGCAAACACAACATCTTTCTCGTGGGAAACCAAATCCACGTGTTCACCACTACCCTGTGCACGTGGAGGAGCAGGTGCCTCAGGTCTGGCCACAGTAGTCCCTTGAACGGCTGTGATTGGTTAAGGGCCTGTCAGGTGACCTACACCTGCCCAATCACGGCCTTCCCTGGGACTTCTGTCAGATGCAGGGCACAAAGTCTACTTTCTTTTTACTGGTGGCACTAGCTTCAAGGACAAAGCAGGGCAGCCCTGCCCTGGGTGGGAAGGAAGCCAGCTCCTGCAAGCAAAACCGGACGAAGGAAAAGGGGGGACTGAGCTCTTGGATCCCATGATTCACCCCCTTGGTCTTTCCACTTCTACAAGGCAGTAGCGCCCTCTTCTGCTCAAGACTGGATTTCTGTCGCTTGCAGCCAAAGACATCCGGAGGACAGAGACAGCAAGACGGGCACTCACCCTCTCGGGGTTGATGTCCAGAGCGTCGCAGACCGTGATGGCGAAGTGCTTGGCCCTTTCGAAGCCGCCTTTCCCGATGCTGTGAGAGCCGTCTATCAGGAAGAGGACGTCCACCGCAGCAGAGCACCACACGGCTGGGGAGAGAGGACAGGTGGGTGCCCATCGGCTTCCCTGCAGTCAGTCCCAAGAGGGTCTCACTCCCCAAGGAGAGAGGAGGCAGGAAGGACCAGGGTAGGTCAGCTGCTGCCCCTCTGAGGTCAGTGAGGGCAGGCTTGCTGGAAGAGGTCCGGGCCACAGCAGCCCCTCTGCAGCGGGTATGATGCTCAGAACGAGACCCTCCGTGCAGGTCTGGATAACGGGAGAGTCTAATCCAACAGCACTGACTTGAGTCGTATGGCCACAGGGGCTGCTGGGCCAGTGTGGGATCCTGAAGAGCCCTGGTCCCAGCCCTCAGGGACCACAATCTGGTCTGGGACACAGCCAGGCACCTGGTATACAAAGTCACGTTACCCAGGAGTTCAATACCAGCAACACTGACTGCATCTTCCCTACATGCCAGGGGCTGCTTTAAACCCTTTATATGGACTGTTCACTTCACCCTTACACCCACCCCTCCATGACTATCTTTTAAAATATACATATATTCATATCATATTACTATAATATATTCATATATTTTATTGATTTTTCACAGAGAGGAAAGGAAAGGGACAGAAGCCAGAAAGATCAATGAGAGAGAAGCATCGATCAGCTGCCTCCTGCACACCTCCCACTGGGAATGTGCCCGCAACCAAGGTACATGCCCTTGGCGAGAACTGAACCTGGGACCCTTCAGTCTACAGGCTGATGCTCTATCCACCGAGCCAAACTGATTAGGGTTAAAATATATTTTTATTGATTTCAGAGAGGATGGGAGAGGGAGAGAGAGATGGAAACATCATTGATGGGAGAGAATCATTAATTGGCCACCTCCTACTGCACATGGAGCCTGCAACCCGGTCATGTGTCTGGTAATTCTACACGGTAAGTGCCCTTTTAAAATGTGAATTCAGTCCTAGCCGGTTTGGCTCAGTGGATGGAGCGTAGCCTCCAGGTTCGATTCCTGCCAAGGGCACAAGCCCAGGCTGCAGGCTTGATCCCCAGTAGGGGGCGTGCAGAAGGCAGCCGATCAATGATTCTCCCGCAGCATTGATGTTTCTATCTTTCTCCCTCTCCCTTCCTCTCTGAAATCAATAAAATATATTATAAAAAAAGAAAGTCCAGATTGGTAGTTACAAATAGTCATGGGGATGTAAAATACAGCACAGGGAATATAGTCAACAATATTGTGATGACTATGATTGGGGCCAGGTGGAACTGGAAGTATTAGGGGGAACACTTTGTAAAGTATATGATTATCTAACGCTTATGCTGTGCACCTGATACCTATACAAACTGATATTGAAATTAAACCGTAATTAAAAAATAAATTTAAAATAATTTGTAAAAAGAAATTTGGCCACAGGACATTACCAAGGGTTTTTACCCAGGAGAGGGACTTGGTCTGGCCCCTGTTTTGAGAAAATGATTCGCCACAGAGTGAAAGGAAGACGGGAATGGGTGGACATGTGTCTACAGTGACGTGGTTTTCCCTGGTCCGTCACAAAGAGGCTGCAGTGGGCGCTTAGAGGCTGAATAAAACATGGCCTTACTTTGCCCTAACAGTTTGGCTCAGTGGATAGAGCGTCGGCCTGCAGACTGAAAGGTCCCAGGTTCCATTCTGGTCAAGGGCATGTACCTTGGTTGTGGCACATCCCCAGTAGGAGGTGCACAGGAGGCAGCTGATCGATGTTTCTCTCTCATCGATGTTTTTTTTTCTCTCTCATCGATGTTTCTAACTCTCCATCTCTCTCCCTTCCTCTCTATAAAAAATCAAAATACATTTAAAAAAAATTAAAAAACAAACACGGGCTTACTTTTGCTGGCGGCTGAAATCTTGCCCAGGGTCTCCTTGCTCACTTGGACTTCCTGCAGAGGGAGGGAAGGGGATGCTAGGAGAGAAGACACCAGAAGCAGTCATTCAAGGCAGAGCCATCCCATGAAGACTAGGCAGGGTCTCTTTCTCACGGAGCCTCTATCTGGTGGAGAAGATGGACCCTGACTTCAAAAGATTCCCCCAGAAACAAACGCACCCCCGTGGTAAGTGCTACATCTCAGGGGAAACACGGCCTCAGGGGTTTTAACAGAGGATCTGCCCCGAGCTGGGGTCCGGGAGGAACTGTGCGGGGTGCTGAGGATGAGCAGGAGTTTGCCAGGGTGTGGGAGTCAGACTTACGGCAGGAGGGAGCAAGGATGCTGGGCAGGAGGGGTATGGTCAGCAGCACAAAGGATGGGCAGGGGGGTCTGTGAGACCGGGCCGCTGAGAGCAAGGGGACATGGCTGAAAAGTCTCAGGCAGCGGGCAGAAGTGGAAAGGGATCCAGAGGTGCCACGATTTGCGTTTTTAAAGGGTCGCTGTGCAGAGAATGGGCTGGAGGAGACCCGGAGCCCGTCAGGAGGCCGCTGCCGTGGCCCACGCCTGAGGGGATGGGGCTGAGGCCAGGCAGGTGGGCGTGGAGACACACGGAGGCGTACACCAGAGCTTTCCACGTGAACATCGGCAGGATGTGATTCAAATCACAGCCCTCAACCTCTTAACCCTTTGCCTCCTCCCCCCGCAAACACTTACCTCCCGCCAACAGGCAGAGGCAGATGGCTCCCAGCAGCAGGACGGAGGGCATGTCGATACGACTACAGGGCTGGGGGGAGAACAAAAGCAACAGCCATGACCTCTGTGAGCTCCCCGTCACACACACAAACAAGGTGACCCTAGAGGCCCCCACATAGTAACTCCAGGAGCTTGGCGGAGCCCAATCCCCAAAAGCCATGGGACTCTTTACTCCCATGACTTTGATTTTAAAGGACAGATTCTAACATGTGCCCAAGACACCCTCTCTGCAAACCCCCAACCCAGCTCGTTCAGGAACTTGGGCAACGAGCAAGCCCCATGTCCAGAATAAAGCGACGGGGTCCCAGCTGAAGACTCGAACAAGCCTGCCCTGTCTGTATTATTGACAAACAGCAATGCAGCTGAGGGAGAAACACATTTTAACAGGCCAGCAGGGGAGGGCAGTTAGGGGCAATTGGGCTGGCCGGGGTGCAGTTAGGCATTGATCAGGCTGGCAGGGGAGTGGTTAGGGGTGATCAGGCTGGCAGGCAGAAGCAGGCAAGCAGGTTGGGAGCTAGCAGAGCTGGATTGTGAGAGGGATGTCTGACTGCCCATTTAGGCCCGATCCCATTGGGAATGAGCCTAAAGCGGCAATCAGACATCCCTCAAGAGGTCCCAGAGGCCTGGGTCCCCCCCCCCCACCAGCCACCCTCCCTTGCTGGCCTGGTCTCCCCTAACTGCCCTCCATCATTGCATTTGTTCCTTTCTGTTCCATTACTTATGCCAATCTCGCGCTTCAGTCCTGGCATCTGGGACTCACACATGGACTTAGATGTCCCTCAAAACCTCCAATCTTTTCATCTAACTGTTGTCTAGAGAGGGTGCAGGCTGGGCCGAGGAACACCCCCAACCCCCGTGCATGAATTTCGTGCACTGGGCCTCTAGTATATATATATAATTTTATTGATTTCAGAGAAGAAGGAAGAGGGAGATAGAAACATCAACAATGAGAGAGAACCACTGACTGGCTGCCTCTTACACGCCCCCTACTGGGGATGGAGCCCACCATCCTGGCATGTGCCCTTGACCAAAACCGAATCAGGGACCTTTCAGTCCTCAGGCCGATGCTCTATCCACTGAGCCAAACCGGCTAGGGCTAACCACCTTCGTAAAAGAATGAACTCCACAGTGAAACTGCACAGCTACTACCATCAAGTGGGTATTTATTGTGTGCCTAACGCCAGGCTCCCTACGTGTATGTCTTCTCTCCCCTAACCCATGCAGCCAGCCAATGAGAACATTATTCCCACTTTACAGATGAGAACACTGAGGCATGGAGAAGACAGGTGGCTTGTACCAGGTTATACAGCGCATAAGAGCATCCGACCCCATTCTGGCCTCTGGGGGGGCTCTGTTCAACCCATCAGCTTCCTGCTGTTGGGGAACCAGGAGTATAACTGAAACCCTGCCACCCCCAAGTCCTGCCCACTGGCAGGTTCCCACCAGCTCATACCCGGCCAGCATCTCCCACATGGAGCCCAGGAGGAGATTCCCAGAGCTCTCCCCCTTCTTTTGCAGAGTAGCCAGGGGCGGTCTGCTCCCCGGGCAGAAACAGACCATTCGCTCCCAGGGGAACCCTGTCAAGCTTTCCCCATGACATTAGCCTCACTTCCGTTTGCTCCTTTCTGTTCCATTACTCATGCCAATCCCGCGCATCCTTCCTGGCGTCCGGGACTCACACATGGACTTAGCTGCCCCCCACCCCCAATCTTTTCGTCTGTTTGCAAATCCCGATTCCACACAGCACCCGCATTGGAGCACAGTGAGTGCGTGGCTTCGCTGCAGGGCACACAAAACACTGCACGCTGCCTTCACAGTTTCCGCCACACAGACACAGGAAAGAAACCGAGGCCAAAACAACAACAACGATCCTTTTGAAAAACCAGGGAGGACCGGTGACAGGTACGGGCAGTTTTGCAGAACAATGCCGCCTTCTCCTCCGTGGAGATCGGAAATAATTACTGCAACAAGGGTGAAACCAGAAACCCTTCCACCTCCGTACAAAACGCAATTCCCAGCCCGCATCCTAGCTTAGCCCTTAGCAGCCTCCTCTCCATGGGCGGGCTGGGAACCTGAGCCCCTTGTAAGAACAGTGGCAGCCGGAACAGGAAGACTGAAATCAGAGGTAGGAGCTGTCTTTGGCTGTAACCATGATCTTTCTTGCCCATTTGTTTGGCCAAACACCTGGCTCAGTGTCTAGGGAAGTGGAGAGCACATTTTTTTCGTTTGATTAGGCAGGGAAAGCAATTTAGAAGCTGCTCGGGGTAAGTAATGCTCCCCGCTAAAAGAATCGCCAATTTTCAGGACCCAACAGTCTGACACCCACAAGTCAGCACTCAGGGACAAGGTGCTGTTTGCATTCCCTGGATGGCGGGGGAGAAAGCGGGGCCGGTGGGCATAAATCGCAGAGCCTCCCACACTCGCCCCACCTGGTAAGAGATACTTTGAGCCAAAAGAGATTTTAATGATTGTATGGATGATCTTTGAAAATCCCAATTTCACTACACACAGGACTAGAAGTCCAGAGACCAAATCCCAGCCTCGCTCTGCTGGTAACCAGCTGGGAGACTCTGCAAACAACATTCCTGACTCGGTTCATGCAGCTGTCAAACGGGGAGGATCTGTTTCACAAAGTCAGGCTGTGCTGGGAAGATCCCATGAAAAAGGGCGTGAACATCTATTTGGTAAAACACTTTCCTAATGTACGAGGGTAACAGATGATCATGACCTACATGAACTTCAGGAAACACCACGCATGCCCCCAGGGGGTAGGCATGATCATTTCCATTGGCTGTGAAAATGGTCTTGGGAGGAGTTGCGGCCCGAGGTCCCAGAGCTGGTGAACCGTAAGCTCGATGTCAAGTCCAGGCCTCCTGACGGCGGTCAGCTTGCTGCTGACAAGAAGCGCGCAATGCAGAGATGACAACCAGAGCCCTAACGGGACATCGGGAGCCCAGAGCATGAGCCTCCCAGGTCAATTCCTTCACTTCAGCCTCTGTTTCCTGTCCGCCTGGGAAGGCTGCTGGCAGATCACCCCAGAACCACACGCAAAAGCCCCCGGGGCCAGGGCGGTGCCCTCAGTGGTGATCCGGGCTCTGGATCAGGGAAGGAAGTGAGGGCTCAGGCAGGAATCAGAGCAGGGAAGGCTGCAGGTGATTTTGCAGGTGGGAAGCAAGCTGTCTGCAGCCGTTCAGAATATTACAGGGTAAACTACAGGGAGAACTTCAAGTGCATTCAGCTGTCCCACAGGGCTGGCTTGAGAGGACGCTGAAATGGGGGTGTTGCCTGGATACTCTTCCTTGTGAGGGTCCCCAAGAGACCCTCCACAGCCTTGTAGATGGCGGGAGGAATTTTTTTTATATTCTTGTGAGATAAAATAAAATGTTAGCCACCTGAAACTAACACAGAATACTGAATGTAAACTAATTGAAAAAAAAAAAAGATTAGCTATCCTGTTACAGTCCTCCCAATTAAAAACAACTTTTTCACGGATAAGTCAAGGACAAAAGTTTGAGGACTGCCCCAGCCAGTTTTGTCCAGTGGATAAAGCGCTGGCCTGTGGACCAAAGGGTCCCGGGTTCAATTCCGGTCAAAGACATGTACCTCGGTTGCAGGCTCAATCCCTGGCCCTGGTTGGGTTCCATGAGGGAGGTGGTTTGTACCAATCGATGTTTCTCTTGCTCTTCTCTCCCTCTCCCTTCCACTCTCTCTAAAATTCAAAGGAAAAATATCCTTGGGAGAGGATTAACAACAACAACAAAAGCTTGAGGACCACTGTTCTAAAACACCTCACAGTGTTGCTGACCCCTCCACTGGTATAATTATCAGAAATTTCATTGATATAATCTGGTGGGGATCCTCTTAACCAAACCTGTCGGGGACAATCTTAACAAAAGGTTTTACATTTGCACCAACAGTTTATCACTTGCCACCTGATGGCTGTGCCATTTTTGAAGCTCGTTACAAACCATTGGGCAGTCTTCATCCTCTCGGGGTCTGTTTCCTCATCTGTAAACACACGGGCGTCTGACTCTAATTCATTCCAGGGGACCTGAGTTTCTGAGTCAATGGGGGGTTCGGGTGGGGGAGAGGGAGAAGGAGGGGAGCTACTTCAAGCTTTGGATGGCACACCAAAAACCAGATTTCAAGAAAAACACATCATCGATGGTCTTCGGTCAGACAGACAGGTATGATGAAGGAAGTCCCTCCCCTCTGTCCCTGGGATTTGCCTGGGGACGGAGTCTGAGAAATTCTTACACAGCCCAGAGTTTGGGTCTGGGCTGGAGGTCTACCGAGGAAGAGAACAGGCCACAGCCCGCCTGGAAGAGGGCTCCGTGGGCTTTGTGGCCCATCAGCCGCTTAGAACGGCTGCAGGCTGCTGAAGGCCGCGGCCTGACCAGCAGGCTCCCATGGCCATGGCCACCTGCAGTGCTACCGCTCTCACGTCTCTGACCTTCTCTTTTCTCGATAAATGCACATTTCTTCATGCACTGTCACACTCAGCTCAGATTTTTAGACCTCAGTTTCTAAAACACTTACAGGTTCTAGGTTTTTTTTGTTGTTGTTGTTTTAATATTTTATTGATTTTTTTTTACAGAGAGGAAAGGAGAGGGATATAAAGTCAGAAATATCGATGAGAGAGACACATCGATCAGCCGCCTCCTGCACGCCCCACACTGGAAATGTGCTGGCAAGCAAGGTACATGGCCCCGACCGGCATCGAACCCGGGACCTTTCAGTCTGCAGGCCGACACTCTATCCACCGAGCCAAACCGGTCTCAGCTGGGTTTTTGTTGTTTTTTAATGAAAAGACCTCATAACCTGAAAACTGTCAGGTTCCACTTCAGGTCGCAGACAGCACACACACTGCCTGGCATCCCCGCTGACTGAAAGACCCCTCTCAGAGGGACAGCTACTGGTTTCACAACGAAAGGTGCCCTCCTGCCTTCTGGGTGCCCACCATGTTTTTATTTTATTTTATTTTTTTTAAATATATTTTACTGACTTTTTACAGAGAGGAAGGGAGAGGGACAGAGAGCTAGAAACATCGATGAGAGAGAGAAACATCAATCAGCAGCCTCCTGCACGCCCCCCACTGGGGATGTGCCCGCAACCGAGGTACATGCCCTTGACCGGAATCGAACCTGGGACCTTTCAGGCCCCAGGCTGAGGCTCTCTATCCACTGAGCCACACCGGTCTCGGCCCACCAGGTTTTCAAACAGACGCTCCCTGGCAAGTTTCACAGATGCAACTCTGGCTCTCCCCCTAAGGTCCCCGCCGCAGGTGAGTGAGCTGGGCCAGGCGATGGCGGTGCGAAATCACCACGGAAACAACCCCCCTGGACTTCCCTCCGCCCAGGGCGAGTCTCTGGGGGCGGCGGGCCCTCTCTGGCTGGGTCTGCAGAGCCTTCGGGGGGTTGGGGGGTAGAGGGGGGAGACGGGGCCACCGGACCCCGCGCAGAAGCTCTGGGAGGGGCGCTGGTGGGAGGGGAGGCGCTCAGCAGGCCCCCGGAGCCTGGCTTCGGAAGACAAGCTCCTGCTGTGCCCGGGCCAGGCAGCTGGGGTGCAGGATGGGGTCCCCTCCTCCACCGCAGCCACCCCCGCCCGGAACCCTTACCTGCGCTTCGTGCCCTGGGGCTCGGCGCTCCTGTGCCCGGGACCAGGTGGGGGTCGCTGCGCGCACCGTCCCGACACCCCGCCGCGAGGCGCCCGCGCACGTCTCCGCGCTCCAGGTGGGGCTCCGGGGGGTCGGGTCGGGCCGGCTCCGGGGAGCGCCAAGGAGCCCGCGCCCTTCCGGTGGCGCTGGCGGGAGGCAGCGCGGGGCGCCCACTGCCCAGGGCCCGCGCGGCGAGGGGCGCGCGGCGGGACCCGACGGCGGAGCGGGGCGGCTGGGCCAGGGGGCGCTGCAGGCGCGCGGGGAGCGCGGGGAGCACCTGGAGCTCCCGCGCGGGAAGGCGGGGACCGGGCGCTCCCGCGAGCCCCGCCCGCATCGCCTCTCGGGCTTGTGGCTCCGCCTCCGGCCAAGATGCGGGCTTGGGCATCGGTTTTCCGTTGGCCCTGGCGTACCTGGCTGTCCACTCGTTGGCCTTGCGCGGTCACAAGCGGACTTTTGGTCCATAGGCCTGCTCAAGTCCAGAAAGCGCGCCCCATTTTTAAAGTTTAAGCGCCACAAAGCGAAATCGCGCCCGGAGCCGGGCACAGTGGCTCCGGGAGAGTTGGCACTCACTCCCTAACCGGTGCCGCCATGGTGCGGCCTGTAGGCTTCCCACGCGCACAGAAAGCCTCAGTGCACGGCGCGTGTGCATGGCCCGCAAGACAATGCGAGCGAGCGAGCTGAGAAAGCACACCCATTGCACATCGGCGATCACCGCTGTGAATACCACGGGGTGTGTTCTTCCAGTCTTTCTACTTACGCTAGTGGCCCGGTGCACCAAGTTCGTGCACACTGAAAGGGGGGATTCGTTAGGAAATAATATTGCTCTTTGCCCTTTCTCTATAATGGAAGTGTCAGAGATGAAAGGAAATTCGTGAAATGTATATGAAAACCTTCCTCCTGTCAGAGTCTGGGGCACACTATGGGACCCAGAGTCAAGTCCCTGCCCACCCACCTGCACCTCAAAATCATGTGAGACCCAGACCCAGCCGCCCCCTCATTGGACTAGATCCAGACCCAGCCAGTGCCACCCCTGTCAAGTCCCGCCTTAGATCCCATGGCCCAGCACCAGGTTTGGGAGTGGGGGGGGGGGGTCTGGCCTGAGTTCCCCCAACCCAGCACTGAGGGTGTACCTTGAGGTTCCCTGTCAAGCCCTGCCAGGTTGGGGACTGGTCCTGAGGTCCCCTGTCAAGCCCACCTGGTGGGGGACGTGGCCTGAGGTCCTCTGGCCTGGCACTGGGGCGGGAGATTTGGTCTGAGGTCCCCTATCAAGTTTCACAGGGGTGGGGAAGGGTGTAGCCTCAGATCCCTGCTGATTGCTCCTTAAGGCTCCTTATGGGAAGTTGGCCTCAGCTGTGGGGGCAGCCATCTTTGTGATGGAGTGATATCAATTAGCATATTCCCTCTTTATTAGATAGGAGGATAACATCTTGAACATCTGTTTTGTAGACCCTATTTAATGTCCTAATGTACTATTGTTGGACATTCACTTTTAATTTTAATCATGCAACTGGCTATTTGTGCTTACTCAATTACTCAGAAGGCCAGAAGGTCAATTTGTAGGCTATGAGTATGTGCAATTTAAGATTTTTATGTGTACTATCAAATACCCTCCAAGAAAATGGACCTGTTTCTTTCTCTCATGCCCTCCCCATTATTCTTGGGTCCCGGGTTCTGTTCTGATCAAGGGCACATATCTTGGTTGCAGGCTCCTCCCCAGCCAGGGCCCTGGTCAGGGCTCATGCAGGAGGCAACCAATTGATGTGTTTCTCTCTGCCTTTCCCTCCCTCTCACACTCTCCCTAAAAATCAATGGGAAAAATATCCTCGGGTGAGGATTCACACACACACACACACACACACACACACACACTCAGTGAATTCACTCATGAATTTCCCTGTGTGGCATGTCTCAATAGTAACCCGCAAGGCGTGCAGATGACTAGATTCCATGCGGAGGTCAGAGGAGACACCAGTGCAGAGGAAGGGCCACTGCTTAGGAGACAGGGAGGTCTGGGCTGCTGCTGGCTCTGCGGAAAAGATGCTTCCCTCTCCTCCGCTCAGTTCCCTGCCTATAAAGTGAAAGGCCGATGGGCTCCCATCGAGGAAAGCCCAGTTCAAAGTGTTTGCATCCAGTCCTCCCATGATGAAGGCAAGGAGGAGCATATATGCAAAAGTCCAAAGGGGGTACAACACAGGGGCAAAAGGGGTGCATTTCCAGACCCCTCTTGTTGAGAAATGGAAGAACAGGAAATAATGAACCTTACATGGCAAAGAAACCATCCCAGAGCATACAAAGGGCCTCATTCCAAAGTGCCCCCACGGTAGCAAAGTAAGTCAGAGCCAGAATTAGGAGGGGGAAGAAGGGGCTCGAAGTGGAACCCCTGGGGCAGAGCAGGGCACAGACCCACGGCACAGAAACACCGCCACCTCAGAATTGAAGCCCCTTAGGTGTGGGGTAGGTACCAACTGTTCCAAGGCTCCAAGCCCACATACCAATCCGTTACAGTGAGAAGAACTGTGCACAGATCTTGTTGGACATGCTTTTGGGAAATGTGATGTTTTCTGGCTGAATCAGGTACACGTGGAATGTCTGCGAGGGAGGCAAAGGCTTGGGTGACGTAAGTTAGTCATCCACTCAACACCCCAAACTGCGTAAGCAACTCTACTTCAAACTGTTCTTGCTTCCACGTGTTACCTATAGTTCTCATGCGCAGGTGAATGTATTTCCAGAGGATCCTGCTCACCCCTGGAGGCGGCGGAGCGGGCTTCTTACAGTGACACAATCCCGGTCCCTCACTTCCTGGCAGTCTCACATCCCAAGAGGTGGGCACCTCCTCCGCAAAAGGTTATCAACCCAGGGTCTCCAGGGAAAAGGAAAGCACAGGAAGATGCCCGAGGCTGGGCGGCTAAAGCCTTAGATGAAACCAAGGTTAGCAGGTTATCGGAAAGCTAATGGCTAGATTCCAGAACCTTCCCAGGGAAGTCAGACCGGGAACTTGCGCAAGGTTCAGGGCCATGGGAAAGGTGTTAGTTCTTTGTGTTTGCCTCCCACACCCCCACCGGGGCGGATGGCAGCCTGGAACGGAAGCTCCCCGATTCCAGCAAGCAGTCATCCTGCTGCTCCTCCTTAGCTCCTGTTTGGAGCCATAGGCTACCTTCCAACTCATTTTATTTTATTTTTTAAAAATATATTTTATTGACTTTTTACAGAGGAAGGGAGAGGGATAGAAACATCCATGAGAGAGAGACATCGATCAGCTGCCTCCTGCAAGCCCCCTACTGGGAATGTGCCTGCAACCAAGGTACATGCCCTTGACCAAAATCGAACCTGGGACCTTTCAGTCTGTTGGCCGATGCTCTATCCACTGAGCCAAACCTGTTTTGGCCCAACTGCTTTTATCTGAAAACAAAACAACAAAAACCCCACCCTTCAGAAGCCTTTGTTTCTCAAGCAACCACTGCAGAGGCCAGACTGCCTGCAGAACCGCCCGCACAGTGAGATCAGCTTGCCCAGGCCAGGCCCTGTGTGGATGAGCGCACCAGTCACAGGAGTGGTTCATGGTTCACTGCCAGCCTCAGCGCTCAGCCTCTCCTGGAACTGGGCAGCGTAGGGCCCTGCTGGTAAGCATCCTCACAGAACTGGTTTCTGGAGTTCACATTATGAAGCAAGAGGGCTTGATTTCAAACACAAGTCCTCCTCCTTCCCAATGCTGAGCCTTTTACATTCCAGGCTGCCCCAGCAAAAGAATTCTACCAGAAGGAAAGGCATAATTAAGGGCTTTCCTCAAGGATTAAACAGGGAAAAGCCATTCTGTTCCCTGTTTTAATCCTTGACGGAAATCTCTCCCCTGGCAAAAGAAATCCGATTTGTCTCAATATTTACATGGTCTCAGCTCTCATCTACTTCTGACTGAACTAGGTGTTACGAGGGACAGGCAGGTGTGATGGGCCATCCCTGGTCCTAAAGAACAATAAATACAGCACCTACCGCCTTGTCAGACACATAGCTAGGGCTCAGGAAATACTTGAAATAATGTTAACTAAAATAGGAAAGTCTTAAGCCGACTCAGAAATAAGACCTGGTGGTCTGGCGTGTTAATAGGTGGATTAAACTAGCACACGTTTATTTGTGAGGCCAGTGCTACAGATCACATCAGTTCCTTTCGGGGAACAAGGCACACAACCACCAAATGACAGTGAACTCCAAGCAGTTAGAACTGTTTGAATTGCAGTTTCCAGGAGCACATAATACCTGGGAACCTGATGAATTCTGACTTGGGTTTTTTATGTGGTGTTTGACTTGCTTCCCTGACTTTCCAGAATAAAAAGGCAAATTTTGTGATGCTATGGTTTTCACTTGCACTTTCACTGTGGCTGGAATTGAACACACTATGAACAAATTAAGCACCTAGTGCTCCTACTATATGCAAATAAGAAAAGAAAGTTAGCAAAATGCTGGCAATAGAACATGAGGAATCTGCAAAATGGAAAGATTTTATAGGGCAAAGCAGCATAAATTTTTATATAATGGGAGCACACCAATGTTTGAACAACTCTTTACATGAGGAAAAATTCCACTGAATCTAACAGATTAGCTGACACACATTATCAGTAAAAAGAACAATTAAAAAAGTCTGCTAAGTTTCTCTTTGAGTTGGTGAAAAATCTCCTGAGGTTGTCATAGGCTGCTACTTAAAATCATGAAAATTCTGCCGAGGCCAGTTTGGCTCAGTGGATAGAGCGCTGGCCTGTGGACTGAAGGGTCCCGGGTTCGGTTCCGGTCAGGGGCATGTACCTTGGTTGCGGGCACATCTCCAGTGGGGCGCAGGCGGGAGGCAGCTGATCGATGTCTCTCTCTCATCGATGTTTCTGACTCTCTATCCCTCTTCCTTCCTCTCTGTAAAAAATCAATAAAATATTTTTAAAAAATCATGAAAATTCTGACAGAAACTCAGGACTGGCAGAAAAGTCAGCTGGCCATAATTCTGCACATGTGAGTTTAGAAGAATTTAATACCATGTGCTTCTAATTTAGCTTAAATTGTCCCCTGCATTTGTGCTTCAGAAAATGGCAAGTAGAACGGCAAATTCTATCTATAACAAAAATCTAAGTGGCTACATGATGGCTGGCGAGAGCAGAAAGAGAACCTTCCTCCCCAGCTGGAGTGGTCCAGAGCCCGAGGACAGACTGCGCCCAAAGGCCACAGGAGGAGCGAGCACGTCGCGATGGAGAGCAGCGGGTGACCTCAGCATGCAAAGAAAAGAGGAGCAAGAATGGAGCAACAACAAACCGAAGAACATTTATTATGTGCAAGAGACAGATGATGACAGGGACATTTTATTGTAAAATACTTCAAACATACATAAAAGTCCAAAAAGTAATAAAGCTCATGTACCCACCAACTAGACTTATCCAGTATTAACAGGGAGCCATATTTTCTTCGGTACCTTCATGTAATAAAAAGTTATATGTACAGTAGGAAGCCCCATGTATCCCTTCCTGAGATTTCTGTGAATTTGGTACAGATCTTCTCTGCCAGGCTCATATGGTTGGAAGGAAGAACTTGGGAAAAGAAAACTACTCTGCCTAATAGAAGAGCAGTAAGCAAACAAAAGCGAAGGCATCAAAGGTCCTTAAAGGAAACGCCAAAGAGAAAAGGTTCCGATAACCACACACACAAGATGCTGTCCTTTCTCTCCTAGTCTAGCCTTCACTGTCTCCTCTCTCATAAGTGTTTATTTCCAACAGACTGTTTCTGAAAGAGAAAAAACTATCATTATGCCGTATATAGAAACTTGGTCACCGTGGTTCTTAATTTCTAACTTAAGTACAAGCAAAACAAATATTCACTCTTAACTGAAATTATATATTAAATCAGAACCGCCAGTTAAAAAATTAACCACCAGAACAGTGTAATGTGTTAATTATAGTGTTTGTACTTCCCCTTCACAAACATAAAATATAGCTGTTTAGACTCCCCTTTAACTATAAAAATATTTTATATTAACTTGTATGCTGAAGTACGTATTTATCACTTTTGAGCAAAAGGTTAGTTTTATGTTCTCAACTTCACATCACTCCTACAATTACTAACAAAACAAATTTCTCCAGAGATGATGAAATAAAAATTAAAACACATTTTCTTTATCTCTAAGAGGAATGACTTAAAGTACTAAATATTCAACTACATTTTCACTAGAATGAAGGAAATGTACTTAAGTAAACCATGTATGTGATTTTTTTCTAGTAATATAACCGTAGTTCCATGCACTTCAGATTGATGGGACCTAAAAAGATATTGTAGCACAGCAGATAGATAAGAAGCAGGGGGCAGTAGAGAGAAGTCAGCTTTGGGTCAGACCTACTTCCCAAGCTGTGTGATTTTGGGCAACCATTTAACCTCTCTGAGCCTCAGCCTCCTCACCTATAAAATGGGGTCGTACTTTCTTTTCCAGGGTGCTGTGAAGATGAACTATGGGATTAGATGTAAAAGTCCCTTTTAAATAAAGCACCACTCAAATATATGGTATTATAGTGTATTCAAATGTAGATAGAATATGTATTTATTCCCACAGAAGAAAAGTCAATTCAACTACTATGCTTTAAATCAAGTGGGTTTTTCTTAAAGTAATGTCTCCAATCTATTCAGAAAATACAGGTTTCATCTGAAGTTGTGTGTATAAGCACTCTTTGCAATCTTTAGAAAAAAGCCTATTATACAAATGAAAGTAACAGAGCATGCAAGTTCATCAACTTGACTGGCACTAGCACTAAATTCCAGAAGTTCCTGTCTTTGCATGTTCCTTAATCTAGGAAATTAAAAGTATCATTAATGATTTTAAACCCAAGTACACACAAAACAGTCAGTATTACAATTCAATACCTGAAAAAACACTGAAAGTTGTCATTGCAATTGTAAGTCAGCATTTGTTAAAAACAAACCAAAACTTGTAAAGGAAATAAGTCATGAGAATCAAAACTGTTGATCTTGCATTAATAACATTTACCCTAGAACTTGGCTATGCTTTCTTAAAAACAAAACAACAGTACAGAGAATGTTTGAGCCCAGCAGTTTCCTACTGGAGGATTGTCACGCCCACAGAGACCCACAAAGACTGTTTTTGCAAAAGGTCTGATATAAATTACATTTCACCCAACAAGAGTGCACACATTAAAATAGTCAAAGATCCTTTGCTTTTGGCTGGGATTGTATCTCTTTGAGTTAAGTAATAAGGACAACTTCCAACTGGCTGTTTACTGATCACACGTTATTTCTGAGGACTATTTTAGAACAAAGCATCCCAGGTAGTAACGGGATAACAGCAGAGGAACTACTGTTTAAAACTCACCAATTTTGTCTTTTAACCACTAGATCGCCACAGCCAAAAGAAAAGTTTTGTTTTCAAATGCAATATACCATCAGTGCAGCCCATTTTCCATTCTTGACCCCTTGGGACCTCCTCACAAAAAGTGCTCAACATCCTGGCCGGTGTAGCTCAGTGGTTGAGCATCGACCTAGGAACCAAGAAGTCACTGGTTTGATTCCTGGTCAAAGCATATGCCTAGGTGCGGGGTCAATCCCCTGTGGGGAGTGTGCAGGAGGCAGCAGATCCATATTTCTCTCTCATCAATGTTTCCATCTCTCTATCCCTCTCCCTTCCTCTATCTCTAAAAATCAGTAAAAACTTACTTTTTTTAAAAAAGGCTAAACACTGTTATAGCAATGCACACAAGTGAGAGATAATCTCACATCTAGACACAAAGCATTTCGGGCTACGCTTTTACATCACAGGAATTATTACGAGTCCCTCCACATGTCACCACGAACACTCCCCCAAATCAAACAACAGTAGGAAAGTTTGCTGCAACCTGAACACATATCCCTGGGCTCAGTTCCCTTGGCAGTGTCAAAGGAAGATTGCCCAATAAAACTTAGGGAAACAGCCAAAACATTAAAACCAGGTCTTGGATCATTAGCTCACAAAATAAAGTACAGCCTCGCAGAGAGTGTACTGAGAACAGGACTGCAGGTGTCCGACTGCTGGTTACAGAGGTGGCAAAAACAGCAAATTTTACTTACTTAACTTCTTAACAACTTTTTCATTTCAATAAATTTATTTTGATTGGTTGGATTGTTTAAGAGGAAGAGAAGAATTTGTTCATGTTTTTCAACCTACGGGTGAAAAAAAACAGTAGCGTTTAATTTCTCAAAACGTTAAAAGGGTAATTTCACTTAAAGAAAACTTTACCCACTTGTTTCTGTAATTCTGAACAGCAGCAATTCATCCTGTTCGTCTTTTCTAGAAGCAAATGCAGAAAGTCATTAGGTCACATGCATGCAATATAAATAACAAAAATCCTAAAGTCTGAACATATACAGATCTGCGCCTCCCCAGCCATGGGTTCCAACCACAAACACCTGATCAATTAACTTCTTAAAAAATATGTATATATATTTCTTTATTGATTTCAGAGAGGAAGGAAAAGGTAGAGAGAGATAGAAACATCAATGATGAGAGAGAATCATTGATCGGCTGTCTCCTGTACACCCACCACTGGGGATCGAGTCCCCAACCCGGGCATGTGCCCTTGGCCAGAATTGAACCTGGGACCCTTCAGTCCCCAGACCGATGCTCTATCCACTGAGCAAACCTGGCTAGGGCTGATAAGTTAACTTTTTGTTTGGGCTTCCATGATATCTCAACTGTGTCCAGGGATTTTACCAAATTAATACCCACGTCTCCAAGGTTTTAGGTCTTCTGCCTCTCCTATATGGGGTATCTCTTTTTGGCTGAGGCAGGCCTATCACAAGATCCAATCTAAAAACGTGGGCGTTTTTCACTTTCACCAGGATCAGAAGTAAACTGGAAGTAGCTTTGAATGCCTGCCATTTCTAACGTTCTTAGCATCAATTCCATGGACAATGCCGCTGAGCCTGATCTAAGGACAGTCCGGACTGGACGGCCTGCTTCCATCCAGGGCGGTCCTCGAGGTGGCTGGTGGCAGGACCTGGAGCCCTAGCACGAGGCTCACAGAGGAGGAGGGGAAGGTAGCCACAGGGAGGACGGAAAGATGAGTTCAACTAAATTGACAACTGTATTCTTAATTACACTTACATTTGCTATTACACTTGGGAAAAATACCTTTATTTAGAGCATGTTGCTTTTTAGACGTGATGTTTCTTGCCAGACCATACATCACCAGCTTGTCAGTCAGACTGACAGCACCGTTCTCAGAGCTTTTCTCAACCGACACGGTATGCACATTCTTAGTGATTCCTTTTACAGAAAGCGTTACGTTCTGATTCAACATGAAGTTTTTCAGTAATTCTATTACTAGTTGAGAACAGCTTCCATTCAATTCCATTAGTCCTGAAAAAAAAATTACCTATTAGAGGTCATCTTCAAGTCCCTTTAAAAAGGTAGTATTTAGATAAATTATCTGAGGATAGTAAGAAAAAGGCTCATGGATTTTAGCTAGGTTTAGGTATGCTTTGATGTACTACTGCTATTCGCTGCATTAAAAAAATAAAACAAGTACTCATTGATCCCTGTTGTGTGTCAAGCAGTAATCTAGGTCTGGAGGGTCCAAACTGACCAATGGTTGCCTCTGTGGACATATATTCACATGGGAGAAGAAAACAGTAACAGTCTCCCAACTCTCTGGGTCAAAACCAAAGTGTGTTATCAGCGGGGACCTCCAGGTAAAGAAATCTAGAGTAGGTAAAAGTCTACTGTAACACTTCAGCACACTTTACACAAAGTCCAAGAGAAGAGTTGAAAATATACAGGTAATACTATGGGCAGTGTCATCTGAATGTCTCTGAAGACAGAGCGGTGACACAGCAGGAAGACCTCCGACAAGGGCAGTCAGGTGACCCCCAATCATCCTGGCCCTGCGACTTCCTAATTTTGCAACTTGGGGCAAAACCATGTCTGAACCTGGACACTATGAAACCATCTGTAAAACAAAGATGGCCCAACTCAAAACAGTTTTTGTGAGAATGAAAGAGTAAAGGAGGTTTCTTTGTAAACTCTGCTTGATATTTAGAAATCGTGGCAGTTACCTGAAATACCCATTTGATTCAGACTTACTAGTAGAGCTATAGAACTAATGGGAAAAAGCCACAACCCAGAGACACCCAAATTGGAAAGGGACTTGCCTACCTTCGAAGGAACATTTAATAATTTGGAAAGGAAGTTCCAGGTGGCTGGCAGAGATTGGCTGCACTCTGCCAAGAGGCAGGGTTTCCACGTTTCCGTAGTCCGCATAGATCACCTTTACCTCCGCCTCCGACACCCCCAGAACAACAGCGCGGTACCACAGATCATCGCCTGAAAACACAAGGTGATTTTTCAAACATGAGAGAGAACAGAAAATCCATCTTACGTGCACCTTTTATCAGCTTCCGGAGGATGGAATATACCCAAATATCAGAGTAAATCAAAAGTAAGGGATTCCAAAAACAAGGGATCCCGATGACTGCAGGGAGACCTAGCCAACAAGGTGGGTGGGGAGAAGTCCAAGAAACAAAGGCGGGTGGTGCTGAAACAACTCCCAGCATGACGGGAAGGAAAATTCCTGGGTGATGGCTCAGGTCTGGAGGGCAAGCTGTCTACAAAGGAGTAGTTCAGAAGGTTAAAGACGCCTCGAATACAATAAAAGCTGATAAAAGTACATTACGTGTTTATTGATGTACTAATGCAGAGAACTGGAGGTAATTAGTGAAGTAATATCTATTTATATAGATAGCCTATTAAAAATTTTGTAGGTGTTACTGAACACTAGTAACAACAAAAAAACACTACAAAATAGAAATATAATTATAGTACACCACATGGCTAGCTGTGAATAGTGTTTATACAACACTACTAGAGTAATAAAGAATACTTAACCTAACCAAAAATTACCACAGTTTCTCAAACTTAATTCATTCTGGAAGGCTATTCGAGAAGCGATCTGTTCAAAAACTGAATCATTTTCCCCCCATTAGAAATAATGTAAATTGAATTAATCTATTCCAGACCCCCAAATGATTCCCTATTTTAACTTTTCTGATATACATGTCTAATGTACTGTTTAATTAATAAACACCTATTGATCCACCATATAGAGTATTATTATCTAGAGCTTGTTATCTAGAAGTACTGACAGATTTTTAAATCTCTACCTACCCTTGCCTAAGTATAACTGTGGGTATGGAACAGAAAAGCTGAACCACCCCAATATTTGAATTAAACCCATGACCTTTTCTTTAACTTCTCTGTCTACCCAAATGAAACGTGCATCTTAATAACCAGATCCACATCACCTCCTGTGAGAGAGAACAGACAAGTTCTGTCCCTACAAGGTCTTACTTGTGTACTGGGCGCAGCACGCATCTCCCGCTCTTGGTCTGTAGGATGGTCGCCTCGTCTGAGCATTGCAATATACTAACAATTCAGTTGTCAATACATACAGTTTTTCCTGATCTTCTAAAATACATAAAAACAATCTTTTGTGAAAAAATGCTCAATACTATTACTATAGTATGCAAAACAATGTTAAATCTAATCACACACACACAAAAAAACCCAAACCTCTGTATTTAAATATACATTTATTTTTAAAAAATAAACCCTATTGGTCATCTTGTGCCGAAGGGATGCAATACTGGGACTGGGAGAGGGCAAGAAGGAAGCCTGTGGAGACTAATGTCTTGCTTGGGTTGCTATACTAGGGTGTTCACACTTATGAAAAATTAAGTTGTATTTTTATAATTGTTTGGTGTGCTTTGCAGTGAGTGTGTTATATAGGAATACCTGATTCTATAGCGCTTCAGTTATTGTGTATTTTACAAATTGAAGATAAGACCCTCCACCAGCAAAAAGCTTACAACTTGTTAAAGGCTCAGATGACAGCATTTTTTTTTTTAGCAATAAAGTATTTTTCTAGTCCCCAGGCCGACGCTCCATCCACTGAGCCAAACCGGTTTCGGCTAAAGTATTTTTCAATTAAGATATATACATTATCTTTTTAGAAATAAAGCTATTGAATGTTTTAAATAGACTACAGTATAGTATAAATAATATTTTTATATGCATTGGGAAGCAAAGTCCGTGCAACTTGCCTTAGGACTATATTCGCTTTATTGCAGTGATCTGGAGTTGAACTGCATCATCTCTGAGATATGCCTCCAGTTAATAAAAGAAATACTTCCAATTTGTCATACTACTAGTATATGTTATCAGGATTGAATAATCCTAAACCCTTGCTTTCTACTCTACAGATGAAAGATAATTAGTTGTAATATTAGAGATAAATTTAAGTAGTTATTGGTATCGCAATTCTAGGTCTGACAATTTGAAAGCAAGGTTTATTTTCTTCAGCCTTTAAGTACCTACAAATTATTTTGAATAGCCTCCACCCAACTTGCACTAACTCACCTTCTACACTATAAGGATACTCTCAACACTGACAAGAAGCCTTAATTGTAAACTTCCATGAAACAAAAAAAGGAAAATTAAAAATACTTATATGCTACTCTTCTTCATGATTAGGTCCAGTTTAAACTGTTCTCTACGTTTCTAAAGGTAACACTATGATTACAGACAGAATACAAAGTACTCTTTGAATATAAAAACGTTTTGTTTCAAATTCTTAAATGGCCCTGGCCGATGTGGTTCAGTGGTTAGAGAGTCAGCCTGCTGAGCAAAGGGTCACAGGTTTGATGACCTCAGTTGCAGGTTCAATCCTGGGCCCCAGTTGAGGCACAAGCAGGAGGCAACCAATCGATGTGTCTCTCTCATATCCATGTTTCCGTTTCTTTCTCTTCCTTCCTCTCTTTCTCTCTGTCTCTGTCTCTCTGTCTCTCTCTGCCCCAGATCCACCTCTCCCTCTCTTCTACTCTAAAACATTCAATGGAAAAAATATCCTCAGGTGAGAATTTAAAAAAAAAAAAATTCTCTTAAATGGCTGTTGAACATTAACTTGGTAAACACAACTGATCACAATGCATTTAAACAAGAAGTTATACAGTAATCAAGACATTGTTTTGTTATACAAAGCTGTAGATTATCAAAACTAGGTTGAACAGGTGCTGAATGCAGAGCATTCTATTTATGTTCACACTTGTGCTTTTATTCGTAAATCTGCCTGAAGTACTAATAAGCAATTCTTCCTTAAAACCTTGAGTAAGACAAAATCATTACCCTCCTCCTCCCCATTTCCTCATGAGTTCAGATAAGCACTTTCATTGTACAGTTAAGAAGGTTAGCATAAATGGGTCTCAAATTTTAATTTCTTACCTGGCATGTCATTCGGCAGAGCATAAAATAAGTTTGGGTTTATGATTTCTAATATGCTGGCTTGTACAGTTTTATCAACCGGCAATTCTATTGTCCTCCACTGCTGAGCTAAAGAGATGGCTGAAAACATACCAAACACAGGTCTCCATGAAACACGTCCAATTCAGTATTCTTTCCCAGTAATGTCTTTATTCACTCAGTTTTTTTCATCAACATTCCCCAATTCCCAAAATAAGTATCTGTATTTCCACAAAACAATCTATTTAATTTGAGGGATTTTATAGGTGTTACAAAAAAAAATGCAATCTGTAATGAGAACCCTTGAACCACTGCACTCCAATAGTACAGTATTGTGTTTCTGTAATATATTTCCACCTTAGTATATTATCACTCTTAAAATGTCTTCAAACATGAAGGGATATTGTATGATGCAAGTTTACCTAATAAGTAACTACATTAAAAATGAGTAGAGTGTTTGCTGAATAAGACCATCATGTTTCAATAAATTAATATTAAATTAACTTCAACTAGAGGCCTGATGCATGAAATTCATCAAAGTAGGCCTTCCTTTCCCTGGCTGCCTGCACAGCTTCCCTTGCAGCCCCAGCTTCGTCCAGAAGGATGTCCGGTCAAATTAGCATATTAAGCTTTTACTATTATAGATAGCCTATTATAAATCTATATTAATCTATCTCCACAAAGCATATTTCTACAGGAAAATTGTATCATTCAGATTAGAAAAATTTTCATAGCCTATGAAAACAAAGGATAACACAAATTTAAATAACAAATAAATGGCTTAAAAATGTTACCTTGATACCCTGAGGTTTCAATCTGAGGATCATGTTTATTGACAGGTCTGTTCGTTGCACAGTCTTTTTGTGGTGAACTGGCTTTTACAACCAGATGCTCCTCAATGAGAATATCACTGATTATTCTGGGGTAACAAGTGGAGAGGTCGGTGAGTTCCAGTCCCACTCCGTTTTCAGAGATTTCAACCACTCGGGCTTGGAGTTTTATCCCTGCCACGCACATCTGAAACTTTGCTATGGCTTCCTTAGTCCAGTGTTTGTTTCTAGGCTGTATATCTGGCAAACATGTACAGAACAGCATTAAAAACAATTCTGTGCCCACCTGCATTTTTTTCTTTATTAAGGTATTACATATGTGTCCTTATTCACCTTTGCCTCCCACCGCCACTCATGCCCTCACCCCCCTGGTGTCTTTGCCCATTGGTTAGGCTCACTAGCATATGCCACGCTGTATTTTTGCTTCAGGTCAGCAATATTGAATATCTTTTTCCAATACTCAATTCTGTAACTACACACCCTGCCATGTCTGATTTACCAATGATACATTTGCAAATTTACCACTCAGGATCTTTCCTTACTTTCCTCCTAATGTGTCTTACCTGGCATTTTCCCAATTGGCAAAAATAGAATTATTGTTTCTTAACTTTTTAAAAAGTATATTTTTATTGATTTCAGAGAGGAAGGGAGAGGGAAAGAGAGAGAAACATCAATGATGAGAGAGAATCATTGATCGGCTGCCTCTGGCACACCCCACACTGGGGATCAAGCCCACAACCCAGGCATATGCCCTTAACCAGAATTGAACCTGGGATCCTTCAGTCCTCAGGCCAATGCTCTATCCACTGAGCCAAACCAGCTAGGGCTATTATTTCTTTTAGAAGCCATATTTCTGTTCTGTTACAAACAATGATGAGTGACCAATTACACTGGCAAAAAAAAAAAAAAAGTCAACCACAAAATTCACCTTTGTGAACAGTTTTCTAATAATTTCAAAATGTCATTTTAAACTACTTAGCAAAAAAATTCTTTTTCTTTGCTAATTTTGGTTTATACCCTATTCTTAACAGTGATTCTCAAACTTCAGTGTCCATCTGGATAACGTAGAGGGCTTGTTAAAACAGATTTAGGGACTCCACCCAAGAGTTTCCAATTTAGCAGCAGGTCTTGAGTGGGGAATGAGAATTTGCATTTTTAAGTTCTCATGTTGCTACATCTGGTTTGGGGGCCACATATTAAGAAACACTGACATAAAATGTGTTAATTAAAAACAATAATCTGAAACATACTTAGTGTAAGTTAAGTAGAAAGAAAACAGATAAGCAAAAGAACAAATGAAAAGCATCTATGCTTCCAAACAGACGACTGTTAATATTCTGGTATCCAACCTTCCACAGTTTTAAGGGAAATACACACATGAACATATATACTCACTTCTTTTTTAAATAAATGTTTATAATAACTATTATGGCTATAACAGTGCCCAGGCACTCTGAAGTGCTTTTTATACTTTTACTAGGAGCCTGGTGCATGAAATCCATGCACACGAAAAGGTAATTAAGTAGAGGAAATATTTTAATATTGCTGTTTTCCCTTTCTCCATAATAGAAGTGTGAGAGGTGAAAGAAAATTAGTAAAAGGTCTATGAAAATCTCCCTCCTGTGAGTCTGGGTGGGACCCAGAGTCAAGGCCCCATCCACCCGCGCCTCAAAATCGCGCAAGACCCAGACCTAGCTGGCCCCACCCCCATCAAACCCGGCAGGGCAGGGGGCGCAGCCTCAGGTCCCACATCAAGCCCTGCCAGGCTGGGGGCGTGGCATATTATCTCTTTATTATAGAGAATCTCTTTGAGGTACTGTTACTGTGCAGGGGAGGAAATGAGAGCACAGCATTTAAACAGTTCAGTTGAGGTCTCATGGCTGGGAGGGAGCAGAGTTGGTCCCAGAGTCTATCCTCTTAGTTACAGTGCTATGCTGCATCTCCTTATAAGTGCTATGCTGCTTTCTTCACTTACATCATGAACAATTCTTCTATCAATGACATACATTTAACTTCCTTTTAATGCCTATGTAGAAACAAACAGTAAAATAGGATCTTCTGAGTGCCAGAACCTGTTCTGAACATTCCTTTAATCCTCATTACAACCCCATGAGCCAGAGACTACCATTACCCATTGTATGAAGCATCATTTAACCCATCTTCTCTTATTTTTTAGGTTGACTTGCTTTTATTAACAGTGGTAGAATGAGTTTCCTTGTAGGTGAACTTTGTAGAATTCCAGGATTAGTTCTTTGGAATAAATTATTGGAAGCAAAATACACTCATGAGAAGACATCCATTTTCCCACCCATCACAGTACAGAAAAGCAGCTGCGTCTCTAACATCAAAGGCAGTCTGGCCAGTATCTTTAAAAATACATTTTGAAATTTTACATTACAAAGATCTTCTAACTTACACAAAATACTAAAATGATAGATATTAATACTTAGATGTTTATGCACTCTAAGTATTAGGAGACAGTAGAGAAATTTTCTTATTCTACATCATACCTACTAACCAACATTGTATCCCTTGAAATGGAAGGGTTAAAAATTGAGAGGGGATCATTTGGAGTTCATCTGCAGTAACTTCTTCAATGTTTCCATAATCCACAAAATGTACTTTAATGTTTCCATTTGGCACAATTTCCTTGACTAAAGCACGATACCATCTGCCATCACCTAGGTTTAACACAAAGTTTATAACATGGAAGTTGTATCTTGAAAAAGACATCATTTGTCTGGCAGCTAATAAACCTGCTCTCTTCCACAGATGATGCCTTTAGCTTTCATTCACTACAAGAATACTCAAAATCAATTTTTAGAATAAATTTTTACAGCACCACACTTTTCCATCTGATATAAAGATTTCATTCATCCTTAAATTATCAGAATGTAAAGGTAAATGTAAGCATGTCTGTCAATCTGGAAGACTTAAAATACTCTCACTACTACTGACAGATTATTTTGTTATTGGTAAAGCAATATAAAAAGTAAATAGAAAAAGTCTTGCAATGAATTTAAGATATCTCATTAAATTTATCTTCAAAATAAATAAGTACAGGGTGACCAGAAAAAAAAACAATAAATCCAGAGTGGACAGGTTTTGGTATTATCAGAACTTATTTTGGTATTATCAGAAATTTTGGAAAGAAAAGCACTTAACTAAATTTAAGTATGAAAGTATCATTTGGAAGTTCCTGGTCAAAGAGAGAAGAAAAAACATCTTAAGCATTCACTTAATGTCAAGTGTGAAAAATATCTGCTTAAATATCAGAAAGAAAATAGACATTAAAAATAAGGGTTGATGAAACCCATATAATTTTATTAAACAATGTCACCCCAATATATTTAATAAAAATTTAAATTAAAAAAAGGGGTTGAATGTCAAGAAACAAAAGGTTCTGGTAAAGTCAAGACTGCACCAACTGCAACTTACTTACCTGAAAAAAAAGCACAACAAGGCTGCCCTATTTCTGCCTTAAAGTCATTGGACAACTTCTGCTGGCAAAGTTCTGCTAGTGATTTGTTCAAATCATTGAGTTTCTTTAAAGCTGAAAATACAATACACATGCAGCATTGAATATTTATTTAAAATGCAAAATATAGATTTTTCTTTAAAGCTAAAAAATGTTTAATCATACAATCTCAGGTATATCCCCAAACAACTATTAAGTACACCAAAATGCTTTTCCTTTTTCATTAAAAATTGGGCAAATTTGCCAATCAATGATTCTCTCTCATCACTGATGTTTCTCTCTTTCTCCCTCTCTCTTCCTCTCTGAAATCAATAAAAATATATTGATTATATATTTTTATATTATGTATAAAATAGATTAAATAAATAAATAAATAAATAAAAAATAACTGGGCACATTTTAAGTCATTATTTAGTTAATCTTCCCAGTAAACCCCATGCCAACGATTTACTGAGCACAGTGACAAGACTAGGGCATTGTCATCAGTATACAGCAGCAAGATGTTCACTACAGAGGAAGCTCAGTGAGGTATGCTCAGGAACTCTCTGTACCTTCATTGCAGCTTTTCTGTAAATCTCAATTGTTCCACAATAGAAAGTGTATTAGAAAAAGTAGAGAGAAAACACTATGTGAACTGATATCCAAGGTAGAATGAGAGAAGAAAGCAAACTGCAAAAATAATAAACAGACAGTACTTTCTCATTTATGCCTACATAAAAGGAATATGTACACTTATAAAAGCAAATGTTTAGAGTATGTACTTCCAAAAAGGTACTTAGGAAATTGAGCCCTAGTCAGTTTGGCTCAGTAGATAGGGCGTCGGCCTGCGGACCAAAGGGTCCTGGGTCTGATTCTGGTCAAAGGCAGGTACCTTGGTTGCAGGCTTCTTCTGGTCCAGGCCCTGGTCAGAGTTTGTGCAGGAGGCAACCAATTGGTAGGTGTGCTTCTCTCACATTGATGTTTCTCAGTCTTTCCTTCTCTCTTCCTCTCCCTAAAAATCAATGGAGAAATATCCTCGGGCCAGGATTAACAACAACAAATTTAGAGGAGGAAAATAGAAAACTTACTTTCCTCTACATATTTAAAAAAATTATTTTAGAGAGAGAAAAAGAGAGGAGAGAGAGAGAAAAACACTGATTTTGTTGTTCCACTTATTGATGCATTCATTGGTTTAATATTGTAACCAACTGAGCTACCTGGCCAGGGCTCCACTAAATACTCTTCTAACTTTTGGCGACTGGTGAACTAGAACACTTAAATTGACCACTGTCATATTCACTTTCAGCCTTCATTGACCCAAGCTGAAAATATACATACCCTTTCAGACCTGGGTCACCAACCGGTGGTCTGTGGATCACTGGTGGTCCGTGAGGTCCAAAAGGTTGGAGACCGCTGCTTTAAGATATACACTGAGTGGCCAGATTATTATGATCTCTGAACGTATAATAATCTGGCCCTCGGTGTGTGTGTGTGTGTGTGTGTGTATTAGAGCCCCGGTGCGTGAATTCATGCATGGGTGGGGTCCAGCCAACCTGCCCCGGGGGGGGGGGAGGGACGGGACATGGGCAGTTGGCCAGCCTGATTCCTGGTTAAACTCCTGGTTGAGAGGACAATTTATATATTAGCCTTTTATTATATAGGATATATACTGAGTGGCCAGATTATTATGATCTCTGAATGCATAATAATCTGGCCACTCAGCGTAACTAGTAAGTTCATTCCTAGGAATATAATCAATGGAAACACATGCACATGTAAACTAAATTTGAGAATACTCATATAAATGTTATTTATAGCTCAAAACTAGAAACAGCCCAATATCCAACAATAGAAATAATAAACTGCAGTATATTCATACAGTAGAACACTATGCAGCAACAAAAAAAACAAGCCACAGTTACATATAAAAAAGATGGCTGTTTTAAAAAACAATGTAAAGAAAACTAGCACTTAAGAGTGCATATTGCATCATTCCATTTATATGAAATTCAAAGCCAGAAAAAAACCAACCTATGCTAGTAGAAGGCAGGCTAGTATTTCCTTTTGAAAGAGAGAAGGGGTAGTGATAGGAAGACATGAAGGAAACTTCTGGGTTACTGGCAATACTTTATTACTTGGCCTAGATGTTGGTTATAAAAGTGTTTTGACTTTGTGATAATTTATGTCACACTCTTATTTGTGCACTTATATACATGTTGTATTTCAATGAAACCAACAATTAAATTTAAATTTCAAAACTGAATTTAGGAGACATTTTGTGAAATCTAAACTGGTTTAAATATAAGGACAGATGTTAGAAATAGAAACAAGGGCTTAAACTGGAAATAAAAGGCAACAACGAAGTTTAACCACATCTTTCTTGGAGGTACAAATACCCACTTGGCCCTTCTTGGAAAGAGTATTTTTATCACTCGGTAAACTCATCTTGAGTTATTATCTACACTAATGTATCTGTGAAAAACTACAAATGAGTCAACTTACCATCCTCTTTAAGCACATGACAATAAAATTCTCCAGGACTATGTATCACACAGACCACAACATCTACTGTTTGGTCAATAGTAAGGGCAACCCATGTCCATGCCAATGGATTTAGTTTTGCTTCTACACCCAAGGGAGCTGTGAAAATAAATGAACATTTTATAAAACCAAATGGTCTGAGAAATCTACTTTGGAAGTACTGAGTTTTCAATGATTCTCTTAGTGAATTCATAGGAAAGTTGAGTATTACAATCAACCATTACTACCCTCAGTACATTTCACATTTCAAATTCATTCACATTTTGACTGACCTTCAGCAGCCAGTGACCCATAAAACTTTCAACACATATTCAGTTCCCAAACAACTCTTACATATATTTAGACCAATACTTGATTTTAAAAGACAAGTACTCAACATAATTCTTTAATAGTTTACTGTACTGATTTTAGAGAGAGAAAGGAAGAGAGATAGAGAGATAGAAACATCGATGAGAAATAACAATTGGCTGCCTCCCTCCCTGCACAACCTCTACTGGGGATCGAGCCTACAACCCAGGTATGTGCCCTGACCAGGAATCAAACTGGAGATGTCTTAGTTCATGGTTACACCTTCTACCACCGATCCACACTAACCAGGCAACGTAATTCTTTTTGAACATATGCAAATCTACACATTCACAAAACCATCTGAACTCCAGCCTGAACATTGTCTGATTGGCATTTTACTTACCACTGGCTTCTTTCATGTCACTGAGCTTCTCTAGTCCCTTTTCCCGGACAGTGAAACCTGCATCTATGAGAACTTCAGTAACACTGATGTGAGGTGTCATGGATTTATCTATAAGCTCCACCACGGAACTGTTCTCCAACTTGTCCACCACTTTCACAGTGATCATTGTGTTCTGTACAGTTTTTTTCATTAGACAAATAGCTTCTGGAGTCCAAATTCCTAATGATGGCTTTACTCCTAACAAAGAATGTTTTTAAAGGATGTTAAAATATTTCTTACAGCAAGCACTTAGAAATTCAGCTTCAAATTTCCACAAGGGTAAACTTAAGTAATCTGTGACAAACACTGGAACCAAAAAGTTCCATCTAAGTAGAAAGATTCTCTAAACATGAAAATGAAGGCAAAATTACAAAGAAAAAGCCTGTAAAAACCTTGTAAAAACAACAACAACACATAATTCCACTGATATGAAATGTCCAGGAAAGCAAATCTGTAAAGACAGAAAGCAGATTCCTGGTTTCCTGGGGAGCAAGGATAAACTATACAGTAGGTCCTCGTGTTATGTCAGAGTTCCGTTCTATGGCATGCGTAACGCGATTTTCGCCATAAGTCAGAACTACATCACTCACACGGAACACATACACAGCAGTAATGAAATGAAACAGTAAAAAAGTTTAAAAGAAAGATAACAATTCCTGACCTTTACTTGTGGTAAATAAAAAACATAAAGCACATATGTTCATATGTCAAAATGACAGAACTTTTTTTTATATAAATAAATGGGAGATGGCGACAAACCATGAAATAATGTACGTGGAGTCTGACATAACCCGAGGACTGTCTGTAAACAGGCACAAGAGATCTCATTTGGGTGATGGAAATGTTTTGAAGCAGGGTTACAGTGACAATTATACAACTTGATAAATTTACTAAAAATCACTGAGTTGTATACCTAAGACAGTGGATTTTGTGGTATATATAAATTATGTCTTGATAAGGTTGCTATAAAAATCATAAACGAAAGTATAAGCAATCCAGGAAGAAACACTGGTCCCTTACATGAGATGAAGCATTTGCGGCAACCCCAACATAATGCTTAGTTCATCTATATATATAAAAGCCTAAGCAACCGAATGACCAGTCAACCAGTCGCTATGACATGAACTGACCACCAGGAGGCAGATACTCAATGCAGGAGCTGACTCCTGGTGGTCAGTGTGCTCCCACAGCTAACCGACCCAGTCTGGTGGCCCACCAGCCCGGTGTCAACTACTCCCTCCCTCAGTAGTCCTGCAGGTCCAATCTCCAGGGACCAGGCCAGGCACTGATGGGCATGTGATGCCAGCATGCTCTGGCAGTGCTGCCACCGGCCTCCTTGGGCACTGTAGCAACTTCCCCTTCCTAGATGCTCAGCAAGGAAGAAACTATATAAAAGCGGCCACCAGGTGGCTCCTGACAACCAGCGCAAACATCAGTGGGACGGATCCAGATCCCGGGGCCAGCAAGGGCATCTCACCAGCTGCTCAGAGGGCCAATCATGACCCGGACACCCCGCTGCACCCCTCTTGGGATGGATGCCAGACTCTGGGTTCACGGTTGGCGAGCACCACTGCGGGAGCACAATCCTCTCCCAATGGGGACTGACTGGGCACAATGAGGCTGGGATGAGCAGGAGCGCCAGGCAGAAGCACTAGGCAGCGTTGGACTGCCGGTTTGGGCCTAATCCCTGCAGGCCACCCCAAGGGACCCCATCTGTGCACAAATTCATGCACTGGGCCTCTAATAAAATATAAGAGCCATGTAACCTACAAAAAAATAGCCTCACTGGTAAATGAATTTAGCTCACCAAAACTGGCCACGATGAACTAGCACAGAAATACCTACTTGGTGCACCCATGTATGAAGGCATTGACCACCTCTGCATATCGGACAGATGGGAACACTAGCTTAATGCCTTCTGGAGAACCACCACAAGAAAAGAAGCATACCCACCAACATCTCCTAAGGACCTGTTCGCAATATACCTACACCTTGCAACCTATCTTAAGTAAATGATCTCGGACAGGTTGTAACATATAGTTAAGTAGCATTTTTTTAATTGGTTACTGGTTACATTAGGGCACATACACATGAAGGTGTAGAAGCCAATTATTGATGTGAAAAGAAGCCCTTTGGGACAGATTACATATATAGCAATTTCTAAACACATACCTGTAGTGTTCTTATTGCTTTTACAGTGGATTTATCTCTAACTTCATGTAGTTAATGCACTTCTATGATATTAATAATGCAGGCTCCATAAATATCAAAGAACACTCCATTTCATAACCACAGGTACATTAAGTTTTGTTTTATTACAGATAGTGTTTCCTAAGTGTTCTATTAAGGATTATTTTTCAAGATACGGTATGTCTAAACATGTTCCTTTATCTTATCAATAGTAACATAAAGTAGTTCCTTTATCTTATCAATTCTAATACTCCTCCTTGAAATTTCAATCTTTAAAAATATGGGAACATAAAAATGTCATACCTGCCAGCACACACTTTATTGCTTGCATTGGCAATTCCAACAACTTCAGGGTTATGGGGCACAGTCTTTTCAAACTCAGGATTTCAAAGTTTCCGTAATCTACGTATCCGACCAGCACAGAGTCTTCGGAGGCGTAAGCCAGGACGGAGGCACGGTACCACTGATCATCCTCTGCCAAAAGAAGACTCAGTCTCAAGTGACTTCCCAACGGAGATGTAAAGAAAAACTTTTCCTCCCAAATTTAGAAACTGTCATTTGTAGATTTTAATATCAAACTTTATTGAACAATGAATGCTTATGCAACATTGCTATCTTTGCTTAACAGAAGCCTTCGACTCCTCGATATCACCTTTTTTCCTACCTTACTAAACTACTCATGCAGATTGCTGTCATGACTTATGTCCATCCACGCCTTGTGTCCCCAGCAGACAGTCAGCTCATTAGGACAAAGAACATGTTGGTCATGTGGATCCACAAGGTCCTGACCAATACGTGGACCACTGGCTAAGGCACCAAGCAGGGCTAATTTTAAGATTCCTGGCAGTATGAGTCAGCCAGACCGAGCAATCATTCTCCTGGAGGCCTGCTTGGACCTCCCGCCCTGTGAGGTCACTGGCTCTGCCTTCACCCAAGAACAAGGAAATGCAGTTATCAAAGACCCGACAGACCTGTACAGCTGGAGAGGCTGGCCTATGACAGCTCTGCGCTCCCAGGCCTCCTTGCTTTCCATGACCCTGAGAGGTTCCACATTCTGAGGTAACCAGAATGATGTGCACCAGTCTCCCAAGACTGCAGGGCTGATAAAACGATCAAAACTCCTTTACCCAACCCGCCCCCACATCCCCGGGCCCTCTGCCTTTACGCACTTTGATTTAGTTTAACTGGACATATTTGGTGTACTTTAATACTCAAATTTCAAAGAGAGCCGTCCATTGCAAACTGAAGATGCTATCTCACCTGCATTAACTTAACTATCAGTAAAAAATTCAACAACACACTCCTTCCTTACCCGAGAACTGAGCACAGCAGATGTCTCCAATGGTTGGGTAAAAATCCGAGCGGAGAGACACTTGACCACAGTACTCATTAAGGGATGCCTGCAGTTCAGCCAGCTTATCTGTAAATATAAATCACATCTTAAGCAAAAGAAATACAACTCTGCGCATTATCTTCATTTTTGCCTGCTGAGTCTCTTGACGTATGTTATTTTGAGAGCCAAACTGAGAAAGGTGACTTACGTCCACTTTGTAGTTTTTGACAGAAAAAGTCTTCTGGAGTCTGAATGTGGGAAACCACACCACAGAACTCATCACCTACATTCAGAGTTAACACTTTGGGGATTAAGTCTCTTCTGTCTACCACAATTTTGTTTTCAGCTGTCATTTTCCCAACGTCTTCAGGCTCACCTGATCAGAAAACAGAAAAATAAGTCCTTTTGGTGTCACTAATCAAAATTTTCAGTTTTCCAGGCCCAATCATGCTTTCCATACCTCTAGACCTTAATACATGCTGTTCACAGACCTACCCCTCAGAGTACCCCCAAACCCCCAGCAGCCCAATAATTTCCTGCCAAGTCTGGACCAGGTGCCTCTCCCAGGTGCTCCCACTACACCCTGCACTTCCACTTTGCACTAGTGTGTAATCTCCCGCATCTCTTCTGCACACGTCCACAGTGCCAGAGTAAAGCCGACATTGCTCCGAGGGTCCCTGGTCCTTCCACCTGACACCTCTGCTATGACTGATAACTGCCTCTGAGAAACTGTTACCCCCCTGCTGCTCTGGCAACATTTTCCCATGCCCTCCCCACTTTCCCAGCACAGCTTCTCACTTATGTTGTAGGCCCTTCCCTATTTTTCCTCGCTCCATACTACCTCTAAGACACCACCAACCCATCTGGTTTCAACCATCACTACTAGTAGGCCAGGAAGTGTTTGGTTTTTCTCCTCTAGATGGCAAAGAACTACTGAAAGCTTTTCGGCAGAGTTATCACACCAAGATTTGTGTTTTAGAGATATCATACAGGCAGTAATGTAAGAGTACAGGCCAGAAACAAAAAGATAAAATTAAGAAGTTTTTGAAATCATCTTGAATGTTAAGAATTCCTGAAATTAAAAAAAAAAAAGTGGTACTAGAAAAAGGAAGAAAAAAAACATTACAAAGAACACTTAAGAAAAATCAATCAAGACTTGGCAACTAATCAGAGCAAAAGATGGGGGGAGGTGAAGGAGAAGGTAGACTTAAGGATGAGTTAAATCTGTTTATGTGACAAGATGCATCTAATCATGGCACCATTAATCTGCAGATCACCTCTAGATGAATGAGCAGAGACAGGAAGTGTGTCTTCATCATATACTTCTTACAGACACTTTAGTCAACTACAGACCACATATATAACAGAGGTCCCGATGTAAGATTACAATAGGAAGTTGAAAAATTCCTATTACCTAGCTATGTTGTAACATAGTGTAATGCATTACAGCTAAAAGACAGAACGGACATCATCTAGAACCATAGGAAAGCTGGCTGAGTGGAAATTCTACAACTAGAAGGAAGAGAGGGGCTCATGGAGGCTCAGAGAAGCTGCAAAAAGCTGAGGTACAGAGACACATGCATGGAGAGGATGGGCAGCAGAGTGCCTGGCTGGCTTCCTCTAGTGGGAGTGAGACGGAAACTCCCAACTGCACTGAATCCCAGTTCCAACTGCACTGAACCCCAGTTCTCCCAGCATAGACATAGCTGATCCTCACAGCCAATTGGCCTAGAAGTCAATTCCCCCCAGTGATAGCACCAACAATCAGGACTTAACTATAAGGCTGTACACACAGTCCACAAAGGAGTGCACCAAGAGTGTCACCTCAGGTAACTGGGGAGGCGGAGCTACTGGGCCATATAGGAGACCTAGCACACAAAGCTACTCTACCAACTCAGGGAAGCAGCGAAAATGCGGAGACAAAGAAACAGATCACAAACAAAAGAAATAGAGGAAAACAAATGACTAGATATAGAGTTCAAAACCACGGTTATAAGGTTTTTCAAGAATTTCCTAGAAAAGGTTGATAAATTTAGCAAGACCCTCGAGGATATGAACAAGGACCAACTAAAAATTAAACATATACTGACTAAAATTATATACATATATATATATACACACTTTATATATATATATTATTGATTTTTTACAGAGAGGAAGGGAGAGAGAGAGTTAGAAACATCAATCAGCTGCCTCCTGCACACCCCCCACTGGGGATATGCCCACAACCAAGGTATATGCCCTTAACTGGAATCAAACCTGGGACCTTTCAGTCCGCAGGCTGACCCTCTATCCACTGAGCCAAACTGGTTTTGGTGGGAATAAAAAATATTATACAGAGATCTAACAGCAGACTAGAGAAACGCAAGAATCAAGTCAAAGATTTGAAATATAAAGAAACCACAAAACACACATCTAAAAAACAAAAAAAAAAAAAAAAAAAAAAAAGAATCCAAAAATTTGAAGATAGTGTAAGGAGCCTCTGGGACAACTTTAAGCATACCAATATCAGAATTTTGGGGGTGCCAGAAGAAGACAGAAAGCAAGATACTGAAAAGCTATTTGAAGCAATAATGACTGAAAACTTCCCCGACCTGGTGAAAGAAATAGACTTACAAGTCCAGGAAGCGCACAGAACCCCAAACAAAGGGAATCCAAAGAGGACCACACCAAGACACATCATAATTAAAATGCTAAGAGCAAAAGACAAAGAGAGAATATTAAAAACAGCAAAAGAAAAACAGTTAATTACCTACAAGGGAACACCCATATGATTGTCAGCTGATTTCTCAACAGAAACTATGCAGGCCAGATGGGAGTGGCAAGAAATAGTCAACGTGATGAATAGCAAGAACTTACACCCAAGATTACTTTACCCAGCAAAGCAACATTTAGAATTGAAGGTCAGATAAAGAGCTTCACAGATAAGAAAAAGCTAAAGGATACATGCTGTTCACAGACCTACCCCAAACCAGTATTATATGTAAGGCTGAAAGGTACTCTTTAAAGAAGAGGAAGAAGAAGAAAAAGGTAAAGATAAAAATTATGAACAACAAATATGTATCTATCAACAAATGAATCTAAAAATCAAGAGAATAAAAAATCTGATGAACATAATAAACTGGTGAATATAATAGAATCAGGGGCACAGAAAGGGAGTGGACTGACAATTCTCAGGGGGAAAGGAGTGATGGGGGTGTGGGAAGAGACTGGACAAAAATCGTACACCTATGGATGAGGACAATGGGGGGAAGGTAAGGGCAGAGAACTGGGTGGCGGGGGGCTATGGAGGCAAAAAAGAGGAACAATTGTAATAATCTGAACAATAAAGATTTATTAAATTAAATTAAAAAAAAATAAAATGCTCATAGCAAAACTTCTTATAGACTAGACTACACACACGTAAACAAAAAGTTAAAATGTAAAGAGAAATACCATCCTACGAGAACAGAATGTTTTAGCACTGTTTATTATTGCTGGAATACCCAAGTAAGGAAGAAAAGCAAATTGAACTAAGGAAATGTTAGCTAAAATACCTCAACCCAAAGTGTTATGATATTTAGTACTTTGTAATCTCTGATAATTATCATGTCAAGGATTAATCGGAAAGACAGGGAAGAAAACTAGACAGGGGACACTGAGATTAGAAATAATGTATTTCTAAATAAAAACTATCATCTTTCATGTATAAAGTTTATAGAAGGGCTAGCATTTCCATGAACCTGACAATGTGACATTTGTGCTTTCATGTTTAGTAGAAGTCACTATACTGTTTATTATTACTGTGTATACTCACTTTGAACTGCATTTTGCTTCTTAAAATTTTGTCCCTTAGGTATCAGGCCATATCCCATTTCTACAAGCATATCGTCTAAGAGTTTTCCTAAGCGATTAAAAAAACAGATCTACAGTGAGCTATATACTAAATATTAAGGCAAAGCATACATAGAAAACAAATGAGTCACAACTACATGGTTTAGAGATTAGTTATTAAAACACATTGGCATATTCCTTACTAGTTCAGTTCCTTTGTGCAAAATATGTTTTAGTAATGCTCAGCTTTAAAAATTGAGGCAAAATTCCCATCATCACTTAACAGAAAATTTAATGAAAATTTCACTTCAAAATTCTGATTAACATTTAGTACCACCTTACTAGCATGCTTAGAAAGATCTCTGTTTATGGAGGAAAATGAATTGAAGACACAAGACTTCTTCTCAGACACGAAATATGACTGAAATAAGGCTTACCCAGCACTTCAGGTTCTCTGAAATAATATCCAAAAGCTGAAGTCATAATATGAAACATACATACCAATGAAACAAAACATAGATTTTATACTTAATTTCACAACAGGATTAACTGCATTTTCTACCAAGTCATCAATGGATGCTGAGCCTCTAAAAGTAGAGGCCTAACACCGTGAGGCAATTATAAGCACACTTCGGGAAGTCACTTTTCAAACAGACAGAAAGCCAGAATGAAAGAACAGGAATGAATCCAAAGTGATTTTTCATTTCCAAAACCTGAACACTATGTACTTACAGTCTCAATACGAACAAAATACAGTTTTGTGGAAGTTGTTCGAAGAAAAAGCAACGATAATAAAAATGAATGTATCCCTAAGAGAAATTTCTGAGTTTCTCAATCAAGGAGAACTCAGAAGTAGATATTCTCATGGCTATATTGAAAGGACAGTATCGTCACCCCCAGACTATCTACATCTAGCCTTTAATCCACTCAGTTCTATGGATCCGTGCCATGTCTCTGACACGGGCCAACTGCAAGAGCAAGGCCAAGGCCACGGCTTCATTCCCAGTCTGAATGCCCCCAGAGCAGAGCTTACTTGGCCTCACTTCGTGTTTCTTTCTTCTGAGTATTAGGTGGAGACTAAATAACGTATTAAACACCTCATTTACAAAGAAAGACTCAGGTCTTACCTGAACTCGGTAGCATAACATCCACGGCAAAGGTAACCACTTCCTCTTTCAAGATGTTGACAATCTTTACAGAGCAGAACTGCTCCATTAACAGTGATTTAATAGTTTTGATACAATCATTGCTCCAATTCCCCTCTGCTGGGATAACATCAGCCACAAAGCACTTTATGGCCTGAAAGATTTTGTGCAAGTTACTAAAAAAAAAATCAGTATTTGAAAATGACTTTCTCTAGTTAATTATGTGAAGGTTTAAAAAGATGTGCTTTCATGCATAAAATTTATCAAAAATCTTTGAGTATTAACCATATAAACAATTTTTGGGGTAATTATTTTTCTCTTTGGGTACCCTATTCACAGTACTTTGATTTTTGGGACTTGAAGCTTGAGAAGTTGAGGAAAGAATAATTATCCCTCAATTACATAGCAATTCAAATCACTTTCAAATAGTGTAATAAATATAAAAAATGATTACTTTTAAAGAGCAGATTGATACGAAATGCCTAAAAATGCTAACAGTTTTTCACCCAAGGTAGTACTTAGTCAAGAAAACCAATGAATGTTTACCTAGATAAAAAAAGATGTGTCAGCAGGTACTCAGGGCAGAACAGAACAAGCAAATAATGTATCTATCAAAACATAAAAAACAGCTCCCTTGGGCCACCATTAGGAATTTAGAAAGCAAAAGAGACTCACACAAGGAGGAAACAAGTCAATGTTTCTGTTTAGTTGCTGAATTCTGTTAACTGGAATTATTTCTTCATTTCCATAATCAATATATAAGACTTGTGCCTTCTTCTGTAGCGTATCAACGTCTTGTATTATTACTCTATTCCAGGTCTAAAATGAAAATAAAATGGTACTTACTTCTAAAAAGCATTGCATGATTTTTTTTTAATGTATTGTTGACAGTATTACAGAAGTCCCTCATTTTCCCTCTCCTTTGCCCCCCTCCACCCAGGTCCCACCGAGGTCTTCCCCATACTATTGTCTGTGTTCCTGGGCTATTCCTATATGCATATACAGAATTCGTGCACAGGTAGGGTCCCTAAGCCAGCTGGCAATCAGGACCAATCAAGGCTTTCTGGCTGCCAACTGGAATCTTCCTTCCCAGGCTGCCAGCTGCCATATGGGGCCTTCCTTTGTTCCGCACTATCCTCTGGTGGTCAGTGCATGTCATAGCAAGCAATTGAACTCCTGGTCTCCAAAGGGGACAATGTGCATATTAGCCTTTTATATATATAGATGTTCTTGGTTAACCTCTTTCTGTCTCCTCCATCTCCCTCCCCTATGAGATTTGTCAGTCTGTTCCATGCATTAATGTCTCTGGACCTATTTTGTTCACCAGTTTATTTTGTTCATTAGATTCTACATATAAGTGAGATCATGTGATATTTTGTCTTTCCCTAGTTGGCTTATTTCACTTGGCATAATAAATCTCCAGGTCCATCCATGCTGTCTTAAAGAATAGAAACTTCTTTTTTACAGCCATAGAGTATTCCATGGTATAAATGTGCCACGGCTTTTTTATCCACTCATCTACTGATGGGCACTTGGGCTACTTCCAGATCTTAGCTATCCTAGCCTATATAAATAAAAGCCTAATAGCAAAGCGACTGAACGGCAGAATGACTGGTAGAAAGACTGGTCACTATGATGCACACTGACCACCAGGGGGCAGACGCTCAATGCAGGAGCTGCCCAGCTCACCGGCCCTGGCAGCGGGGCTGGTGAGCAGGCAGTTCCAGGCCAGCCAAGGCAAGTGCCAGTGGAGGCTCCCCAACTGCCCCACCAGTTGCCCCACAGATCAGCCCTGATCACTGGCCAAGCCTAGGGACCCTACCCATGCACACATTAAGTGCACTGGGCCTCTAGTTGTAAATAATGCTGCTATGAACATAGGGTGAATATATTCTTTCTGAATGGTGTTTTGGGGTTCTTAGGATATATTCCCAGAAGTAGGATTGCTGGCTCATATGGCAGTTCTGTATTTAATTTTTTAAGGAAACTCCATACAATTTTCCAGAATGGCTGCATCAGTCTTCATTCCTACCAGCAGTATACCAGGGTTCCCTTTTCTCCACATCCTCACCAGCATTTGTTTGTTAATATATTGATGGTAACTAGTATGGCAGGTATGAGGTAACACCTAATTGTAGTTTTAATTTGCATCTCTCTGATGAATAGTGACATTGAGCATATGTCCATATGTCTACTTGCCATCAGTGTGTCCTCTTTAGAAAAGTGTCTATTAGCATTTCACAATCCGAGGTTGAAAAAGTCTCACTCTATAGAACACACAAAGGAAAGGTAACTGTTCTATTTCAAGGCACTCAATAAGTTAACCTAATTTTCTAGTAATCTTGCCCGAAATTGTTTAATAAGACCACTGTGCTATGTACAAATATTGTCAAGCTATTCTAGCCCAGTCGACTCTATGACACCCTGGTGCCCCAGCTACACAAATAAACACAAGCTCTCAGCCTAGCAATCAGCCTGGAAGCAGCACCTGAGGAGCCCATAAACAGAGCCGGACAGGCACAGCGCAGGGAGCAAGTAACCAAACAGAGACTGGAAGACTGACAGAGGAAGAAAAACAGAAGGCGGACGAGTGTCGCTTTTAAGCCACCTAATGCATCATTAAAAGCTCTGGTGTCAAGCTGATACAGCCAAAGTAAATTAAAACATTGTATTAAATAATTCATTTCAAGAGAGGTTACCTGGTCAACAGTGTACTTGGCAACACAGACTTCCCCTTTAACAGGAATATAATCCTCCTCATGCACTGTATTTGCATATGTTTCCTTTAGGCTCGCAGAAAGTTGGTTCATGTATTCTACAACTTCTGCAGAATATAACTGCACATAAAAGTCACTCGGGTCTTTGAATTCAGTAACCGTACCCTTCCAAAGATAGAAAAGATGTAAAAATTCACTGGAACTCAAGCAAATGTGCATTTCTTAAAGCTTTTACTAAGATACAATAAGCATCGCAGATAGTTCTTTCAATCTATCAGTTTCATCAGATTAAATTTTGTAGCTACCATGAATTCAAATTAGAAAACAAGAAAATAAAATCCATAATTCTTTGGATTTCTGTCCACACAGATTAAACAACAAATACCTTGATTTCCATGGTTTTCCTGAGTTGTAGACTTCTCAAATCAGAAAACATTATTTTATCAGCACAAATGGCTATTTCTTTAGTAACTCCAAATGGACTGTCACTCTGGTTTGAAAAAAACATATAAGTGGGTTACATAAAGAACATATTTCAATGATACTATGGCTATTATTTGCTGGAATCAAGGTCAAAATAGCTGATGAGGCTAGACGTCTGAGTGCAGGGACTGCAAAGAAGGGACTCCCTCACTAGTCCAAGTGGTTTGACACAGACACAGCCATTGCGAGCCCTTTTCGGAAAAAGGCTGGGCATATACAATCCTCAGTGAGCCCCAACAGTCACCACATCAATCCCTAGGATGCTTAAATTTACTCAGCAGGAGGCTTCTGTTCTTAAATAAACACTAGTGAAATGCAGAAATGAGTCTACATCATACCTCATTTTTCACTTCCAGGTTCTTTATTTCATAAGATGATTTATTGTCTTCAAGTTTGTGGAAACTAAAATAAAGCAATTAATGTCAATACTTATAATACAGAGCTAATTAAGAGTAAGGACCACAATTATGTTAAATTCTCAATCAACAAAATCCAAAAAGAGCGAACAGTTTCTTCCAGACAGAATCACAGTGCAGTAACAACCGCCTAAGCAGTGGTCCGCCCTGTGCACAAGAGTGCTTCTTCCCAAAGCCACCTAGTGAAAGGAAGACACCCACAATCTACAAACCTCAGTTTCTTATCTGTGAAATGGAGAGCATCCCTACATCAAACAGTTCTGAGGATGAAATCAGGTTATATATGAGAAACTGTTTTTGTAAACTCGTTAAATAGCACACAAGGTTTGTGTATTTCAAAATTGTAATCCAAGAAGCACTGTGAGAGTTCCACCTTATTAAAATTTAGTAAAGGATACATATTTTAAAAAGCTTTCTAAGCTCTAATCATTTAAAAAAACACACAAAGTCACTTAAGGTTTTAAATCTTAATGTGTCCAACCTAATAAAAATGTATTTGTTAAAACTCATCAGTTTGTAAAGTTGTTCACCTCAGATTTGCACACTTTATGTTACACCTCAATAAATAAGAATAAAGTAACAGCATCTACAATTATGGGCTGCCTACCTGATTTGATCCCTATTATATCAGGAAAAAAGGTTGAAATATTTTCTAATGAACAGAAACACACACTTACTTTTGCTGCACAGGCTTGCACACGATGCTGTGTGCTGACCAGTCTCTTCTCTGGCATGCTATGGAGCAATAGTATGTCTGCTTGCACTGTGAACACCTCTGCGACCCTACAGAAAACAGCCCGTAACATTTCATTCCAAATACTTGTTGCCCAGAGCAAGACAATTTCAAAGACCAGACATATCAAACACCATTCTATTCATCATATCAAGATTATTTGAAGAGGCTTATGGTGTTTATAATTAGGTGTTAAGATTAAACTTTTCAAGCTCTCTCAAAATGCAGAGAAGGGAGAGGAGGACAGACGGGGAACATAACTGACTTCTCTAAAGTAGAGGCCAGACACATTATAAAAGAAACCAAAGGAAACAGAAAAACTGTGGCAATTAACGTAACTTGTGCAAGCAGACTCTGACATGTCTTACTCTGTGCCATTAAAAATATGGTGCTGCTCAGTGGTTAGAATGTCAGCCACACACTGAAAGGTCTTTGTTTTGATTTCTGGTCAAGGGCAAGTTTACCTGTGCTGCAGGCTCAATTTCCAGGCCGGGTCAGGCATGTGTAGGAGGCAATTGATGTGTCTCTCTCACTTCTCTCTCTAAATATCAATGGGGGGGGGGAAATCCTCTGTTGATTATTAACAACAACAAAAATACAAAACAGCCCTGGCTAGATAGCTCAGTTAGAGCATCGTCCCAATACACCAAGGTTGCAGATTCAATCCCCAGTAGGGATCTTACAAGAGGCAACTGATTATTTCCTCCCTCCCTCCTGTCCTCCTTCCCTCTTTCCCTCTCTCTAAAATCAAAAAGCATGTCCTTGGATGAGGATTAAAAAAGAAATCCTATCAGTATCCAGGCAGAAAAAAAACATGTTATCACAACAAAACCAAATTGGCCTCAAATATCTCCACTCTAAAAGAAAGAGAGGTCTGATTGGTGTGATTCAGTGGTTGAAACATTGACCTATGAACCAGGAGGTCACGGTTTGATTCCTGGTCGGGGAACATGCCCAAGGTGTAGGCTCAATCCCCAATGTAGGGCATGCAGGAGGCAGTCAATCAATGATTCTCTTTCATCATTGCTGTTTCTATATCTTTCTCCCTCTCCCTCCCTCTCTGAAATCAATCTATACACACACACACACACGTGGTCTTGGGCCATTTTATATATACACATACATATATATATATATGGTCTTGGGCCATTTATATATATAAAATTATTATGAGGGAAATGCAAATTAAAACCACAATGAGATATCACTACACACCCACAAGGCTAAAATTAAAAAGATTGAAAATCTCTAATGTAGATAAAGCTATAAAGGAATCAGAACTTGTTACCAATGGAAATATAAAATGAGACAGCTACTTTGGCTGTTTCCTATAAAGTTAAACATATGCCTACCCTTTTGACTAAGCAATTCTCCTCTTAGGTATGTACCCAAGAGAAATGAAACATATGTCCACACAAAGACATGTGTAAAAATATGCAGAGAGCTTTATACATAACAAAAACTGGACACAGAAAAATGTTTCAACAAAAGAACAGATAAACAAACTGGTATAATCATACAATGAAATACTACCTAGTGACAAACAAAAATAATTAATGCACATGCAACAACATGGATGAATCTCAAAAATATAATTCTAAATGAAAAAAGTTTTATACAAAAGAGCCCATACTGTATGGTTTTATTTATATGAAATTCTGGCAAAATTAATTTATTAAAAAAAAAAGTGGTTGTCTATAGAAAGTACAGTGCCTGGGAAGTGGCATGAGGAAACTTTCTGAGAAGAAGGAAATATTCTCTATCTTGATGGGGTGCGAGTTTGTGCGTTTCAATGCATGAAAGTTTTATCTAAAAAAAAAAAAAAAACTATAGAATAACCAAAACAAGAAGCAATAAGAGTGGGAAAGTATGGATGAACAAACGATTGTATGTTGATGGCTGGTGAAGCTGAAAGGTGGGTATATGTTGCATATATATTATTCCATTTACATTAAATATTTTTAAAATTTTCTGTAATCAAGATATTTTTCAAACATGTAAAGGAATCATCTAACACAACTGAGAGCAACATGCTTACCAAACAGGCCACACCGATGGCAAGTAGTTGATCGAAGAGGCGGTCCTAAGGATTTGAAGAGTGCTGGATTATTTATGGACAAGGAATTCTCAACCAACTTGTGTATATTTTTTGACTTTGCAGGAGACACATTATTGCTAGGCTTCTATTAAAAAAAGAGAATAGCAATATTAAAACTTGGTAATAACATTTAAAAACTACTAGCTTTGGAATTCCCTCTTCTGGGAAGATAAAGATGGACATTTCCCTATTCTTCCCACTGAGTAAAACTAGAAATCCTGGACTTACATATAAAACAAACATAAGCCTACTCTGAAAGAAGACAGCAGACAAGCTAGGAACCCTGGCACTCACAGAAGGAATGGCGATGTGTTCTCTTTTTGCCTCATCTATCTATTCCAGATGGGGTGCAGGAAAAGCCAGCAACCCAAAAACATCAGAAGATGCAGACAATAAAAGCCCCAACCAAAAGCTTCCTCTCTCTAGGAAAGGGGCAGCCCAGCAAGACAAAAAACTTTTTTTTAATGTATTTTTATTGATTTTTCACAGAGAGGAAGGGAAAGGAATAGAAAGCCAGAAACATCGATGAAAGAGAGACATCAATCAGCCACCTGGGGATGTGCCCACAACCAAAGTACATGCCCTTGACCGGAATCAAACCTGGGACCTTTCAGTCCCCAGGCCGACGCTCTATCCACTGAGCCAAACCGGTTTTGGCAAGACAAAAAACTTTTATCAATAACTATTCTCCTCTAGACAAACACTGCAGATAAAACTGGCCCCCACTTCCACCAGCAAGAGTAGAGTGGGGAGCCGAGACTTCACTTTCACCAGGCTAGAATGAGGGAGCAGCCATCCCAACAGGTGGCATCAGAGAAGGCCAGCAAAGTAGGAAGCCAACACTTCATCCCTGCAGGGGCTCCCTGTGGACACCACATGGGAGCCTGGCCTTCCATCTGGCAGTAAGAAGTGTCACCCCAGCCCTAGCCGGTTTGGCTCAGTGGATAGACGCTGGCCTGTGGACTCAAGGGTTCCAGGTTTGATTCTAGTCAAGGGCATGTACCTTGGTTGCGGGCACATACCCAGTGGGGAGTGTGCAGGAGGCAGCCAATCAATGTTTCTCTCTCATCGATGTTTCTAACTCTCTATCCTTCTCCCTTCCTCTCTGTGAAAAATCAATAAAATATATTTAAAAAAACAAAAACAAACAAAAAACTAAAGAACTTACCTAATCTGAACAAGAGAGAGAAGACAGAGTGAGCAGAAAATATAAATAAGCACACTCAGGGACTTCTGAGACTACAACAAGAGATATAACATTCATGTATTTGAAGAGTCTCAGAAGGAAAGGAGAAAGAAGGCAGGGCTATTCTTTAGTACTCAAGTAAACAATGACCAAATTTGTCAAAAGAGATAGGTCTACAAATTTAAGAACTGAGCAAACCTCAAAGAGAATAAACTCAAAGAACTACATACCAAGACACACTTTAGTCAAATTTCTTAAAGCTAAAGACAACAAAAATGCTTAAAAGCAGAGAAAGAAAAATTATATTCTTATACAGAGGAGAAAAACAATTCAAAAGAGAACAGATTTTTCATGGAGGAAAACCAAGTGGCATGATATTTTTTAAGTGCTGAAAGAAAAGAACTGTGAACTAAGAAACTTATGCGAGAAAAATTTCTTTCAAAAAATGAAGAGGAAATCTCAAATGAAACTAAGAGAATGTCACCAGCAGACCTATCCTAAAGGAAGGATTAAATCACTGGCTACCTAGGTTAAGGAAGGAATAGGGGCAGGAGGGAAGTAAGGCCATAAAGAAGCACAGAGGGGCTTCTGTATTGATGGCAGTATTCTGTATCTTGAGTATGAAGGTCAATATCCTGGCTGGGACATTATACTACAGCTCTGCAGCCCACAGGGAGAAAATGAGTCAAGGCTACACAGGATTTCCATTGTTTCTTACAATTGTATGCCAATCTACAATTACCTAAAACGAAGAAGCTGCATTTAAAAAAAAAAAAGTACTACATTAAAGAAAAGGAAGCTTGACCTTAAAAAATACCGAGATATTGAATAATTATTTATTATTGCAATACAAAAACATGTTTAAAATCTTTTATCCAAACAAAACACCAAACAGGAAAATAACCCAGAACTTACACTATTTGCTTCTTTGGGTGGTGAATTATTTCCAACATTTAATGGAGACACTGCGTTTCCTGGGGAGAAAAACATAAAGCCCAATAAAAGCCAAATATTAATTTGTTGCTGAGAATGTAAAATTAATTAAGTAATGTTCAAATAATAAAGCTATACCATAACAGTTTTAAAGCTACACTATACATAAGCAACAGCCCTACTTCTCTGAAATTTCATACTCAATATGCTATAGAAGTTAGAGGAATAATTCCCACTTCAACATACAAAATATTAGAACATCTGTAAAGAAGTGTCAAGATTTATTAGTAATTCATCCTGTTTCTTAAGAAATGTCAATTATGTCTTTTTTTGGCCTTAACTCCAAACTGGATGGCAATGAAAAACTCAATGATCACTAGCCCAGGTTGGTGCCCTGCCTAATATTGAGCTAATAAAATGCCAATAGTTTACCCACCTTGTTTTTGTACATCAGTGTAAAGTTGGCACAACTAAAAAGGCAGATAATGTTTAACATCATTAGAGAAATAGTTCTGACCTGTTGGGGAACCCCAGAGGCCCCAGGGCCACTGAGAATTACATCACCATAATGTTAGAAGGTCACATCTCGGATTCAAAGAGGCTAAATTCCACCAGGGTCCAACCTCCTTAGACAGCCACTTTTTATTTTTTTAATATATTTTATTGATTTTTCAGAGAGAGGAAGGGAGAGGGATAGAATTAGAAACATCGATGAGAAACATCGATTAGCTGCCTTCTGCACACTCCCTACTAGGGATGTACCCGCAACCAAGGTACATACTCCTGACCACAATTGAACCCAGGACCCTTCAGTCCTCAGGCCGATGCTCTATCCACTGAGCCAAACCGGGTAGGGCCATGATCAGCAAACTGCAGTTCACGAGCCACATGGGGCTCTTTGGCCCCTTGAGTGTGGCTCCTCCACAAATTACCACAGCCTGGGTGAGTCTATTTTGAAGAAGTGGCGTTAGAAGAAGTTTAAGTTTAAACAATTTGGCTCTCAAAACGAATTTTAATCGTTGTACTGTTGCTATTTGGCTCTGTTGACTACTGAGTTTGCTGACCACTGGGCTAGGGCAACAGCAGTTTTTAGAATAAAGACTAAATGAATTATTATTTTTTTAAGTGAAACAATTTAATATCTTAACTATATCTTTGTGAGCTCTTATAGGCATAATGTCAGCACAGTACTTTATGCATGTAATCTTTAGAACTCCTATAAAAAGTTACAGGGTTTCCTTCCTTTCTATACTCCTAGTATGTATAGCTCTCTTTGGGGAGAAAGCTCATCTGTATTCATCCTCTCCCCAGGAATCCTTTGTGTGATTCATCTCATTTTCCCTTCTAAATTAATATTTAAAGGCAAATACTGTATGGTAGCCATTTGGCTGTTGTGTTAACAGACACACACACATTTGTGAAAAGTCAAAGAAACCATCAAAATAAGTAGTATTAAGCCTGTAATTTTCACTCACCTGTTGGCAATGTCTTCCTGCCTCCTTTGGATCCAACCACATCTCCATTGATGTCATTAGGGTTTGAAGACGCCGAACTGTCTTCCTGACTAGCCAAATACTGTTTGGTTTGCTCACAAAGCAAAAAATTGTTATTTTTATTTCTATTCTCTGGGCTTTTCAACCTGAAATTTGGGTGATTAGGCTGTCCTCCAGGACTTCTTAAAGAACCATGTGATGGAAGCTTGCTTTCATTTTTCTCAAAATTAAACGGCTCTGTCATTTTATTAGATGCCTCCAAATTATTTCTTGACATCCCATTAAGCGGTAAGTTAACATTCACATAAGTCTAAGGGAAGAAATGTAGTTAAAAGGCAACTTTAATTACAAAGCCTCGGGTAATTTTCTATGTAACAGACAATTGTCATGAATAATTCCAAAGCTGATGTCACCACGCTATCGGCCTGGCTTGTTACAGGTACAAGAAGAGAACGGCTCCATCAGTGAGGACCAACTGCAAGAGGACCGAGGACTAACTCAAGACATGGAAAGAGTGCTCTCGGAGTTCCATACGGCTCTCACTTTAAACAGCTTCGGAGGCATGCAGCCTTGAGTCTTAGGGGGCAGGAGGGTTTATGGTCCATGACAGTGTGGGGGGCCAGGTGGCTCCCAGCGCCCAACAGCAGGACAGGACCCCTGCAAGGGATGCAGAGCCTCCGCTGGGCCGCCACCCCCCCACCCTAGGCTCAGGAGCTGGGTCTGTCCAAGATCCCTTCCAGGGCTGCGGCCATCACGCTCCCTGGCTCGATAGCTAATACCAATCCCCAAGCCCTGGCCCTTCTGGTCCCCCAGTCTCCGCCCTATGCCGCCTGCCTCCTCCCGCAGTCCTGCCGGAGCATCTGAGGATTATAAGGGCCAAAGACCAGCCAAACAGACGTTTCCGGGAAGTATTCTTTTTTTCAGGAGTAACTAGAGTCCTCTATGGGTGGAATGTCTATATAGTTATGGCCAGATCTACTTTTTCGCCTTTGGTGACACCTCCTCCAGGGCCCATGTATGCCCTGCAACCTCTCAAGTGGTTACCAGTTCAAGACTCAGGCCTGGAAGGCAGGAAACGAGGGTAAAGAAAAATGGAGAGGCATGCTAAAAATAACTGACTGAGCCTGGCTGCCGTGGCCCAGGGGTTGAGCATCTACCTATGAACCAGGAGGTCCCAGGTTCGATTTCCAGTCAGAGCACATGCCCGGGTTGCGGGCTTGATCCCCTGTGTGGGACGTGCAGGAGGCAGTCAATCCATGATTCTCTGTCATCATTGATGTTTCTCTCCCTCCCTTTCTCCCTCTTTTTCTCTCTGAAATTAATAAAAATATTTTTTTAAACATAATATAAAAATAAAAATAGAAATAAGTGAGGGATTTCATGATTGAGCTTTACTGCTGTACCTGCTTTGTACCAGGTGAAATAAGCTAAATTTTCTCACCGAAAACATGAGCTAAAAACCACCTATGCTCTTAGGGCACATCTGTGCATAGATTTTCTTGTCTATATTTCACTTCTCTGAAATGGAGAACAGCAAATACAAGTATGTAAAGTTTCTTTCAGATCTATCAAAATAATAAATATATGCCTTACAAATGGTAGTACAATGAGCTATCAAAGTTTTATAATTCATTATTGGTTAAGCTGTTTTAATATTTTTAATTACAACTCATAGTGCAAAGAAAAAGCGCTGTTCGAAACAAACCTTACAACTTTATAGTGAAATACAAGAGGCTACTGTTTAAATCAGGTCACTACCTACCTTTCTAGCCTCTCAGAATCCTCCTACCCTCTCATACTTGATGCTACGCTATGTCCTTGAATACACTGAACCTACTATCCAGAATATCTTGCTCTCATCTGCCTGGCAAATGTGTCCTTCCTAGTCATCCTTGACAATTTTCCTCAGTTGACCCTATTTTTTAATTTTTTTTTTGTATTTTCCCAAATCCTCTAGTTTGATAATCTCCAACTAAGCTTCCATAAATTTCAATCCCCATCTAGTGCTTTTAAGCACTTACCTGTGTGCACCTGTCTCTGGATATAAGGTACACACACTGTTGCAAAGTGCAGCTGAGAAACCTCTAACCAGAAATTATGCTGGTTTGTTATTCTCCTCTTAATCTTGAAAATACTCAGTGTCCTGCCCAGGGGACATAATAAAAGTGGACAAACAACTCTTTTTGAAATAGTGAACCACAGCTTCGTCTGAAGAGCACAGGCAAAATTTTTGTCCATCTTCCCAAAACTGCTCAGGAAAACAAAAAACACAGAGAGGTGAAACTAGCAGGAGTAACACCTCAATGTTGTTTCACATTGCTGTGAGTAGAAGATATAAAGAAAGAGCAGAAAAATCCTTCCTCTTGGTGTCCTAAAACTTTCATCTTCCTTCTTGCTTGAAATGAGAGGTAGCTCATTCCAGTAACAATCCAGAAAATAATTAAGTAATAATTTTAAAAAAGAGAGAGAGATAGACAGGCACACTCAGTGGGGAACTCTCAGTGGACCAGATCCTGGGAGGATCCAGTGAGAGACCCGGCAGCTGCCGGGAGAATGTACCTGTAGCAATAAGCACATCTACATGGGAGGATCAGACTGAGAACTACAATGCTGGATGCAGTAAGAAAAGAGAGAAATATTGCGAAATTTCGAAAGGAAAATAACCTCCAGGGGAAATTGTGTGGGGATTCAAATACTGGGTAACTCTAGATTCTGTACAAGAAATATAAAGAATGTGCATTAAAATATCAGGGAGGTTACCAGAATAAAAATAGAATGCATAACTTTAAAACTAGAAGGGAAAACTCTCAATCCAATAGGAAAAAAAAAAATTCAATCATGGTGAAGAGAAACATCAAATTAGATGACAGAACCAAGCCCAAGTAATCTAAATATCCACGATTTAGTTCCAACTAACACACCAGGGGGGGGGGGGGGGGGAAAGGGGGGGAAAGGCCCAGGAAAAAAAAAATCCAACTTGATGTTATGTATCAAAGTCACACATAAAACAAAATTAATATGTTAAGGTTGAAAACAAAATTGCATGGTAAGGTTGAAAATAAAAGGACTAAAACATGGGCTACACAAATAACCAAAATAAAGGTGGAATGCTAATATTAATTAAACAGAACTGAAGGGTTCAAAGAAACCTTTGATTCACACTAATGAAGGAGAAGCCAGCCAGCTCAGTGGTTGAGCGTTGACCCATGAACCAAGAGGTCACCATGGAGGAGCAGAAAACGCCAAGAATCTGGTATCCCTGGTGGTACCCTTGAGTGGTCACACCAGTTCTGTGTATGTATGCATAAACTTACCATGGCAAGTTTGTTATTTGCAGCCCAATAGATAAAGATACCAATAAAATCAATAAGCAAAAAACATGAATAGAATGCATAAAGGATGAAGACTGACAAAAGCGTTTTGAAAAACCTTCAATCTCATTTGTAACTCAAAAAATTTCAAAGTGAAATAACTGTATCACTTCCTGTCTAGCATGGATGCAATAAAAAAGAACACTCGTTACTGAAGGAAATATAAAATTAATATGCCCTTTCTGAAGAACAACTTGGCAATATATCTAAGGAGCCTTTAAAAATATGACCCTAAAAATATGCCCCCTTCTGGGAAACAATTTGGCAATATACCCAAAGAGTCTTAAAAACAAGCCTAACTACTCACCTGATAACTCTACTTTTAGAAATCCTCCCATTAAAATAATCCTGAACATCAAAAAAATCCTGCATGTACAAATGTCTATTTAAAATGGCCAAAAAATATAGGAAAAAAAGTTAACTGTGATGCTTCTACTAGATAGAATATTGCATTACCATTTAAAACACTAGTTTTTAAAACACTGTAAAATGTCTGTTAGAATGGCAAATGAAAAATCAGAAAAAAAACCCTGTATATTCAATATAATTATAACTTCAAAGCGAAGAATAAAACTCCATTTAAAAAGATGAATGACCCTGGCCAGAGTCACCCAGTGGTTGGGCATCAACCTATGAACCAGGTGGTCACTATTCGATTCCTGCTCAGGGCACAAGCCTGGGTTGTGGGCTTGATCCCCAGTAGGAGGTGCCAGAAAAAGGCAGCCAATCAATCAATGATTCTCTCTCATCATTGATGTTTCTGTCTCTCTGTCTCTCTCCCTCTCCCTTCCTCTCTGGAATAAAAAAATTATTTACAAAAATTTTAAAAATAAATGATTGAGATACATTAAATTTTAAATGACAGTGTATTCTGGCCTGGGTTGATGAGGGAATCTTTTCACTGTCTTTTTTTATATTCCAATTAGAGGCCCAGTGCATGGATTCATGCACCAGTGGGGTCCCTCAGCCTAGCCTGCATACTCTCCCAATCCGGGACCCCTCAGGGGATGTCGGAGAGCCGTTTTCTGCCAGCTGAGGGACCTCACGGGTGCACAAATCTGTGCACTGAGCCTCTAGAATGCATGTAAGATCTTTGGTTAATCTCGTCCTGACCTCCTCTTCCCTAAGATTCATCAGTCTGTTCCATGTTTCCATGACTGTGTGTTGAGCACCTGCCCCCTGGTGGTCAGTATGCATCATAGCTACTAGTCGAATGGTTGGACACTTAGCATATTAGCCTTTTATATATATAGATACTTAAGGTTAAATTGCTTTTGTAGGGAAAAAACACTGTACAGATTAAAATATCAATGCATATTAATCAAACCTTTTTTCCTAACAGGTGGTTACTTAATTCTAAACCAAGTAAAGGATCACAGTAACATTTAAACCACAAAACTAGAGTATAGTCATCTTCTCAAGTAGGACCCTCAAAATGCTGCCTACAACTCCAGAGACGGCGTGTCCTAACTGCCTTATCTGGTGAGGCTGACAGTCAATCCACAGTCAATCAGCATCTTACCACTTTGTATTACAGTTACCTATAAACAGTTAAGTCTGTCTTCTAGATTCAAGTAGCAGGCACCACGCCTTATTTTTTTTAAATGACCAAACAAAAAACCCTCTGATTACTCACAGCACCTACCATGGTACTTTGTACAATGAGGTATTCAAAATATATTCGCATGGCACAATTACACTGCTTTCCATGACAACTTGAATGGGGAAAATGAAATTCTGGCAGTCTTAAATGGAGAACTGTGTCATGCTATAAGCTCCACTGAAATTTAATAGCAAAACTTCCTCCTAGGGGAACTCACAGCGATGCAATACGGCTCCAGCAGCAAGGGTGGCTGGGAAAAGTTGGACTATCTGTTTAACCCTCGGGCTGTTTAATTCTGTACAGCCTCAGGCTAGGCTGAGACCCAGAAAACCTGGACTGTCATGCCCCCAGCAAGGAGGATAATGATAACTGCCTGACCTTATCTGTTAACTTAGTAATGCATTGTTCTTTCTGTTGAGCTATGCGTGACTACCCACCCTGTGCTGTTATGAGTCACCTCCTACAGAAAAGAGACCCTGGCCTGGGAGGGGTGTGGATTCTTTTCCCACCGCCACCACTGGCAACAGCTGTTTTGCCCAGGTATGTAGTTTCTGCTAGGAAGGCTCTTTGGATTGGAGTAAGGCTACATGTCAGTTCTTCAGAACTGATGCCCAACATTCATGTGTTACACTCATTCTTCAAAAACCAAAAGTTAGTTAATATACTTGACTGTAGGAACAATAACGACAACAGAATCGGTGTTCGACCCACTGAAAAGAGTGTCAGCAGCAAATAAGGCCTTAGGCTTAAAAGCTCCACTTACTGTGCAAAATTCAGGTAGGACACCTCACTTGCCTCTCCCTAGCCAGGAATTTTCGTTACAATGTCCAACGCACACAGACACCCAGATCTGTTCTAGAACGGGAAGCTTCTCACTGTCTTTCATTTCTGGACACCTAACTGGATGGCACCCTTCTTTAAAAGATGGCTCTTCCCCAGGGACTGGCTTCCCACGCTGCCCTGTGACCTCAACCCTCCTGTGTCAGCCACCATGTCCCCTTCCCTGCAGGTCCTTCACCTGCTGAATCATGAGGCTAAACCCGAGACAGTACGTAAGCGACTCAGCACAGCGGCTGGTGCCGACTTAGTCCTTTAAAAGGCAGGTCTGACTCCCAGGACTTGACTTGTATGCCGCTCCCCCATACAAAGGTTTTTCCCCCCTCCCTTGGTACCAGTCTGCTGGTTTTAGGATGGAAATCATGTGAAGATTAAAATGCCCCTATTCCTTTATTCCCACAGGCGTGGGAGACCTGAAAACATGAAGGGGCTTGTCCTCCCTCACCCTAGCCCCCCACCTGGCGCAGCTGAGATGTTTTAAACACCCAGGTCGCATCCCTAGGCCGTGCCATTTCACCCTCAGTTGCCCTGGTGGCTCAATATGGGAACCAGAGCATCTTCCTTACTAGAAATGGTAAGCCTAGTCCAGCAGGCGCCGAAAAGCGAGTGCACACAGCAGGCCTGCTGTAAACACTGCCGGCTAACCCAGGCCAGCCTCACCAGGCCTAAAGCCCACGCTGCGCGGAGCCTCCCTTCCTATAGGACAGCGGTTCTCAACCTTCCCAATGCCGCGGCCCTTTAAGACAGCTCCTCATGGGGCGGTGACCCCCAACCACAAAATGATTTCCGTGGCTACTTCATCGCTGTCATGTTGCTACTGTGATGAACTGCCATGTCAATATCTGATAGGCAGGAGGTATTTTCATTGTTACAAGTTGAACATCGTTAAAGCATAGGGATTCATCACAAAAAAACAATATGTCATTATATATTGTGAAATATTTCTAATGACAAATAAATGAAATTTTGTCTTGAATCGTGGTGTAAGCATGGGTAACAAACAGTCTTCATATGACAACAGTAAACTACATGGCTACACTTTGCTACACCGAGGAGCGGTGTGTTGGTTCCTAAGACCATGGGAAACAGGTGTTTTCCGATGGTCTTAGGCGACCCCTGTGCAAGGGTCGTTTTTGACCTCCAAAGGGGTCGCGACCCCCAGGTTGAGAACCGCTGCTGCAGGAGGGGAAGGGGTGTGTTTTTATTGCTTGCACTGTGGCTTGGCGTTCATCCACGCCCAGGCCTCCACACACCAGGTCCTGGGAGGGAGAAGGGGACAGGCCCCCCTCGTGGGAGGCAGGCAGGCAGCCCCGTTTCGGAGAGTCACCCTGGAAGCGCCCTTTGGCGGCGCCCCCCCCAAATCTGCAGCAGGTCCCTCCCCGGCGGCCCGGGGCTTCCATGCCCAACACCTCTTGCTCCTCCCCTGGGTGTGGGTCCCAGCCACCCCGACACCTCCACCCGGAGACCTGCCCGGCGGCGGGGCCCCAGCACGCAGGCCTCCGCCGCCCTTCCTTCCTCTCCCCACGCCCCGGGCCCTGGCCGCTGCTCAACGCCCGACCTCAACGTCCAGGGCCCAACGTCCGGCGCCCCGGGACCCACCCCCCGCAGCCCCCACGCTGCCCCGCTCACGGCCCCCCGGCGCCGGGGAACCCTGACCTGGAAAGAGGCAAAAGGGCCGCGGACCCCGACCCTCCTCTGAAGTCTGGCCGTGGTGGCGACCGCCGCGGTGCCCGGCGCCCCCCGGCCCAGCCCGGCCGCGCTCCCGGCCCCTCCGCTGCTGCTCACCTCGCCTGCCCCGCGGGCCGCGCCTGCGCACTCCGCACCCACGTGCCCGCCACACGCTGCCCCGGAAGCGGAAGCGGAAGGAGGAGCCGCATTTGGCGCCCTTGGTGGGTGCACGAACTATGGCCTCAGCAAGTTCCTCGGCGGAAACGGGATGGAACTATTCTTGTTGCGTTTTCTGGAGAGGCTTCCCCGGGAACGTGGAGGGCGAGTGTGGCGCGCCGAGGACCCAGGCCTCTCCGCCGTCACTTGCGGGACAGTCGCCGCTTGACATCTGTCTTTGACAAGGTTTTCCAGATTAACCTCTGACTCGGCCCGGGCTCGGAAGCAAAACGCACGGGGTCCCTTTTTTTTTTTTTTTTTTCTCTCCTTACAGGGAGAAGGCATTAGATGCTGGTGTTGTCCGAATAAGATAATTTTGGCCAAGACCGGTGTGGCTGCTCAGTGGATAGAGCGTCGGGCTGCGGACTGAGGGGTCCCGGGTTCGATACCGGTCAAGGGCATGGACCTTGGTTGCAGGCACATCCCCACTGTGGGGCGTGCAGGAGGCGGCTGGTCGATGTCTCTCTCTCTCATCCATGTTTCTGGCTTTCTATCCCTCTCCCTTCCTCTCTGTAAAAAAAAACAATAAAATATATTTTAAAATAATAATAATAATTTTGTATGGATTTCAGAGAGGAAGGCAAAGGGGGAGAAAGGAAGAGCGAGATACAGACGTCCATGGTGAGTGAGAATCATTGGTCGGCCGCCTCCTGCACGCCCCACCCTGGGGATCCCAGTTGGCAATCCCCGCACGTGCCCTGGCTGGAAATCCGGCCCTGACCTCCTTCCGGGTTCCTAGGTCGAGAGGCTCCAGCCCTGAGCCACACCAGCGGGGCCCAAATAAATTATTTATTTATTTATTTATTTAATTTTTTATTTATTTAAATAAATAAAAAATAGAAAAATATCAACGAGAGAGAGAGAGAGAGAGATCGATCAGCTGCCTCCTGCACGCCTCTTACTGGGGATGTGCCCGCAACCAGGATACATGCCCTTGACTGGAATCGAACCCGGGACCCTGCAGTCCGCAGGCTGAGGCTCCCCATCCACGGAGCCACACCGGTTTGGGCCCAAATAAAATATTTTTAAAACTTCCCGAAACCGGTCTGGCTCTGTGGATAGAGCGTCAGCCTGCGGACTGAGGGGTCCCAGGTTCGATTCCCGTCAAGGGCATGGACCTTGGTTGCGGGCACATTCCCAGTAGGAGGTGTGCAGGAGGCAGCTGATCGATGTTTCTCTCTCATCGATGTTTCTAACTCTCTATCCTTCTCCCTTCCTCTCTGTAAAAAAAAAAAATCAATAAAATATATTTAAAAAAATATTTTTAAAACTTTAAAACTATGGCCCTTTTAAACAAGTCCAGAAGAAAAGTGGTACCCGCATGCTATCCATCACCAGTTTCAACATTATAAATTCACAGTCCATTAGTTGCGTTTCTAACCGCCACCACCCTCACCCCCAACAGTCCTCCCAGTGTATTGAAACAAAGTTTTACTTCTATCTTCCTTTTCTTTTGAATTTATTTAAATTTTGGAACAGTTTTAAGTTTACAAAATAAGAAGATAGCACAGAGTTACTACAAAAGCCCCACCAGGTTTCCCATGTTACTATCTTTACATAAATAGGATACATTGTTACAATTAAGACACCAATATTGAACGTTAATAGTAAAGTCCATAGTTTATGTAAGTTACCTTTTTTTTTTTTTTTTTTTTACCTATTGCGCTTTTTCTGAGCAGGGTCCCACTCAAGGGAACCACATTACATTTAGTTTTCATGGCTTACTTAACTTAGGCGCCTGCTTATGACAGTTATTCAGACTTTCCCTGTTTGGATGACATTGACAGTGTTACTGGCCAGATACTTTGTAGGATACTGTATTGTTGCAATTTGTCTGCTGTATGGGCTATTGGAAGGAAGACTACAGAGGTAACATGTCATTTGTATTGTATCCTATCAAGTGCTTGTCCTATGAACATGACATATGACAATGATGTTTTCCACAAACACCTAGCAGGTATTTGTTAGGTTTCTCTATTATACAGTTTCTCCTTTACCCTCTTTTCCATACTACAACACTTTAGGAGGAAGCCATTATGTGCAGTCTACAGCTAAGGGAGAGGAGTTGTATTTCCACTTCTCAAGGGCAGAGTACCTACAGAAATTCACTGGAAATCTTTCGCAGAAGATTTGTCTCTTCTGTATTAACATACTCAAATCACCAATCTCTCCATATACTAGGATGACATTTACTTTATACTTTGGGTTATAATCCAACACTGCGCTATTTCCTTGCTTAATTTGTTCCAACGTTCCCTGCTGGGAGCTCTTTCAGTTGGCTCTTTCTCTCCTTTGACATACTCCCATCAATGTGGGTTGTTTTATTTATTTATTTTTTTTGGCACTTTCTTGCTTTCTGAGACAGAAAGTATATGAAACATATGTATGTCCTCATACATGTGTATACTTAAAAGATTATGACTTTTGCCCTGACCGGTTTGGCTCAGTTGATAGAGCATCGGCCTGCGGACTGAAAGGTCCCAGTTTTGATTCCGGTCAAGGGCATGTACGTTGGTTGCGGGCACATCCCCAGTAGGAGGTGTGCAGGAGGCAGCTGATCAATGTTTCTTTCTCATCAATGTTTCTAACTCTCTATTCCTTTCCCTTCCTCTCTGTAAAAAAAAAAAAAAAATCAATAAAATATATATATATATTTTTTAAAATATATTTTATTGATTTTTTACAGAGAGGAAGGGAGAGAGATAGAAAGTCAGAAACATCGATGAGAGAGAGATTGTATGCCCCACAGTGGAGATGTGCCCGCAAGCAAGGTACATGCCCCCCACCGGAATCGAACCTGGGACCTTTCAGTCCGCAAGCCGACGCTCCATCCACTGAGTCAAACCGGTCTCAGCAATAAAATATATTTTTAAAACAAGATTATGACTTTTATAAAACATCACCAAAATTTACATCACCTTTACAAATTCTTTTTTTTAATATATTTTATTGATTTTTTTTTCATAGATAGGGAGATAGAAAGTTAGAAACATCAATGAGAGAGACATCAATCAGCTGCCTCCAGCATGCCCCCTTACTGGAGATGTGCCCACAACCAAGGTACATGCTCCTGACCGGAATCAAACCTGGGATCCCTCAGTCCCATGCTCTATCCACTGAGCCAAACAAGTTTCGGTTACAAATAATTTCTTAAGTATCATACTTAAATGTTACTTAAAATTTTTAGATAGTCTCAAATTATTTTTAATAGTTGGTATGTTAAAATCAGAGAAACAAGATCCTATATTTGTGTTACGTATTTTTTAAAAAAGATTTCTCTTTTAACCCTTTTATTTTCTTGCAAATTACCTGTATATATATTGGATTTTGTTGATTGCATCACCTTGACAAAGAATACTTCACAGGTCATGTTGAGATCCTCTGTTTCAGCGATTTTCAACTTTTTTCATTTCATGGTACACATACCAATTACTAAAATTTGGCAGCATACCAAAAAAAAATATTTTTGCTGATCTAACAGAAAAGTAGGTATAATTTTGATTCATTACACTGGATGGCTATTGTGTTGGCTATTGTCATTTTTTAAAAATTTGACAATCTCAAGGAAAAGAGGTCAGAGCCATAACTAAATACTCAGGTATTGCATGTTTTAAAAATACTTGCAGCATACCCATTGAAAAATCACTGCTCTTTTGCTTCACATCAGAAGACACAATATCTCTTTGGGGGATATTAAAACAGGTCTAGACTGTCATCTCTGAATATAATTTCCCATGAAAAGTCACTTGGAGATCAAGGGCTGATTCTCAGTCCAGGGCAGGAAATCTTCAAGAAAGCCTAGATTGTGTTGGTCGCACCAGAAAACAAAAAAGAAAGCAAAGATAATAGGAGTTGAGTCAAAAAGACTCATGAGGAGATTTAAAGGTGCTTCTGCATGTCAAAGATTAAACACTTAGCATTTAAAATAACTGCAATTGATTAAAACACATTTGGGTAGCTCAGTTTGTTAGAGCATCATCTGGATACACCAAGGTTTTGGTTTGGATCCTGGTCAGGATAAATACAAGGATCAACCGATGAATGCATAAATAAGTGTGGAACAAGATATCTCTCTCTTTCTCTCTCCCCAATCCAAAAAAAAAAAAAAAAAGGAGCCCTAATCGGTTTGGCTCAGTGGATATAGCGTCGGCCTACAAACTGAAGGGTCCAAGGTTTGATCCCAGTTAGGGGCATGTACCTTGGTTACAGGCACATCCACAGTGGGGGGTGTGCCAGAGGCAGCTGATCAATGTTTCCCTCTCATCGATGTTTCTCTCCATCCCTTTCCCTTCCTCTCTGTAAAAAAATCAATAAAATGTATTTTTTTTAAAATGAGTATGCTGATTTTTAAAAATCATTGGTCACTTTTGGAGCACCCCAAGGAATCTCACATTCTGAAAACAAAAGAATCCAGCATCCTACTTTCCCTATTACAAACTGAGGTTTACTCAAAGATATGAGAACATTCTTCTCTATAGATTTTCAGGTAATAAATGCAGAAAATAGACTATCATTTTGCAAATCCTGATGAAATAATGGATTGAGGTAATGATCAGCAGCGAGTCTAGAATCACTAGAAGAAAAGCTGATAGGAAATTTCATAGTCTGGAGAATAGGAATGTGCATTGGATTGATCATTGTTTTTGCCTTTTCAGTGTACAGACTTTTTTTTTTAATATATTTTATTGATTTTCCACAGAGAGGAAGGGAGAGGGATAGAGAGCCAGAAACATCGATGAGAGAGGAACATCGATCAGCTGCCTCCTGCACACTCCCTACTGGGTATGTGCCTGCAACCAAGGTACATGCCCTTGACCAGAATCAAACCTGGGACCCTTGAGTCCAAAGGCTGAAGTTCTAGCCACTGAGCCAAATCAGTAAGGGGAGGGGAGGGGAGAGAAGGAGAAAAGAGGAGAGGGGACTGGAGGGGAAGGAAGGGGAGGTGAGAAGGGAAGGGAAGGGAGGAAAAGGGAAGGGCGGGAGGGGAGGTGAAGAGAAGGGAGGGTTGGGGAGGGGAGGGGAGGGAGAGATGAGGTCTTTGGCATTTTGGCAGGGAGTGGTTGTGGATCCTGTAGCAATGGGAGGGGGAGGCAGCCTCATGCCAGCAGGTACCAGGAACCAAGGACTAAGGGTTGGGGCCCATCTCTGAAGAGCTTGGTGAGGACCCAGGGGTGGCACGAGGAAGAGAAGCCCACAGGACACATTTCCCCACAATGTCAGGTTAGAATAGAACCCACCTCCTCCCTCTCCACCCCCCCCCCCTGCTCCCGACAAACAAACAAACAAACAACACTGTATTTCGAGGCTGCTCAGGGGAGAGGGCTGGAGGAGTGAGGAAAATGTTTGTTTTTAATGATCCCATGACTTCATATGGATATTTCTAAATTCAAATTTAGAATTGTGAAGTTTTTATTTAATTTTATATTTGTATTTTGTTTCTCCAATGCTGAAAATCTTGGTTTTTGGAACACATACTTACAAGCTTTATACAAATACTAGAGGCTCAGCGCATAAATTCATGCATGGGTGGGGGTCCCTCAGCCTGGCTAGTGATTGAGGCCTATGAAGGGGAGGGGGTAGCAAACATGAGGGAGGGGCTGTGAGAGGTTGGCTGTGGGAGTGCACTGACCACCAAGGGGCAGCGTCTGCATTGAGCATTTGCCCCCTGTGGTCAGCGTGGGTCATAGCAACTGGTCGAACGGTAGTTCCCGTCATTTGGTCATAATGATTGCTTAGGCTTTTATATATATATATATATAGATATAGATATATTTCAGAAATAAAAATGTGAATGTTATTACTGACAATATGAATACCAGAAAAAGATGAAAGTTTCTTCAGTTTCTTCCCCTTGGACTGATATATCTCACTAGGAATATTTGGCCAATTTATTGTTTTAAAGTCAAATCATTTCTTTACTGTCACAGACACTACAACCACAAAAGTGTTTTTAATGCAGGTTGTTCCTTTAAGTAGAGCTGACATTTCCTGTTTAAAATGACAAGGAGTCACACAACTTTTTTTTTTCCCCCTTTATTTTCACCCCCTCCCAGCATTTAGTAACAAAGCTTAATAGAACAATAGCAACTTTTTGACACTACGAAAGTTCACCTTTTGGGCTAATCTATCTAAAAAAAAACAAAACAAAACAAAAGATAGCCATCACAAGGCAGTTTTATTTACTTACAGCAAGTAAGGAGGCGGGGGATTCACATCCAAAACCCTGCTCCCCCCACAGGGAGGCTCAGCCATTGCTTACATACAGGATTTGGGCAACTACATACTATTGACTTCTTTGCAGAGAGCTCCTTCCATCCAAACTGAGCTCATCCTGTTCACAGCAGCAGCAGCCACCAAACACTGTACTTCGTTTTAACATTTAGCAAGAAGTAACATTTAAGAGCTGCCCAGACGCTGGGACCTTTGTCCTCGCAGTTTTGCTCTACAAACACCTGCACTGACCACTGTCGGAATTAACCGAGTTCATTCCCGAGTTGCGTATTAAGAAGCTCTAAACCCCCCCAAAAAAAATAATAATAATAATAATAATAACCTGACTTCCCTGGACAGAGTAAGGCTTGCAAAATTTTCCACCGCCTGCAACTGCTCCGACCCAATCAGGCCACTGCACCCACTAATCCTCCTTCCCATCCCCACCCCCCCGCCCCCCTCTTGCCCCCCAATCCGCGTTTGGTGGCTAATTACTGAGCGGCTCCCGCGTCCCCAAAACCCCCGGGACCCCGAGGCGGGAGCGGGCACGCCCCGCGCGCTCCGGCCGCTGACGGTGGCGGGGGGGGGGGGTGGCCAGACACGCACGCACCCCCAGCCTATTATCCAACAAAGGCGGGCCGGAACGCGGGGCGAAGGGAGCCCCGCACGGTCCTCCGGGGACGGACTGTCGTCCGCAGGGCAGGCGGGCTCTCCCCGCTGCCGCCCCCGCCCCGCTCAGGTGCCAGGGGAAGCCCTCCTCCGGTCGGAAGCTCTTTTATGGCCTCACTGCCCTGCCTAACGGAGGCAGAGGGGGAGGAGGATGGTGTCCGCGGGGCGCGTTCCGCAGGAAGCAGTCACTCGCTGGGGTCCCCAGAGGCGTCAGAGGGGGGACAGGACCGGCTCCACCGCACCGCCGCCTGCGCCCCGGCGTGGGTGCCGGAGAGCCCGGCGGGCTGGCCGGCTGGCGGGCCGCTCCGGGACAGGAGGCAGCGTTGCGCCGCGCCGGCCCCGCCCACCGCAGGCGGGTGCCATTGGCCCACGGCGGCGCGCGTCACACCCGACGCGCCGCGCTGATTGGCTCCCGCCGGGAGCCCCGCCCCCCCTCCGCTGTAGCCCCGCCGGCTCCGGCCTCGCCGCCATCTTTGTTGATGTGTCAGCTCCGCGGGGGTCTGGGCAAAGCCGTGTGGGCCCCGTCTCCCGCCGCCGCCGCCGCCGCCCCTCGCGTCTCCTCGCCGGCCGCTCCCCCCCGCCTCCGCGCCATGGAGGAGTGGGCTCCCAGGGCGGAGCTCCCGCGGCCTCGCTAGCGGTGCCGGCGGAGGCTCGGGGAAGTGGGGTAAGTGCCCCCCCGGGGCGGCCGGGGCGGAGCGGGGGGTCGCGGTGGCGCGCGGTCCTGCGAGCGCCGGGGTCCAGGCTCCGGCCGGAGAGGAGGCGGCGGAGGCGGGCGCTCGGCTCGGAGTTCGTGGTCTCCCCTCCCTCCCTGGGTCCCGGGCCGCCCGGGGATGACGCGGGCGGAGGAGGGGTTGCCGGCGGCCGGAGCGGAGCCTGCGGAGCGGCGCGGAGCGGCGGGATTGGGGCCGACGGCCCGGCCTCCCCGCACCGAACTGCGGCGCAGCCCCACCTGCTCGCGATCTTCCCTGGACTCGAGCGCCCGTTTCTCTCTGCGTCTGTCCAAGCCGAGTCTGAGTGTGTGAGTGTGAGTGTGTGAGTCTGAGTGTGTGAGTGTGAGTGTGTTCGATCCCCCCACCCCCAGGGGTCGCGACCCCCCAGGTTGAGAACCGCTGGGTGGATGGCCCGTGGCCGGTCAGGGCGGCGTTTCCCCTCCTCGGTGTCTCTGCCCGAGGTGTCAGAGGGGGGAGCAAGCAGCTTCTACAGCGGCGATGCCGGGGATCCCGGGGATCCGTGCAGCTGCGGCGGCTGCTCGGGGACTGAGTGCGCGGATTTCACATCTTGGTTTTGTTTAGAGCCAGCGGTCCTCCACCTTCCTAGCGCCGCGACCCCTTTCTTTAATGCAGCTCCGCCTGGGGTGGTGACCCCCCCCAACCATAACATTATTTTTGTTGCTACTTCCTAACTGTTATTTTGCAACTGTGGTGAATCGGATCTGTGTTTTCCCATGGTCTCAGGCGACCCCCGGGAAAGTGGTGTTCGAGCCCCCCCCCAAAGGGGTCGCGACCCCACAGGTTGAGAACCGCTGGGTGGATGGACCGTGGCCGGTCAGGGCGGCGTTTCCCCTCCTCGGTGTCTCTGCCCGAGGTGTCAGAGGGGGAAAGAAAGCATCGACGCCGGGGATCCGTGCAGCTGCGGCGGCTGCTCGGGGACTGAGCGCCGCGGACTTCGCGTCTCGGCTTTGCTGAGAGCCAGCGGTCCTCCACCTTCCTAGCGCCGCGACCCCTTTCTTTAATGCAGCTCCGCATGGGGTGGTGACCCCCCAACCATAACATTTTTGTTGCTACTAACTAACTGTCATTTTGCAACTGTGGTGAATCGGATCTGTGTTTTCCCATGGTCTTAGGCGACCCCCGGGAAAGTGGTGTTCGAGCCCCCCCACCCCCCAAGGGGTCGCGACCCCCAGGTTGAGAACCGCTGGTTTAGAGGCAAAGAGACCTGCCTGGGGAGTCACAGCCTTCGTGGTGGACACTCCCTCCTTCAGTGGGGGGCCTTCCTAGCTCTGGGAACCGGACAGACTCGTAAAAAAAAAACAAAACACATGCCATCCCGTCCCAGGCATGTAGGTGGTCTTTTTCTCGGTACCTGTTGTCATGTTCCCTGGATGCCCAGCTTTTTCTTTCTTTCTTTCTTTTTTTTTTTAAATTTCTTCCAAAATGCTAGGTAGGCTGGGGGTTTTTCCTAAGGAAAATGTGCAGTAAAGCGTTGGAACAGTGTTTGCAGAGGTGTGCCGGTTAGTCATTAAAAAAAGGAAGAAAAAAAGAAAGATCTGTTCAGTGTTGAGGTAGGCTGGTGGGTGTAGCCTCCCCGCCTACTGACTGCACCTTGCTGGGTGCCGAGTTTTGAGCTTGTGGGAAAGATTACGGTTCTAAAGACATCGATAGGGAAACCGAACGGCCTGCTGGTGGATCAGGTTCGCGCTCTCTCTTGCACAGCTACTTTTCAGGTCTTTATTCGGACTTACGCAAATAGAAAGCAGCGATGCTTGGCCTCGTTCTTTCCCCCCCTTCCTTTATGGTCTTTTCATGTTCTTTAAGATCCAGTAATGGGATTGAGGAATTCACAGATCTTGCAGAATTTAAAGAATTAAAAACTCTCTTTTTTTAATCTTTTTTTACATTGTAATAGGCAGGCATGTGTAATAATTACTGGGGAATCTACCTGGAAATGCCCTGCATGTGTTCATATTGTTTTTATTCCCCAGAAATGCATGGGTTGTGTTTGGATTGCTTTTACTTACAGGACAGTGTCTAATTCAGAATTCCTGCATGTAAACTTGAAGAGTTCTTTAAGCAGTGTCCTGGGTACTTCAGAGTCTTTTTTTTATTGCTAAAGAGGGGATATAGCACAGTAAACCACTCTATAACCTTTTATTCCTTTACCCATAAACTCAAGAGTTGCTCTTTGATGCTTTACGATGACAGCACAGCTGATGATGGTTGCTTAGTGTATTTAATTTAAAAACCTCTTCCAGCCAAAACTGGTTTGGCTCAGTGGATAGAGCATCAGCCGGCGGGCTGAAAGGTCCCAGGTTTGACTCCGGTCAAGGGCAGGTACCTCCCTAATAGGGGGTGTGCAGGAGGCAGCTGATGGATGTTTCTCTCTCATAGATGTTTCTAACTGTCTCTCTCCCTTCCTCTTTGTAAAAAATCAATAAAATATATTAGAAACATCTCACAGCTACATGCTGATATCGTGGAGTGAAAGTAGAACTGCAGCAGTATTCTCATTCTTTAGGGAGAAATGATAGCACAAAGCAGCCTTATTCACAGACTTGGAAAAATCATCTTTGCCTTTGAAGAATGACTAGTAATCTGCACTAATTCATGGAACAATTGCATGTTAAAGAACCCTTAATCTGGCCTGTGTTTCTCAGTGGTGAGTGTTGGCCTGCACAGGGAAGGGCCATAGGTTCCATTCCTGGCAAGGTCAAGGGTGTGTACCTGAGCTGCAGGTTCCAGCCCCTGCTGGTCCAGGTTGGTGTGGGGCAAGGGCGGGAGGCAACCAATCAATGTGTCTCTCTCCTTCTTCCCTCTCTCTCCCTCCCTTCCTCTCTCTCTAAAAATATCCTCAGGTGAGGATTAACAAAACAAAGAATCCTTAAATTCTGTTTGAATTAAGTTTAGATTTTTCTTTTATCTCTTATCTCCAGCTATAAATAACTAAAATCGCTTCTCAGATTTTTCATAAATAGGACACAGCTTCTAGTAGTATTGTGAACGCTATATTTAATAGTTGTTTCAGGGCAACAATGGGAACATAGGTAATTGAAGTTTACAAATAACCCTCTAATCTTATCATTATTTCAAATTTGTCCTTTGAACTTTATCTCTCAGTTACTGAGATTTTAAATGTTTGGGCTAAGAAGAAACAAAAGGAAAATATTGGGGTGAAAGAGCAATAGATCTGAAGTGGAAATCAAATCCAGAAAAGGAAAGTATTGATTGGATTGTGAATAGATTTGTCCAACATCAAGAGACATAGAATGATAGTCTACTATAGGGATGATTATGTAGAAAGTGCTAATGAATAATTTGATTTTTTGATAAACTACATATCAAATTAATCATGCCCAGGCCAAAGGTGGTTTCAAAATTTAAACAATCAGAACTCCATAATGTAAGGCACACTTATTACTTAATCTCTTTCTTTCTTTCTTTCTTTCTTTATTCTTTTTTTTAAAGTTTATTAGCCTTTCTTTATGAAAAGAACTGTGGTGAATTTTTTTCCTTCTTTTAGTTTTCAGATTTTTGGGGAAAATAATTAGTGGAAAATATTTAATGTTTTCTTTGACTTACTAAAATTCAGATTGTGAGCTCTATACAAGCAGCTTCAAACTAAGATATCTATATTAATAACTTTCTGCTTTAAAAGTTATTAGAAGTATATAAAATTGCATCGATTTAAGATACCACGCTGATAAGATGACATATAACTTGATGGTAATGTGATATATGATGTGGTCACTTACTCTCTTTTTCCTGGAATCGTGATGGACCGTAATTTCTTCCTCCAGTTGTTCTGTTGCAGGATTTGGCACTCCTGGTATGGTGTGAGGGATCCTGCTCATCAATTGCCCTTAGTCTGTCTTTTTAACATCTATTTGTGATATAATTTGTACATCAAAAAATGCACGCTGCCCTGAGTGTTAGGTGCAAAGATTAACAAACCCTTACAGGGATAATTGACCTTGGCCTCAATAAAGCATCCATTTTAAACTGGTGAACTAAAGGCAGCTTTAAAAAGCTAGTGATTATATTTCATATAAAGGAAATCCAATATATTAAAGTGAAATTTTACCCAAAAGCTTAATTAGAATGTGGCTACTTTACAAAATATTTCTTCCTTTTGATCATACTAATCTGGAATTCTTTGTAGTAGCCAGCTCTTTTAAAAGTAGAATTTGATTTGCATAAATTCACTTTCTGTGAATTTCAGTGTCAAATATTTTCATGTGAAGTTTTTTATGTTTCTTTTTTTTAAAATATATTTTATTGATTTATTACAGAGAGGAAGGGAGAGGGATAGAAAGTTAGAAACATCGATGAGAGAGAGACATCGATTAGCTGCCTCCTGCACACCCTCTACAGGGTATGTGCTCGCAACCAGGATACATGCCCTTGACCAGAATCAAACCTGGGACCTTTCAGTCTATAGACCGACGCTCTCTCCACTGAGCCAAACCGGTTTCAGCTTTTATGTTTCTTATACAGGTTCTTTTCAGTCCTATAATTTTACTCTATTTTTAAAAACTTTATCCAGGAAAGTGTTTCTTTTTTAAAGTGAATACTATTAAAAATCATTTACTTAGAGGTTGGGATCCGATTGTGTTGGCCACAGATGTCTTTTGATAGAAATTTTTTGCTTCTGACTTTAATTGTGATACCAGGACTGGTCAGAAAGATAAGCTATTCATTTGATTATTCTGCTTTCAAAGTTTATTTGGGGACTATGTCAAAACCTTTTTAATGTACTTGTCCATAAAAGTGGGGTAAATGATTATATTGAAGAACAAGAATCCTCTCACAGGCTTTACTTGCTTATCTTAATGGACATTATTTGCAAAATATACAGCTGGTATTATTTGAGACTCAAATGGTATAGTTTGTAATTTAAAAATTTAGTTGTAAATAATATGCTGAACTGAGTCACATTTTTTTGTTGGATTTCACACATTGCGGACCAGTAGTTTTATTGCTAGCTTTACCCAGTGGGCAGATAAGTTTTTATTGAACGAATACAAGAAACATTTACATAAATGTTAAAGGTACGCTTTAAAATTAAATACCCATTGCATTTTGAAGTTATTTATTACAGGTTCTTACAAGCTAATATCTTTTTAAAGTATGATACTTTGTAAAATATTGTAATATAAAACGAGAATTCTCATGATCTGTCCGCAATGTGTTAAAAAACTCTCATGCCGATGGATAGCATTGATAGATCTTCAACTTAAAATACTGTAAACACAGAGAGTAAAAAATTTAATATAGCGCTTTTATTTATTGCTCCACTATATCAGAATGTAATCTCCATAAAAGACTTTTACTTATTGCTGTGCTCCTAAAATATATAACAGTCCCTGCACATAACACACTCAATTCATATTTGGTGAATGAATTACTTCTAGTTTGGAATGTATTTCTGACGATACTTTTGTATGAAGCCTTTTACCAAAATCTGTGGATTGGATTCATTTGTATTTGCAGTTTATTGAATAAGCTTATGTTTTGTGTTGTTTATACTGCGAATTCCCCAGGAAAACAAACCTGTTAAAGACAGTGTTTTCATTTATGTGGCTCTTGCATGGGAATACTTTCGTACAAATGTGAGTTCTTTCATGAAGAAATAAAATCCGAGGTGGGTCATGGTTGACTTGAGGCAAATGGAACATGTTTCTTGACCAGTTGCCTACAGCTGATGAGCTCCAGTAAGAGCGAAACCATTCTCACTTCACTGAGACCCTTTGGAAGTGTGAATTGGTCCTGTAGTACTGTGTCAGAAACAGACAGCTCTGGGGGGAAAAGTGCTGAATTAAGAGGATTTTATGACTGTGCTAAGTTTTAAATACCAGAGCATTTTCCCCTAATGAGCTCTAGTTGCTAAAAGTCAGAAAACTGTTACTTTTTATTTCAAAAAAGCCAAAGATTGTAACTTTAATGGTTATCACTATATCTAAATGAGCGTTAATTTAATTTATACGAGCACTTATTAAACCAACCTTGTAAATAAGTGACTAGTTTTACATCCTTCCCTTTAATCTACTTCTAGATTATTCCATCCTCAGTAGCTTTGATGGCAATACTTCCTCCCCCCACTCCCGAAGAAACTTGGACAGCAAACCGATTGGTCTTCATCAGCATTGCCAACTGGAAGCCCACAAGAAGACTCAGCTCTTTTGTCCCCTGGTTAAAATCAAACTCATCGTGGTCCCACTCCCCTCACCATTCTTGTCTAGTCATTTAATCCTTGGTGAGAGTGTTGTTATATATACACATAGACACCTCCTTTTCCTTTTGCCTCCATTTAAGCATCAGGAAACTAAGTTTGAAAGCTAAGTGGTTATCAGATGCCATGTTATATGAAGACTTTTTCAAAGGTCATGGGCATATGACTGAGCAACACTATAGAAAGTACTTGTTTTTTGAGGTTAAACTAAGCAGTCTGTAATTTACAGGAGGATATTAGTAAAATTTGTAAGCTGAGAAAATTATAAAATCAGGGACTTTTGTTTGTTTGTTTACCTAGATGAATATCCAGCAGAATGAGGCAAATTTTTGTTACTCTGTGCTCTCCTGCACATCACAAGTCTCCTTACAACCTGGTTCCCATCCACTAAAGGCTGTTCCGTTCCCCAAGTTATTGTGTAAACCCAGGGGGTGTCTCTCTCATCGAGAACCACGGAATAGCATTTGTAAGAATGAGTGTAAATGCAGTAGAGAATACATTTGTTAGATTTATTTACCTACTTACTATTACTGTTGTTCGAGATTTAAGAAGTTTGATTCAGTTCAGAGTGAGGTTCCTCCTTCTTGAAAGTGCAGGAAAGTCACAAGGAAGGCTGTGACTCCGCTTGAGGAGTGTAAATGCAGTATTTTCATTTTCCTGAGAGATCATTTTGGACTTGTGATGGGAGGAAATGTGGAGGGAGATGTGGCGTTAGAGTCAGTTCTTTAAGTATAGTTAGGCTCTGGAGAGAAGAAAGGGAAGGACATCTGGGTGGGAGCAGCCAGGGGAAGGTTAGTGGGCAGTTGGTGGAACTGTGAGTAGATAGTCAAGGACTAGTAGAGGATAGTGAAGTCCGAGGCTTTTAGGAATGTGTTAGAGATAAGATGGGAAGAGTCGTACATCTGGTTTATGGAGGAATCACAGCTCTGAAATATGAACATGAAATGGTTCTGTGTTTTTTTTCCTCAGTGGGTCTCCAGTCATACAGTGTAAAATGCTTCCCTCTCCCCCCTTCACTTCCCTCTGAAGTGCTGTTCCTTAATAATGTCTTGGTTTGATGTCATAACGTTTCTGCAACTTTTGGTTACTAAAGAAAACGCATTTCAGAAATCAAGACAGGTTTCAATAATTTAAAAAAAAAAAAGACATTTTTTCTTCTTGAAGAAAGGTTCCCAGCAGCTTGGATTGAGGAGAAGGAGGTATAATCTGGCTCTAAAATAGGTTCCCTTTCCTTTCTCTAGCTAGCCCTGTTGGGGTGGAGAGATGACCAGTCAGTGGGGGCAGAGTTTTCATTACCCAAACCTCTAAAGAGGGAGAGATAGCCCTGACTTTACTCTAATTCATCTGGTTGTGTTTGATGGTGGGCGCTGGGGAGGTGATGTGTGTAGGTATTTTTAGGGACAGTGTTGTAGCTTCTTGGCCCATAATACCCCTCTATTCCCTTTTTTTTTGCAGAGCCAATATTACAGACTTCCACCCCTTCTCGGGATTGAGTGACACTTGTCCTAGTGTTGTCTCAGTTCGCTTGCCCTTTAATCAACCTTACTTCTCCACTTGGAGTTGCAGGAAGGAAAGCAGGAGGGACAAATGGGGTGAGATTGAGAAACCAACATTTCAAGTGTTCCTTGTATGAAGTGGCCAGGCCTCGATTGGGTTGCATGTGGGAACAATGACAGTAGAAAGGAGGGTATAATTGTAGGAGACATGAAATTGGCAAAAGTAAGAAGGCAGAGGAAAAGTAGGAGTCACGACTAAGAAAAATGGTACTAGTGACAAAAAAAGATTAATAGGGGTACTCAATCATTGGAGCTATTCATTCATTGGATTTTAGATTGAGCCATTTTGAGTATGAGGTTGTGGTGGAACATTCAGTGGAAGATTTTAGTGGAGATACAGAGATAGGGTGAAAATGAAGGTATAGATGTTTTGTTGCCTGTAACGAGAACGGGACTGAGAATAATGTGGGCATCAGCTATGAGTTGTCAGGCTTTTCTGCCTGGCTTTCAATTCCCAAATTAATAAAATAAAAACACAAATAAACAAACAAAAAACTTGGATCAAGGCATGGAAGTGGGTGACTTAATTGTGGGAGGGAAAATAAAGTTGAGACTGAAACCCTGGAGAATATGAAAGCTGGATGAGGGGATAAGAGCCAATATTTGTTTAGTGCTTATTTTTTTACATAGCATGACAGTAAAAATTCATGAAGTGCTCAAATGATGGAGTTTCTTCTCACTTGCTCCCTCTGTTCTGGAGAGTTGCAATGTTCTACTTCAGTGATACAACATGGACGGGTTACATTGCTTAGAACCACTTCCTTCCTTAGCTTTTAGGTTGATTTCTAAATTGAAAGTTCAAATTGAGCAGCAACAGATTGACAAGTTATAGTGAGTTACTTGGGCGAAATAATGCCCTTGTTTGAGAATGATTTTACTTTGTCCTAGATTTGGGAATACAGCATACTTGTGACGTTTTAATTATCAACTTACTGTACTTATTTGTGTTGTCTGCTAGTAAACCAGGCTTTAATACTAGTGTAGGCTATGTCTCAGTTATAACATACATGCAGCAAGATAATGGTAATTTCTACTTGACTGTTTGGAAATATGTTGTAATTCAGAGTATTAAGACGAATGTCAATGTTAGTTGATACCCCAAAAGACAGTCTATACTCAAAGGCAGGGTATTTGACTAATAAACTGGTCTTTTCTTCCTTTCTTAGAATTATTCTTCCTGATTTCTGCATTCCTAGAATAATGCTCCTCAAATGTCACTTCTGTGTTTCAATTCAACAAATATTTGAGAACCTACTCTTTGCTAAAGCTCTATAGATTAATCAAGTGTATCCAAGTTCCTCATGATTTATTGTCCTTAACAAAATTCACTCACTGTGATGAGCATTGTACCTAGCTATCTTCTCTTACCCTTTTTCACCATCCTCTGACTACCACCTGCATCATAGACCAAAATGAACATGAAGCTTTCTGTTACTCAATAATTTAATTTTTCTTTTTTATAAGTTCACCCTCCATCTAGAATCATTTCTTTCCTAGTTGCGGTCAAAACTATGACTTGCCCACATTTTACCCAACTCCATAAGACTCCAGTAATTCATCAACCATGTATATGCTTTGTGGATATCTGACAAAATCATCAAGATTGAAATGGAATTATTTTCTGGAAATAGCTAGAATAATAACCCTCAAAAATAACAAAAAAATGGATTCTAACAATATACAGTTAGTTTTGTAAATATTGCTTTTATGACCTAGGCAGTGCCTCCACTCGAGTGACCCTGAATATTGAAAGTGAAACAGGGAAGGGCTAAGGACAGGAGAAACAGCAGGAGAGTCTGGGCCGGCTGCTTTGGCTCCCTGAGAAATAAGTCACTTAGTCCTGCTGAGTGGAGGAAGTGAGCCAAACTGTCTGCCTGGGCCTCTTTCTTTATCACCTCGCTGGAAAGGCAGAGAAAAGGGGGCCTCAGACAGGCAGGTTCCGGGGTGGGGGGATAGGGGAGTAGTCTGGGATGAGCTGCCTCTGCCCATTACTCTCCTGGATGCAAGTCTCATGGGGTCCCTAGAGCTTAGGAGATGTACACCTGTTGAGTAAGAAGGGGCAAGGAAAGGCGTGGGCATGCTCTGGGAGGGAGAGCCGGGTATGGTTTATTCTAGATGAACGTGTTTGGAATTCACCATGGTACTTCCTGGATCTCAGCCTGGCTGAAAAATGAGTCCCTGCCAGGGATCCTTATCATAAGTTTTTTCAACTCAGCTCTAGGTGTTTGGGCTATCGTACCTGTTTTGTTATTGTTTAGTTTTCCTTCTAAGTAAGTTTTTGTCATTGTTCATGTGTCTTGTTTTATTATCTTGGTTTGTAATTTCTCTTCTGATGTTGTCATTGCTATCTTATTTTCCTAGAGATTATTGAGGTACTCATTTTTCTCTGGTGGAGCTGAAGGAATTTTAAACCGTCTTTGGCACTTAACCTCCCAGTCACTAGTCTTATTCCATATCCAGCATCTTATAGGGGTGATTGAGGAGTGCCAGACTGCACCGGAAGTGGAGTTGCATGACTGAATAGAAGGAGGAAAGAGTATGAAACTTTGTACTATCCTGTTGGTGGTGGCACACGTGGATTGGCTGTCCTAGTCTTTCTATTTTTCTCTCTCAAGGAATGGCTTTTCAAAGAGTTTTTAATGGTAAAATTTGTGGTCTTAGTTATTCCACATCATGGAATATGTGCAAATATACTGAGTGGTCAGATTATTATGATCTCTGAACGCATAATAATCTGGCCACTCAGTGTATATCTTATATAATAAAAGGCTAATATGCAAATTGTTTCCTCCACCAAGAGTTTGATCACCAGGCAGGCCGGTCCCCTCCCCCTGCCAGGCTGGCCGGACCCCACCCATGCATGAAATCATGCACTGGACCTTTAATATATATAATATAATACACACACACACACACACACACACACCGAGTGGCCAGATTATTATGTGTTCAGAGATCGTAATAATCTGGCCACTCAGTGTATATAGGGCGTCTTGGTTTTTAAAAGCTTTGGTTTTGCCGAAACCGGTTTGGCTTGGTGGATAGAGCATTGGGCTGTGGGCTAAAGGGGTCCCCCAGGTTCGATTCCAGTCAAGGGCATGTACTTTGATTGTGGGCACATCCCCAGTGGGGGTGTGTGCAGGAGGCGGCTGATCGATGTTTCTCTCTCATCAATGTTTCTAGCTCTCTATCCCTTCCTCTCTGTAAAAAATCAATAAAATATATGTTTAAAAAAATTAAAAGCTTTGGTTTTTTTAAACTTTGATGTTTTGACTTTCTTAGATGTAAAACGAAGATCAGGAACAGATTTGAAGAAATGCAGAGTGAATTGGTGCCAGTCAGCATGTCAGAGACAGAGCACACAGCCTCCATTTCCTCTGGTAAAAATATTGGAAAAACCTCTGAACTAAAGGAAGACTCAAGTAACTCGTTTTCTGGGGATGAAAGCAGCAGCTTAGAAAATGAGTCCCAACAATTGTCATTAAACTTTGGTAAAACTTCATGTCTGCCTAATGAAAACAGTAATCCAATTGGAGCACAGGAGAACTGTATTCCAGATCATGGTGGAAGTGAAGATTGTAAAACAGACGTATGCACAGAAAATTCTGAACAAATAGCTAATTTTCCTGGTGGAGATTTTACAAAGCAAGTTTCGAAAACAAATGAAACTGAACAGACAGTAAGTCAAATATTGGCAGAATTAGGGTCCTCCACATTTACAGAAGCAGCTAATCAAAAGACTTACTCAGAAAGTCCCTATGATACAGACTGCACCAAGAAACTTATTTCAAAGATAAAGAATGTTTCAACACCAGAGGATTTGCTAGAAGAAATAGAATCTGAGCTCTTATCTACGGATTTTGCAGAACACCGAGTACCAAATGGAATGAATAAGGGAGAACATGCATTAATTATGTCTGAAAAGTGTGTGCAAGATAAGCATTTGCAGCAGGAGCACACTATAAAGAAGTAAGTTTTTATTTTTTTCAGGTCATTTTTCTTCACAGGAACTAAAAGATGGCATTCTTTAGAGGAAAGTATCATCTTGTCCACTTTTAATTCCATAATAGAGCCACACACATTGTAGTTGATCCACAAATATGCATTTACTGAATAATTAAAGCAAATGTTGTTGGTTAGTTATTCAGTTTGTCTATTTTTTTTAGAATGTGGTATTTTTATTTGTATTATTTTAGAAATAATAGGTATGCATCACTGTTTTTATATGGGGTGGGCAAAAATAGGTTTATTGTTATAAATAATGCAATAATTAATAATAATATAAGAATAGGCTCTGTTTTGCATATTTATAACTATAAACCTACCATATTTTCACGCGTATACGATGACTTTTTTAACCCAGGAAAATCTTACCAAAAGTTGGGGGTCGTCTTATAGGGTGGGTATATCCCAAACTCTATATTTTAACTGGAAAAGTTGGGGGTCGTCTTATATGCTGGAAAATACGGTACTTTTGCCCACCTCTGTCCTATTTAATAAAAGCCTAATATGCTAAGTGTCTGGTCCTCTGGTCGGCAGTTCACGCAATCAAAGCATGCTATGCTAATGATATGCTAATGATGCTCAGCTGCTTGCTATGACATGCACTGACCATGGGGGAAGGGGCTCTGACTGGTAGGTTAGCTTGCTGCTAGGGTCTAGCTAATCGGGACTACGTGAGATGAGTGGGACCCTTCCATGGTCCCTCCCCAGCTGGCCAATCTCCCACATCCTTCTGAAGCTGTGATCGTGCACTGGTGGGGTCCCTCAGCCTGGCCTGCACCTTCTCACAATCTGGGACCCCTTGGGGGATGTCAAAGAGCCACCGGCCAGGCTGAGGGACCCCACTGGTGCACAAATTCGTGCACCGTGCCTCTAATACTATATATCTGTCAGATATAAGCATATATAAATAGATATGTATAAAGTCTATATTTTGAATATGATTTAAAGTTTCTGTTTTAAATGTCTTAATATGTAAATATAAAGGGATTCTTTATTCAACGGTGTAAGTATATTAAAGATTAGAAATATTTATAAAGACAACTACAATTTTTCAGTACAATGTCAAAACGAAAGTAGTTCAAAGTGAAATGAGTAGTCATAAAATTAAAAATTTTCTTAAAATCTTCATTGTAAACTTATTGGTTTAAAAGGTTAAAATGTAGAGAATAGAAGAATTGGTTGACTATCATTTAGTAAATAAGAATATGGTTATTTTTAGACTTCTTGTATTTGTGGAGTTAATTTCTCTTTTAACAAGTTTTAATTTCACTTTACCTTTTTCTGATAGTATTATATCACCCAGTATTTTTATTCTAGATTTACATGTGTAAGTGGTACTTATGGTTAGGTACTCTTCTATAATTTTTAAGAAAGGAAAATAAAACATGCTAGCCTTCACTGAAATACAGACTGATTCTCTTTAAGAAACGCTACATGAATGGGAGATGTGTGTGGAGAGAAAGGGGAGGAGGATGGCAGATGAAATAGAATGTAATTCAAATATTGAGGATATGTAATTTCCCAAACCAGCTTATCCTTTATTATTTTATCCATTGAACTTTAATCTCCTAGCATCCAGAGCCCTCTTTTTTTTCTTTTGTTTGTTAAACCTCACCAGGGAATATTTTTCCCATTGTTTTTTCAGAGTGGAAAGGAAGGAGGGAGGGAGAAGGGGAGAGGAGAGAGAAACATCCATGTGAGAGAAACATTTTGACTGGTTGTCTCCTGACTAGGGGTAAGGGAGTGAACCTGTAACCCAGACATGTGCTCTTTGATCCTTCAATGACAGGGCTGACGCTCCAACTCCTGGGCAACACTGGCCAGGGCTTTTTTTCATTTTTATTTTCAATTGTGATAAAATTTACCATCTTAAACATTTTTAAAAGTGTACAGTTGGCTAGTGTTAATTATATTCAGATTGTTAAAAATTTCCATAGCTTTTTCTTGCAAATCTGAAACTCTATCTGAATTAAACAACTTTTTATTCCCTCCTGCTTCTAGTCCTTAGCAACAACCACCATTCTACAGTTGGCCCTTTATAGCACTAGTTTGAACTATGTGGGTCCATTTTTACATGGATTTATTTAAAAAATATGTATAATACTGAATGTATTTTCCTGTGATTTTCTTTTTGCTAGCTTTATTGTAAGGATACAGCATATAGTACATATGACACAGAATATCTGTTAATTGGCTGCTTATATTGTCAGTAAGGCTTCTGTTGGACAGTAGGCTATTAGTAGTTAAGTTTTCGGGGGAATCAAAAGTTATACATGGATTTTTGACGGCTCAAGAGTCTGTGCCCCAAGCCCTATGTTTTTCAAGGATCAACTGTACTTTGTTTCTAAAGAGTTTGACTCCTGTTGTTTCATATACATGAAATCATATATAGGAATTTGCCATTAGTGTAGTGACCAGCTTATTTCACTTAGCACCTGTCTTCAGAGTTTATCCATACTGTAGCATGTGCCAGAATTCTCTTCCTTTCTAAGGCTGAATAATATTCCTTTGTATGTATATACCACATTTTGTTTCTCTTCATCTGCCAGTGGACATTTGGGTTGCTTCCAGCTTTTGGCTATTGTGAATAACGCTGCTGTGAATATGAATGCACAAATCTGTTTTGAGATTCCAAAGCCTTTTTACTACTACCCCAAAACTAATTGCTGCTTGTCCCACTCAGATTCTTCCTGGAATGCTGCTATTTTGAATAAACTATGAATTTGTACATGAAAACATCAGTGTTGCTGCCATTCTTGTTTTTTTTTAGGGCAACTTCCTCATTTCCCTACTCTCTCTACTTATTCTTTTAGACCTTCCCTTTGAGGTTATCCTTGATGCCTCTTCCACTTTCCTTAGATCTGGACTCTTAATCACTTTCATGCCTCTCTTGTAAATTATAAGATGTACATTTAATAATAATAGCTGCAAACACTTAACATGCTGTTAATCATGCCTGGAACTTTACATATTTTAACTCATAGAATCCTTACAGCAACCCTATTTGGTATGAACTGTTATATTTTCCAGATGAAGTGCCTGAAGATTAAGCATTTGTTCAAGGTCACATGCTAGTACATAATGGCAAAGTTAAACTATGAACCTAGTTAGTCTGATTTAGAAGGTTTTTAATGTTATATCTGAAATGAATTCATTGCAGGTTATTAATTTTCTACTACATTCCTGATTTTCTAGATAAATTTAATTCCTCTCTTTTAGTCTCTCTGTCTGGACAGTGGCAGCGTGGTAGACGAGTAAGCACAGTTCTGGTCAGAGCCCCAGAGTTGGAAGATGCCCACCACCATTTGCGAGCCCCTTTTCCAGCCAAATCGACCTCTTGAGTCAAAGATTGTTCTTCTGCATGAGGGGGGTGACACCTGATGAGACTGTTTTGTGTATAAGAAGGCATTATAAAAATGTCAGATATTCTCATTTTAAATCTAGATTAATCTTCTGTTACACAATGTTTAACTCAATTAAGTGCTTCATGACTTGGGTTCATTCCAAAACTGCCTTTCAGTTCCTTTGGCTTAAATTTTCATGAATGTTACATTTTTCTCTTCTCCAAATATTTGCATGATTTACTTCCTCACTATAGACCTGTGGTCCTTAGAAAGCCCTACACTGACCACCTTATCTAAAAATCACAGCTCAAGTTACTGTCTGTCCTAAAGCCTTTCTTCCTTCAGTTTTGTTAATAGGACTTAATCACTACCAGGGATTTTATTATATATCTCTTTCTTATTTATTTTAATATTCTCCCTTAGAATGTAAGATCCCTGTGGGCAGGGATGGTTTGCTAGTGGATTTTTAACATGCAGAATAATGTAGGTACATAGTAGGTGCCCCCGTAAGCATTTGTTGAGTAAAACGAGAGATCTACAAAGTAGATATAAAGACGTGGGCTAAAGAATTACAGCTGGGTTCAAATCTCAGATCAAACACTTACTAGCTGTATGACCTGGAACACATTCTAGGCTTCAGGTGTTTAAAAAAGTCATTAAAAAGATAATTATTATTTCATAGACTTGAGTTAAATGAAATGCAATTAAAGCTAAACTTAGTAAGTAGTAATTGTGCAATAAATTTTAAGTAATAGTTGTTGTTATTAATAATCCTAAATTATCACCTGTTAACCTCCTTAGATATCTGACCTTATTGCAGGTAATCTTTAAGGTTTTATTTATACTTTTCTAGGGGATTCAAAATTAAACGTCTGCTTAAGCTTTTGTTATTTTACATTGACTATTCTTCTAAAACTATTAAAATAGCATTAAAGTATTTTTTAAATCTAAAGCAAGATTTCTCAACCTCAGCACTGTTGATATTAGTGGGTAAGTCATGCTTTGTTTGTAAGATGTTTAGTGTCCCAGACCTCCACTCACAGGAAGCCAATAAATAGCAATCGCCATCCCTGTTGTGGCAACCAAAATGTCTCCAGACAAATGCATGGAGGGGCAAAATTACCCCTCTTTGAGGATTGCTCATCTGAAGGAATGAAATTCATAATTGTGATGCCCAAAGACATAAACTTAAAAGAGTGTGGCAGTGTGGCGTTTTCTTCTGAGTATATTCACTTGATGTGGGATATACATATTTCTAGAAAAATGTTAATAGCCTGACTGGCCAGAGAATTTTTTTTTTCCAAAGTGTAATATGTCATTATAAAAGGATTTCTTAGGAATATTGATTTATTTGTCATAAGTATCTATACCGTAATCTGCATACAGATTTATTCCATATCTCCTTTTTAAATTATGTTTTACTTTGTCCTTTTCATATTTAGGTTAATTAAAGAAAATAAGAAGCATCAGGAGCTCATTTTAGATATATGTTCAGAAAAAGACAATTTAAGAGATGAACTAAAAAAAAGAACAGAAACAGAAAAGCAGCATGTGAACACAATTAAACAGGTAAGAAGACAAATCTTTAAAGACTACGTTTCAATTTATAAGATAAACTAGAGGCCCTGTGCACAGGTAGGCAGGGGTTCCGTCAGCCCAGCCTGCACCCTCTCCAATCCAGGACCCCTCGAGGGATATCCGACTGCCGGTTTAGGCCTGATCCTCAGGACATCCCTCTCACAATCTGGGACCATTAACTCCTATGCCTGCCTGCCTGACTGCTCCTAACTGCCACCCCTGCTGGCCTGGTTGCCCCATGCAGCTTGCTGCTTGCTTGTTTGGTTGCCCTACACTAACCCCCCTGCCAGCCTGGTCGCCCCACACAGCCTGCTGCTCAGTCATTTGGTCGCCTCTCACTAACCCCCTTCTGGCCTGGTTGCCCCACGCAGCCTGTTTGGTTGTCCATTCAGTTGCTATGGTCTCTTAGGCTTTTATATAAACTAGAGGCCCACTGCACAGATTCATGCACCTATGGGGTCCCTCGACCTGGCCTGCGAGGATTGGCCAAAACCGGCTCTCTGACATCCCCTGAGGGGTCCTAGATTATGAGAGGGCAGTTCTCGGGTGACACACACCAGAATTGGGCGTCCTCCTCTCTGGTGCTGGGTGTATCACCTGAGAACTGTAGCTGCCAAGACACCGCAGCTCGGCAGCTCCTGCATTGAGTGTCTGCTTCCTGGTGGTCAGTGTGCATCCTAGCGACTGGTCAGAGGGACACTTAGCATGTTAGCCTTTTATATAGAGAGATAAGTGCATTTCTGGAAATTGGTGTATAAGTAAAAGTTTTGTCTTTTAAGTTAGAGGGTTGCTTGGTATGTAAAGCATTCTCATTTATACAATGGGAATCAATATTTTTATATGATTTGTGTGATTATAGTCTATAGATGTGTGATTGTATTCTATATATGGTAGAAATCTGAGAAGGTGACTTGATTTGGCAGATAGACTGTTTTTACCAATTAAAGGAAAAAATATATAAAAATGTATATATATGGCATTAGAATATTTTTAAGCTTATAGTTTAATATTAACTATACTGTGAACTTTGGCTCTCCTACCTCAGATTTTATCTGGCTAGCTGGCTTCTTCAGCCTTATCCTTCCTCACCTCTCCTTTCCCTTCCCCCTCTCTTCTTCCCTTCTCTTCTTCCTTCCTTCCTTTCTTTCTTCATGGATCAGTAAAGTGAATATTTAGACTGGTAGCAAAATTAAGCTGCTCTTTCTTTTTCTGAGCTGCTTTTTCTTTTGTGGACAAGATTAGAAGCATTCTAGCGTAAGAGTCTTTTGTGTCATCTTTCACAGAAAGTTATATAATGAAAATAATAGTAGATAATAGATAATCCTATATAATAAAAGGCTAATATGCAAATTGTCCCTTTGACTGAGAGTTTGATCAGGAATTTGACCAGGGGGCAGGGCCTGCGACCCCTCCCCAGGCCGGCCTCACCCCTGATCATCCCCCACCTCGATTGGGGATGAGGCTGGCCTGCCAACTGTTCACAGTTCCTCTCCCCGGCTAGCCTGTCTGATATTTTGTGTAGCACTTTTACTTTCTTATAATTGCTGTTTGCATGATATATGCAAGTAGAAACTTTTTTCATCCTTTTAGTTTATTTATATCTTTGAATCTGAAGCATCTCTGATAGACAACATATTTGGGATCTTGTCTTTTCCAATCTGACAGTCTCTGCCTTTTGATATTATTATTTAATTTGCTGTCACTTCATATTATTATTAACAGTTGGATTTATATCTTTCAGTTTTTTTTATGTCTCATGTATTTTTGTTTCCCTGTTTATTACTATTTCTTTTGCATGTAATGTTTAAATTTCCTTTATGATATCTTCACTAGTTATTTCCATAGTAATTACTCTAGAGCAAGCATGTCAAACTCAAAGGCTAACATGGGCCAAATAAGCAAGGTTTAAGTTAATGTGGGCTGCAAAAAAAGCAAAAGCTTCAATTTTCATAGAAACGTAGGTTTTTTTCGATAGAGACATTCAAAGGGCTGAAATAAATGAGTAATTGTTAACATAAAATAATAGGACATTTTAATGAAAATTAATATTTTTCTTTAACATTAACTTACCAGACAATGAATAACTGCACAAATTAATAAGTGTAACACAAATAAACCTATTTTTCTTGTTCTCAGAAAACAAAATATTTCCCATTGCACACACAAACAAGTCAATCCAAGATTAATGACGTGGCAATTGGCTGCTAAAATATTTGCTGCTAGTATTAGTGGAGAGAAATGGTGCACCTGTGCATGAAGTGTGTAAAGGAAATGAATGCAACATTATGATAGTAATCAGTCATTATTGAACATTGTCGTTCGTTATTAATAACTAGAGGCCAGATGCATGAAATTTATGCAAGGGCCTTGGCCCTCGCAGCCCCGACTTCATCCGGAAGGTCATCCGGCTGTCTGGTCTAATTACCATATTATGCTTTTATTATTATAGATTATGTATAGTAGGATATTGTAAAAATTAAGTCACAAAAATGGTTCTTACATACTGTTATATTGGCTGGACCGCAAAAATATTCATTGTAGGCTGCCAGTTTGACATGCTTGCTCTAGAGCTTACCATCCATGTTACAGAATCTGCTCCAGATTTATGCTAACTTAATTCTAATGAGATACAGAAACATGGCTGACATTTACTGTTTGAAATACATTCATTGCTTTCCTTGTGTTTGTTTATATTGTTTATATTTATTTGAGGTAATGATGATCTGTTTTGATATAGCTATAAAAATAATATGGAAATAATTTTCTTTACAGTTAGAATTAAAAATAGAGGAACTTAATAAAGAAGTTAAAGCTTCCAAAGATAAACTAATAGCTCAAGATAATGCAACTAAAAATGCAGTTCAGCAGTTACACAAAGAGATGGCCCATCGGATGGAACAGGTATTTTTCAAGTCATTATCATTATTAAGTTTCTGGTGATTCTCTCTTGTTCATGAAAGTAAACTAATCCTGTTAGCTGATTTTGGATATCAGTGTTATTTTAGGAATGGATAATTTCATCCCTATAAAAATTAACTTTTTAAAAATGCTAAAGCAATACAAAAATTATGTGCTACTTATAACAAATAATGTAATAAATTAGGAAAAGTGTAAAATGAAAATCCTTCTTCATTTGTACTTCTTCCTTCCTGCTCCAATCCCTTTATATCCCAGTCCTTGGTCCATAGCTAATAACTGTTTTCTCCCTTGTTTTATATAACTAATAATTGTAGTTGCCTATTGAATCCTATTGATTATCTGTTTTATTCATGCTTTATCTTCATTGAAGTCAGTGGTAAACATCTTAAACTGGTCCAATCCAAAGACTTATTCTGCCTCCTCTTCCTTTGTCTGTGCCCATAAATGGACTGACATGATACTCCCAACAGCTCTGTGAATTGGGTGCTGCCATCCTTTAGGGTGGGACCTGGAAATGTGTCTGTATAATATTTTGACTATTTATTAGATGTGATTATCTGATGTCTCAGAACTTCAGATAACATATTTTTAGACACTTTTCATAAGAGCATAGGAGCTTTTTCTACAATATCCTGACACTATAGCATCATCAACTTAGTTACAGTATCAGTGGGTGCTTCCCACTCTCTGCCATAGAAAATCACTGAAGCTTAAGTAAATATGTGTTTCATGATTATTAGCAAACTATGAATTAGTCAACTGAAGGGCTATCTGGAGAACTTTTTGTATAAAATTTTAGAATTTGGAGTAAAAGTTTACTTACAATAATAGGGAATTTGAAATGAGCATATATATGTAACACTTCAATTGGGTATTTCTTATTAAATGTGAAATACTTTAGAAAGCTTTCATATATAGGAAATCAGATGATCATTAATTAGTATAATGCTACTTCTCTTTTTGGCGAGGGAGCTAATTTTTTAGCTTTTAGAAAATTGTTAGCCATGCAGTAAGCCTCATGGCAGGAAACAGAAATGAGTGATTTGAGGAGAATTTAATAAAAGGGCTTTTACAAAGGTATGGGCAGGACTTAGGTTGCCCAAGGAGGGAAAATGCGGGTTCTGGGGCTGCTGCTGGAGCCATTATTGCTCTTTGGACTAAAGCAGGGGTGGGCAACCTTTTTTTCTGCCCAGGGCTGTTTGGATATTTATAACATCTTCCACAGGCCATACAAAATTATCAACTGAAACATTAGCCTGCTAATTTGATCAAAATTTAATTAACTCACCCTCATGCCTCAGCAGGGCCAGACCGAATGATTTTGCAGGCCTTATAAGACATGAGAGCCAACATTCCCCACCCCTGGGCTAAAGGAATGGGAGAGGGCCCAGATCGTGCAACTCAGAGAGACAGTGGTGGTTTAGAGAGAGCACCTGACCGGAACAGTCTCCTTTGACCAACCTGGGGTGACTCTGGAGGAGCCAGATCTCCCCTCTGCCTACTCTCCTGATCTTCTGTCTAGCGACTCCTGTTGGCTGAACCAACTGGAATATGAGGCATGGAAACTTGTTGGTTTAGTGTCTGAGGTCATCTTGCTGAAGCACAGGGTGGACGGGAAAGAGTGGGAAAGGGGACTTAGAGGAGTAAACAGGACACAGCAGCCACACCAGCCAAAGTGAAAGGAATAGGAAAGGGTAAGATAAATATGAGTGACATTAATTTGTTTATGTTTATCTATAGTTTTGAATTTTTCCTTTCCTTTTTAAAACTTCACTGCTCCTGGGAATGTTGTTCCAAAGCCAAAAAATACATTGGTAATATTATAGAAAATAGTACTTTAAAATTTAGTTTTATTTAACAAATTTAATGCTAGATACTTTTTTTTCAAAGGCCAATAAGAAATGTGAAGAGGCTCGCCAGGAAAAAGAAGCAATGATAATGAAGTATGTAAGAGGTGAGAAAGAATCTTTAGACCTCCGAAAGGAAAAAGAGATACTTGAGAGAAAACTTAGAGATGCAAATAAAGAAACTGAGAAAAACACTAACAAAATTAAGCTGCTTTCTCAAGAGAAAGGACGTTTGCACCAGCTATATGAAACAAAGGTATAACTTGCGCTATTGTACCTTGTTTGAAATGTATTCTGTTTGCTTTTTCTTAATCAGATAATATAACTTACCATGGTTAAACCACTATTAAACATCAAGTTGTTCAGTTTACCTTCTAAGTATGTGAATGCTTTAGTAATTCCAGTTGTTACCTGTGTGCAAAAAGTGTTACTGGAAAAAGATGAGAAATTGACATATGTTGTTTATCAGATAAAATTTTCTTGAAACATCTTTTAATCAACTTTTTCATTAAATCTATATGTTGAAGAAACTAATTTGTGCCTCAAAGAAAGATTTTGGCAAGATGTATACATAGTACTGTCAAAGTGTGAATGGTTTAATAAGTATCATTTGACCAGAATCCTAATGTAACATTTATTATAAATAGAACGTGTATTTTGGGGGGTAAAAAACATGTTCTTAGCCCTAGCCAATTTTGTTCAGTGGTTAGAACATTGGACCATGGACTGAGGGTCACAGATTAGATTCTAGTCAAGGGGACATACCTCAGTTGCAGGATCCCCAGCCCCAGTTGGGGTGTGTGTGGGAGGCAACCAATCAATATTTCTCTCTGTCTCTACCCATCCCTTCCTCTCTCTAAAAATCAAAGGAAAAAATGTACTTGGGTGAGGATTAACAAAATAAACAACAAACTTTGTTCTTAGATGCCGTCTAAGGAGATTAATTACTTATCTATTCAGAGCCCTTATGTTAACTAGCAGCCTCATTGCATAATATTATTTCCAGCAGATTATCACTAATTGATCTTCTGGATGATTAATGTTATTTTTATTTAAATATATTTTTATTTATCTCAGAGAGGAAGGGAGAAGGAGAGAGAGAGAGAGAGAAACATCAGTGATGAGAGAGATTTATTGATCGTTGCTTTCTGCATGCCCACACTGGGGATCGAGCCCGCCACCTAGGCATGTGTCCTGACCGGGAATCGAACTATGATCTTCTGGTTCAACCACTAAGCCATGCTGGCCAGGCTAATGTTATTTATTTTTTTAAATATATTTTATTGATTTTTTTTTACAGAGAGGAAGGGAGAAGGAGAGAGAGAGTTAGAAACATTGATGAGAGAGAAACATTGATCAGCTGTCTCCTGCACACTCCCTACGGGGGATGTGCCCGCAGCCAAAGTACATGCCCTTGACCAGAATCGAACCTGGGACCCTTCAGTCTGCAGGCAGACGATCTATCCACTGAGTTAAACCAGTTAGGGCTAATGTTATTTATTTATTTTCAATTAACTTTCAGTTCAGGAAAGTTGTCATTGTCTCAGAAATCCTGGCAAAACCAATTTAATTCTTATTTTACCTTAAAGCCAAAATGGTTGAGAAGAATAAAGGTATGCTTATACTTGCAACATATCTAGTTGGTTAAATTATATGTTAATTATGTCTGTTAACAGGATTTAGGATTTTACTGCTCTCTTATTATTTGCACTTTAAATCAGTTTTATGGCTTATAGGCGATAATAATGTGCCATCTTCTGAATTGTTATGTTATTGTATTGATTATTTTGAGGTGGGATAAACATACACAAATAATTGATTGATTATAAAATGAAAAATATGAACTAGTGTTATTATTTTAGGAAGGTGAAGCTACTAGACTCACCAGAGAAATAGAAAAACTAAAGGAAGATGTCAACTCTCACATCATTAAAGTAAAATGGGCACAAAACAAACTAAAAGTGGAAATGGATTCGCACAAGGTGAGTACTGTGATGTGGAAAAATCATTAGAATCAGTCTTAAGAGCAAATGCAGTAATAGTTAATGAGGCATAAAAGTTTAATTTAGTGACTCCTGTAGGATAGCTTGGGCCTGCATATTTGGTGATTGTGAACCTTAGATTTATCCTTGAGTTCTCAGTCACCATAACTAGCCCCTTAGCAAATCCTGCTGACTGCTCTCAAGTCTTGACCCATCGTTCCCAGTGAAAGTCTCCCTGGCTACCCTCTAAATGTTCAACACCTGCCCCCAGACTTGTTCCTGTCTTTATTTTTACTCCTTAGCACTTGTCACCATCTAATACAACATTTTCACTTGTGTATTTTACTGATTATGTACCTTCATCTAGAATATCAGCTTGTGAGAGTAGAAATTTTGTCTTTTTTTTTAAACACCACTGTTTCCCCAGAGCATAGTACAGTGCCTGGTACATGGTAGGTGCTCAGGCAATACTGAATGAATGAATCGGCGAATGAAACGTAGTTAATACCTTAACAAACATACATTTAATGTGATTCTTTCTTTTATTCAATTATTTATTTAGTAAGTATTTATTTGGCATATAGAAATCTCTCAGTTGCTATTTTTTGAGTGAATGAAGTGAGTACCTCCTGTGTGTCAGACTCTGTTTTAGTTATTGATCATATAGAAGGTGGGGGGAGGGGAAACCAGATAAAGTTTCTCTGTGTCCTCTGGTTGAAATAATATTCCAACATTTAAGAAGTATATATATTAGAAACAGTCTCCAAATATTTACATTTTAAAAGTGATATTGAATTTTAATACAAGTCAAATTATTATTATAAACAACAACTAAAAGTATATAAGTAAATATATACTTTTAACCCCAAAGTTAATCCAATAAAGGAAGAAGCAGATCAGATATGAAAAAATTGTCAAACTTTGTATGGTAGACTTATACAAAAACAGATGACATGTAAGAAGCAATATGTGAAGGATAGATGAAGTATAGATGGTTCAAGAGATGAAGGGAAAGATATTACAAGTGGAGGAACAATTAAAAAAAAAGGGGGGGGGGAGAAACTATTGGTATTTGGGAAGACCACCCTAACTAGAACAGAAGATTTATATATTGTTTCCTTTATTAATTCAATAACTGTTACTTGCACCGTTAATAAGGGGCAAGTTCTGAGCTAGGTGCTGCGCAGAAGCTGCTCCCCAAGGGGAAAACATAAGCTGTGGCCCACTGTATCGGTTGTTACAATCTAGGGGTGCCCTGATTCTATCGATGGGAAGGCAGGAGAGCAGCATTTGTCCCTTCCTGAAGGGAAGCTATTAAGAGATGTTTTAATTTGAAATCAGCATGATAGCCAATCCCCTGGCTGGAGGGGTGCTCTGCAGAAGTATGCAGAAAGAGCTGAGGGCAAGGATGTATCTTGGGAAATTGCCACAGGAAATAGAAAGGCAGTTGGGGAGCTAAAGAAGGCAACGATGAAGAGGGACAAACAGCATGCTGTCTTGTAATGGAAACAGGAAGGATGTTTAAGGAGTAAGGAGTGGTCAGAACTGAGCAAAGACAAGAAGAGGAAGAAGTGAGGAAAAGGAAATAATTGAATTTAACGAGAGAGTAGTCCCTGCAAACCTTCAGAATTGCTGTTTCAGCAGAGTGGTTAGAAATAGAAAGCAAACTGCAGCATGAATCTATTAAAAAAAAAAAAGCAGTTTTTAATAGATACCACTGCCATAAACCAAAGAATTGTCTTCCGTGTGTGTGTGTGTGTGTGTGTGTGCAAAGAACTGTTTAATATTTGCTCTTGTTGTCTTACCAGGTTAGTTAGTAAATTGTAGTGATTTGCTGAGAACCTTCTGAAATTTAACTTCATTTAATGGCTTTTAATTATGCGGCCCCTCAGTGGCAGTGCCGAGACAAAAACTGTCTCTGCCCTGGTCATTGTCCTACCATTCATCACATCATCGTGCCCCGTTTGTCACTGTCCTTTTATCGATCCAGGAAACCAAAGATAAACTCAAAGAGACAACAACAAAGTTAACCCAAGCAAAGGAAGAAGCAGATCAGATACGAAAAAATTGTCAGGATATGATAAAAACATACCAGGTATGCTAACTTTTCTAATAGATTAACAAATCATGCCGATATTAATAATGTTTCATTCAAGTTTGCATCTGTAATTTGAAGTGTGGAAGGCATTGGTAGGTCAATTAAATAAAATACAGGTTATTTCTGATGTCAAAGTACTTGTAGCTTATATAGAGATCTCATTAACTAAGTAAAAACACTAGCAAAAGTCAGAAGAATAAAGAGTACATGTTTGTAAATGTATCAGTTAAAAAAAACACCACTGTATTATGTTACATATCTCAGGGATGCAATTCTTGTTCTTGCAAAATCAACACATTTAAAATCTTTCAATGAAGTCATTTGTAGATACATATACTATGTATTTCTTAATTAACACACTTAATTGCAAAAGCCTTCACTTTTCCAAGTGTAAAACTTTAAAAATTAAGTTATTCCTTTAAAATTTATTTTCCATTAGGAGTCAGAAGAAATTAAATCAAATGAGCTTGATGCCAAGCTCAGAGTCACAAAAGGAGAGCTTGAAAAACAAATGCAGGAAAAATCTGACCAGCTGGAGGTAAGTAGTTCTTTGAATACCCTAGATTGTGTAATAAATACAGCAGAGGAATAACCAGTACTTACTGTCATCTACTTTTAAAGCGGAGCAGGATCTAGTTTAGTGCATAACGATCTGTGGTTTCTTTTAAACTTTCTAAAAGATGCATCATGCAAAAATCAAGGAACTGGAGGATCTGAAGAGGACATTTAAGGAGGGCATGGATGAGTTACGAACACTGAGAACAAAGGTAATTACATCTTTGGTCGTGACTCAGACGAAGGGTAAACATTTTTAATTTTGGACTCATTCTGATTTTTAAACTGTCGGGGAAAGGGTATTTATTTAGAAGTTTTCCAAAATGAAAGAACTCATAGCAGTAGAATATCAATTCCCTAGCATAAAATGGACTCTTTTACTGAAGTGAAAATGTCTTCTACTTCAACCCCTTCAAGTATTCCCAACATTCTTGTTTTTTTTAACACATTTACTGGATCTATAACTTACTCTTGGGCCTCTGATCCAAAGGCAGTCTTATGAGCAAATTAATTGCGAAGATAATTGGATTTTAGAACTGTGAGTATGAGAAAATAATAGTTTCTTTATATTTCTCCTGGGTATATGTAATAGTCTTGCATACAGTTTTAATTTCTAACCATCTGTTAAGTTCTTTTCAGTGTTTGTTGTCTTTATTGTAAGACTAGTATCCCTTTTAATGTAATTGTGAAAGAGTACCATTGCATAGCATTTGTTTAGAAATAGGCTTTTCAGTAACCACTTTGAGTTTGCAAACACAGTAATTTTCGAAGTGTTTTCCCTGTCCACTTCCATTTGTTCTCCACGCCAGTTCCTTGAGGTAGGTAGGGAAGGTATGTGCTCTTTTCAGGAGAAGAACTGGAGATTCAGCAAAAATACAGTGACATACTGAAATTCCCTTAGCTAAATCAGAGGAAATCTGAGATGAAACCCAGGACTGTTAACTTCCCATTATGTTTTCTTCACATTAACACAGCTTCAGAATTCAGCTTAGGTTTGTTCATATCTAACCACTACCTGAAATAGCTAATAGGGAACAAGAAAATATTGTTTGTAGTTAAACTTGGTTATGATTTGTGATAGGTGAAATGTCTAGAAGATGAACGATTAAGAACAGAAGATGAATTATCGAAATATAAGGAAATTATTAATCGCCAAAAAGCTGAAATTCAGAACTTCTTGGACAAAATGAAAATTGCAGATCAGATACAGGAGCAACATCAAAGGTATAAAATGAACAATTTCGTTTGTGCTAATCAACAGGCTTTTAAATTCTATCCTAAGTTTCTATTTTTAAATGCAATTATTGCATCAAACAAGAAAAATTTAAAAATTTTACTGGCTAAAAATTTTTTAAATTTTGGTCTTTCTTTGAATTTTTTTTTTTTTTTGGATTATCTTTGACGTTCCCATCATGGCTTCTAAAAAATCAAAGTTTATATTTCCTGAACATTGTCAGTAGCAGTATATAAGAGAGAATGGATTTGGGTTTCCTTATTCATTACTTAGCTTTCAAATTCTGTTACTTACACACAATAGTTAGCTTTTTCTCCTACAAGGTAGATATACATCTATATGTCTATGTCTATATCTATATCTATATATCCATATCCATATCTATATCTTTGTATGCATGCAGCTTGAGGTCAGGATTTGAAGTTTTTCCTTGGCTTCTTATAAAACCCTTTAACTAAACTACTGGCAGAGCATGGATTCAGGTTGAATCCAGATACTTCTCATACCCAGGCTGCTGAGTATTGCTAAAGAAATCCTCATCGTCCTCCAGAGTGACACTGCTATACACTCATGGTCAGCAGCCTCACCTGGGAATATTAATGCACCTCAAATCCTATCATGTCCTTAGAGCCTTCTCCCCCATCTCTTAGCATCTCTCTTAAACCTTAACTTCTTTCTTCACATGCTCATCTTCCTTTCACTTTCCTATTTACTCTGACTGCACAGAAGAAATGGAAGCTATCAGTTGACAAGTTCAAAACCTCTTGCTGTTCATCCTCTGAACTTGCCTGCATCTACAACCATTCTTCCTTCTTTCCTTCTGTTACAGAACTTTTCCTGTTCCTCTGAATGGAATTGTCCTCTACTTCATCTGTGGGTCCCATGGGCTCCTGCCTTCTCAGGATCTTTGATTATTCTTCCTTTATCCTTTTCTCTTCCTGCTCTCTTTCTACTGACTGTGTTTTCTTTCTACACGTAAATATTATTATATCTTACAAACATCAAGCTCCAGTGACCTTCTCCTACCTTTCTCCTTTCCTTCACAGCCACATCTTTATAGGGTCATCTCTACCTGTCCTTCATTTACTTCTTAGTTCTTCTAACCCTCTCCACTCATCCAAGCTTCTATTCCAGCATTCCTTTTAAAACTGCTATGCCTCCTTAAATCCAGTAGACACTTCCTCAGACTAAGCCTGGCTTGAGTTTTCAGAATTAATACCACTAAACTAACCTGCAGTTAGCATCTTTTTAACAAGGAAATTTCTCTAAACATTCCAAAGATTGCCTCGTGAGTTCAGATGCCTTAACATGGCTTGGAGGTCATCAGTGACCTGTTCCCTGCCTCTCCCTCTGTGCCTTCTCCTCTTCCACTCTTTCTTCCAGGAATAGTTGGTTAACAAATGTTGGCTGATTATCTCCTGTGGGCCCAGCCCTGTATTAAGTGGCAGGGATATAGTGCAGTGCTTACCCTCATCAGTGCGGAACATCTGTTTGCTAGGACCACAAGAATCACTCCCTTCTTCCCCGCCCAGCTCCCCTTCCTGGAACATAGTATTTGGTCCTCACATGCATTCCTGTTCTTCCTTTGGGTCAGGAATTAGCAAACTCTGGCTGGCAAGCAAAACCCAGCCCAGGCTGTCTTTCATATTACATTTTGGAACGTAGCTGAGCTCATTCCTTTATGTGTAGTCAGAGTGATGCTTTGACAAGACAGTGGCAGCATCAAACAGTGCAACAAAGGCTAAATGCCCCAGAAGCTAAATTGTGTATTGTCTGGGCCTTTTACAAGAAGTTTGCTAACTCCTACTTTAAGGATTAATTCAGCATCGCTTGCACTAGGTTGGGCGACCCGCTTGGTGCTTTCATCATCAAAAATGTTTGTCCGCCGAGACCGGTTTGGTTCAGTGGATAGAGCGTCGGCTTGCGGACTGAAGGGTCCCAGGTTCGATTCCGGTCGGTGTCATGTACCTTGCTTGCGGGCACATCTCCACTGTGGGGCATGCAGGAGGCGGCTGATCGATGTCTCTCTCATCGATGTTTCTGACTTTCTATTTCTCTCCTTTCCTCTCTAAAAAAATGAATAAAATATATTAAAAAAAAATGTTTGTCCCACGTAAATAATTTTTCTACCTGACAACAAACTTTGAAAGCAGAGGCCATGTCTGCCATGCTTCCTTATATTCCTAGCTCTTAGTTCTTAGTATGTGTTCGTCATTCACAAGTAAAAGTACCTTTTATAAAGCATATTCTTCCATGAAAATTCCTCAACCATTACTTTAATGTTTTTCAATGGCTTAATTTTTTTTTCTTAAATATAAACTTTGTTTTTTAGAGGTCAACAAGAAATTGAGAATTTGAAGGAAGAAGTGGAAAGTCTTAATTCTTTGATTAATGATCTGCAAAAGGACATCGAAGGCAGTAGGAAAAGAGAATCTGAGCTACTGCTATTTACAGAAAAGCTTACTAGTAAGAACGCACAACTTCAGTCTGAATGCAACTCTTTACAGTCCCAGTGCGACAAGCTTTCCTGTAGTGAAAGTCAGTTACAAAGCCAGTGTGAGCAAACGAAGCAGGCCAATACCAGCTTGGTAAGTATCAATGTGCACTCACCATTGAAAGCAACGTAGCAAGAAGCACCAATCTATTTCCCTGCTAGCATAAACCTAGTGTAGTTGATCTAAGCTCTTTTTCATTGGCCCGGATTTCTTACAGACTTTTCAGATGCTGTGAGGAATGTCGGTTTTCCTTTCTACTTGGGTAGCTTATAATAAAAAATGTTCCTAAAATGATTATGAAGTATTTCACTTTTGAAAATAAGAAAATCAGGGTTTGTGACATTTCTAACTAGAATTACTATATCTTTTTATTTGTTTATTTTAATCCTCACCCAAGGGTGTTTTTCCATTGATTTATTAGAGAGAATGAAATGGGGAGAGAGAGAAAGAGAGAGAGAGGAAGAGAGGAGAGAGAGAGAGAGAGAAAGAAACATCGATGTGGGAGAGATATATTGATTGGTTGCCGATCACATGCACCCAGACTAGGTCTGGGAGCCTGCAACCAAGGTACGTGCCCTTGACCAAAACCGAACCTGGGACCCTTCAGTCTGCAGGCCACTCTATCCACTGAGCCAAACCAGCTAGGGCTGGAATTACAGTATCTTTTTAAAAGTACTTTACATTTTTACATTTTTATACTTAAAAATGGTTTATTATTTCTAAGTTATGAAAGTGCCTTCAAATTACTTATAAAAATAATTTGAGATTTTAGTTAAAAAATACAGACCTGTACTGCATGGTGTTTTTGCATGTATAAACCGGTAGATGTAGTAATGTACCCCCTGGGTTGCTATTTGAGGAGCTCAGTAAACAAAACCTGGTAAGGAGTGATGGTAGAAGAATCTGCTATCAAAAACTTTGCATTTTTAATGTTTTAAACTGTGAGAAATAGTGGAAACATCCAAGTCACCTATTAAAATTGGTGCTTTTTGTTTTGTCTTAATTTAATATTTAGGAAAGTAGATTGTTGAGGGAGGAAGAATTGCGAAAAGAGGAAGTCCAGACTCTGCAAGCTGAACTCACTTGTAAGCAAACCGAAGTTAAAGCGTTGAGTACCCAGGTTGAAGAATTAAAAGATGATTTAGTAACTCAGAGACGGAAGCATGCCTCTAATGTCAAGGACCTCACCAAACAGCTTCAGCAAGGTAGGTGATGCGTCCACGCTTAGACCGGCAATGTTTTTTTGTTTCTTCTAATCTTTTGGATTTATAGAAAAAATACTTTTCACGTCAGGTTCTGCCACATGGATTAGAGCCTTATGCTCTTTTTAATGTACTGTTGTTCACAAACCAAATTGCTAAACTTCTTGCAGTTACATGAATAGTCTGTAGCATCTCCTATGCTAAAGGACATTTGTTCATGGGACTTAAGGCAGTAGTGTCGAAATATTTTTGATCACATACTCCTAAATTTCGAGCTTGCATTCTATATAGTAGACCTTTAACTTAGAGATCTGTGAGACCTAACCTTTTTCTCTGATTTATAAATTTTAAACATGTGTTATTCTATTTGATGTATATTAGAATGTTACCAATGCACATTAGACAACAAGAAAAGTAGAAATTTTAAAAGGTCAGATCAAATGTAAGTATTAATAGCAGTTCTAAAATTTTCTCCCTACACTTGTGTATGAATTGTTTTGGGCAGTATCTTTCAAGCTTGCATCCTATATAGTAGACCTCTAACTTAGAGATCGGCAAGACCTAACCTTTCATTGTACAGGAAAGTGAGACCCAGAAAGCTTGTAGATTAACCAGACACAGTGATGGATAGCCAGAGCTGGACTCCAGATTTCTTTCATTTAAAAATTCATACAGTTATTGGGAGTGTGTGCCCTGTGCTTGGGTACAAAGACGAGTAAGACATGCATTCTGACTTCCTATTCTTTACTGTTTCCCTCTGCTTTATTGGTGTCAAAACAGAATTAAACATAATAACAAAAGAGATTTAGCATTTTCTTAATATAAGTTTATTCAGCTATTTGCCATGAGAAGTCAGTTTGTTTTTACAGATATAATTGAAGTGAAAATTTGGGGGAAATGCTGGTATCCTTCTACATCTTTCAGGACTGGTTATGCTCAGGGTACCTAAGTGATGCCAGCCAGTGCCAGTTGTTATCATAACGTTTCTGTATGTGTTGTATTTGACCTGTGCGTTTCTCGATGTCATTTCGTATCAATGACACCTATCGCCCTCCTGGCCTAAGTGATTTTAGCAATAAAAGTCAGAGGTAGTAGGAGCAAGTAAGTGGTCATGGTCATTGTCACAAGTAACCCATTTCTTCCTTCTCCAGCACGAAGAAAACTAGATCAGGTCGAGAACGGAGGCTACGATAAAGAAGTCAGCAGCATGGGAAGTCGTTCCAGTTCTTCAGGTAAAAAACACTAATGGTTTTAGTTATTCTGTGATTGATTATAAAAAGAAATAGCATGTTTTGTTTTAAAAGGCACTGAAACATTTTTCTTACGTTTTGAATTTTAAAAAGTGGTAGTTGTACATATTATAAGAAATATTTTCATTATCTAGGGTTTCAGGTTTGCCATGTGGTTCTTCCCCTCCACCCCACCTCCCACCCCCAGTTCTGGAATGTAAAGCTGTTTTTAGTTAAAAGTATATATGGCATACGATATTATATTAGTTTCAGGTATACGTCACGTGGTTCTCTATCATCTATTCCTCTGTCTCCTTTTTTCTTACCTGTTTTGTCTCTATTCTGTGTAACAACTTCCTCTTCCATTCTTTTTTTTTTTAAATATATCTTTATTGATTTTTCACAGAGAGGAAGGGAAAGGGATAGAAAGTCAGAAACATCGATGAGAGAGAGACATCGATCAGCCGCCTCCTGTACGCCCCACACTGGAGATGTGCCCGCAAGCAAGGTACATGCCCCCGACCGGAATCGAACCCGGGACCTTTCAGTCTGCAAGCCGATGCTCTATCCACTGAGCCAAACCGGTCTCGGCCCATTCTTAAATCCAATTTGTATCAATCCCCACAGAGAGATGTGCTAGAGTGTGGTCTCTGTTTTTACTTTTATATTACTTTTAACACCTGAGAACTACTGAAGTGACCATTGTTATATATCAGATTTTTAACTGTATATACACACATGTGTTTTCAAAATACTATCATTTCTCATGGTAAATATGCTTACAGCAGAAATGAATAGAGTCTATGAAATTATGATTGGTAACATTGTGAAAATGGTAATTAACAAAATATCAGCGTGTTTATCAATTTTGGAATGCCGGGAACCATGCTCAATGCTTTAAGTATATCATTTACTCTGCAAAAGTCATGTTAATTCCCACCTTTTTTTTTTTATATACAAGGCCACCAAAAATTTTGGTTGCCTCCCAAAAAAAAAATTGGGAGAGAGAGAGAGAGAACAATTCCCACTTTTAAGCGTGTTTCTGTGACTCACCCCAAATCCTCAGTGACTGAGCGCTCAGATTCTAGAGCCCTTGCATGCCACTAGACTCCTGTCTCTAGAAGTTGCATTTAGGGGAGAAAATACCATCAACAGGTACGATAGTGGGAAACAGTATAGCAGAAGAAACGTGGATTTGAAATTACACATAGGTATTTAGGTCCCAGCTCTGCCATTTATTAGTGTATGATGTGGGATAAGATACATTACTTGCCTAAAATCTATAGAATGGGGTAAAAAAAAAAAGCTTAACTTTATAGGCAAAAGGGTCAGACATTCTTTACAACTGATGTTGATAAAAATCATAGCTAGCATTCACTTAGAGCTCACTGCATATATGCGTTGTTGCAAGCACTTCACGTGTGTTAACTCATTTAAATGAGGTGAATAATGTTGTTCTCACTTTAAGATGAGGTGAGCAAGGCACAGAAAGTTGAATTAATTCATCCGAAGTCTCGCAGCTAAAAAGTGGGATTTGAACCCAGGGAGGCCAGGTTCCTGAGCTGAGTGGACTGAGCTTAGCCCACATGGCTGTATTCTACTCTCCCTGTCTCTTTTTCTTGGTTTGATTTTGGTCTGACTTCAGATTTGTTATTTCTGACTTTCTCTCTTCCTATTTCTGAAAGACATAGTATATCTTTTTGTACTTCTATCATCAGTCTGTTCAGAAATAAGAACTCAATCCAGGTATGACTTGTGTTGGGTCCTGTGCCCAACTCTGTTAGAGTTAATATTTGAAAGTCATACTAGAAGAAACAATAAGTGATTAGAGATGACTCTAAACCAGGCAGGGTACCTAAACTTCTTTTCTCTTCAGGGTCCATTAATGCCCGAAGCAGTGCGGAAGATCGGTCTCCGGAAAATACCGGGTCCTCGGTCGCTGTGGATAACTTCCCTGAAGTAGACAAGGCCATGTTGGTCGAGAGGATAGTAAGGCTGCAGAAGGCACATGCCCGGAAGCATGAAAAGATAGAATTTATGGAGGATCACATCAAGCAATTGGTGGAAGAAATTAGGAAAAAAACAAAGTATGTATTTTTATGGTCACATATTTTGAGTTTAAAATACCATTATTCAGATGGTTAACTTACTGTTTTTGAATTAATCACATTAATATCCTATCTTTCAAAAAATAATTGTAGTCATTTACTTCCCAATCTTTGTTAATCACTTACTGTGTTCTAGGTTTAGGAATACAGAGATTAAGGGAAACACAGATCTTTCCTGTAAGGGATAATAGATTTCAGTAGACATTAATGTTTTTTGAAGTTCTTAGTGTATTAACCCTCTCGGGAAAAATCTGCAGTCGCCACAAATAAAGTCACCGAAACTCCTGTTGTCCCACCTCCTCTCACTTTCTGCAGCACAACCTTGGCCTTTGAATCCCCGGGATGTTCGTCAGCCTGTTCTTGCGTTTCTCTGTTTTCTCGAGGTCTTCTCATACAGGCCATGTCTTATGTCTGTGTTTGGGTTCATTTTTCTTTGGGTAATCAGTTATGCCATCACTAGTTGTCTTGGCACCACCAGAAAGGGTTCTGAATCCCAACACAAAGGTGACATCCGCTGTGGTCTTACACAATCTGGCTAGTTTTTCCCGAATTTCTGTCTAAGGTACTGTTTGTTGCCTTTCCAGAGTGAAGATGTCAGTGAACATTTGTTTCCACTGAAGTCATCTGTTGGTTATGAACTTCCTGGTCCGTTAATTACTATGTTTTCATGATGGTGACCAATTGACGTTATTTTTTTGATATATTAAAATAACTTTGGACTGAAAGTGCTTTAGTTAGGTTTTTATTTTTATGACTGATTTTAAGAGCTTCATAGTGTTGTGAATTATCTTTCCTGCTGGGTAGAACACAGTGGGGTAATTTATTGGGCAACTACTAAGTACAAGGCACGACGCCTATTGACTTAATAGCTCATGGATTTTACATCTACTTGGAGAGAATGAGTTCTGTAATTCGGCAGATAAGTCACTGGGGCTCAGGTCAAATTGCTAACTGTTCCAGATTCAGCACTCACGCTGTGAGTGATGGACCGAGAGCGGAGAGCCCCATCCCATGCTGACACTCCAGGGCCCCTCACACATACCATGCTCATTTAAGGGCTTTGACAGTGCAGTCTTTACCCACGATTTTCTCAGGTTTATTTTGAAATAATTTTAGAATAGAGAAAAGTTTCCCATAACTTTGAAAAGAAAAAGAGTAAAATACAGTTCTGAGCTTAACAGGAAAATTGAAAAATATGAACTGAAATAGGAACAAAAAATGCTTAAATATTTTTATTCAAGTAATAAGGAAAGAAATGGAAAAGCATTGTTCATATGTCTTTAGGAAAGCACCTGAATAAGAAAAATTCCTTCCTTTCCTAATATAGTTCTGTTATTAACGTTGTAGGTATTTATGCTAGTCATCTTTTTTCCCCCTTTTTTTAATGTATTACATGTGCACATATCTTCCTATTGCCCCTCCCACCCCATTCCCATGCATGCCCTCACCCCCCTAGTGTGTTGCGTCCATTGGTTATGCTTATATGCATACATACAAGTCCTTCCAGTTGATCTCTTTATCTACGCAACCTCTCCCTAACCTTCCCACTGTAATTTGACAGTCTGTTTGATGCTTGACTGCCTCTGTGTCTATCTTTTTGTCCATCAGTTTATAACATTCTTTATTATCCATAAATGAGTGAGATCATGTGATGTTTTTCTTTCATTGACTGGCTCATTTCACTTAGCATCATGCTCTCTAGTTCCATCCAGGGTGCTGCAAATGGTAAGAATTCCTTCTTTTTTATGGCAATATGCTAGTCCTCTTGATGCTTATGACTAGTTGACTCCTGCAAATTCCGTGCTTTTAGTCTGCAGATGAATAACTGAGAGTGTGTTTTATTTCGCAGAATCATTCAGAGCTACATTTTACGGGAAGAGGCAGGCACCCTTTCTTCAGAGGCATCGGATTTTAACAAAGTCCACTTAAGTAGACGAGGGGGCATCATGGCGTCTCTGTACACATCCCACCCGGCGGATAGTGGACTGACATTGGAACTCTCTCTGGAGATCAACCGGAAATTGCAGGCTGTTTTGGAAGATACATTACTAAAAAATATTACTTTGAAGGTATTTCGATTTCTCGTTCAATTTACCCACCAGTCAACAAGGCAAAATGGTGCCTGTTTCCTAGTTTGATCCAGTATATCACGGACTACTTCTGCAATGCAAGAGAGCATTTTACCCAGAGATAAAAAGAGTGTGTTGTTCTCTTTCTGAAAAGTAGAATTTTAACATAGCAATGAAAGAAAGAGTAAAGAATCAGGTTAGCTCTATTTTTATTTTTCAATTATAGTTTACATTCAGTATTTTTTGTATTAGTTTCAGTGTACAGCATAGTGGTTAGACAATTACATACACCCAGCACCATACATAGGTATTGCAATATTATTGACTCTATTCCCTATGATGTATTTTACATCCCCATGACTATTTTTTATATTTTATTGATTTTTTACAGGGAGGAAGGGAGAGGGATAGAGAGTTAGAAACATCCATGAGAGAGAGGGACATCAATCAGCTGCCTCTTGCACGCCCCCTACTGGGGATATGCCCACAACCAAGGTACATGCCCTTGACCGGAATCAAACCCGGGACCTTTCAGTCTGCAGGCTGACGCTCTATCCACTGAGCCAAACCGCTTTTGGCCCCATGACTATTTAAAAACTACCAATTTGTACTCTTAATCCCTTTCACTTTTTCACCTAGACCCCCCCAAACCCCCCACCTCTCTGCAACCATCAGTCAGTCTGTGCTCTGTATCTATGAGTCTGCTTCAGTTTGGTTCGTTGGTTCATTTTTTGTTGAGATTCCACATGTAAGTGAAATTGTATGGTATTTGTCTTTATCTGTCTGACTTATTTCACTTAGCATAATACCCTCTCTAGGTCAGTGGTCGCCAACCTTTCAGACTTCTTGGACCACCAGTGGTCCGCGGACTACCAGTTGGCGACCGCTGCTCTAGGTCATGCATGCTGTTCCCAGTGATAAGATTTCATTTTTTTTCATGGCTGAGTAATATCCCATTGTATTTATGTACAACAGCTTTTTTATTCACTTGTCTGTTGATGAGCCAGTTTAGCTATTGGATAGATAGTAGTGGATTTTAAAAATTATTTTTCAACTTTGGTAATCATTTTATGTAATAAAATTTGCTGTAGCTTCAGTCAAGAAAATAAGTGTGACTTTGTAATAGATAGGACTACTTGACTGAAAATAGCTGTGTCTAGTTTATTTCACATAACCTCTAAGACTAATCATCACTCTTCAGAATTTAGGCAAAGGTAGTTCAAGTGGACCCCTTTTTACTTATACTTAGTAGTTCTGTTCTTACTTTGCTCTTTTTTTCAAATGCTTCAAGGAAAATCTGCAAACACTTGGAACAGAAATAGAACGTCTTATTAAACACCAGCACGAACTAGAACAGAGGATGAAGAAAACCTAACGTGGAGCTGCGCTCAGTGAAGAGACAGCCACCCCGCGAGGAGAGGGTCGCTGCCCGTCTCGTTGGACCTTCCCCTGCTGTGTCAGCCAGTAAAGAATGTTGTTTCACTGTAGAGAACAGTATGCTTGACCGTAGGAATGCATTGCGGTGTATCCTGTGAGAGTGTAGGCTTGATGAAGTTTGTTGTCCTTTGGTGACAAAACAACCTCGTTGAATTTGCTAAGAATCATTGCAATGGTCAGCCTTACAAGGGCTTTTGAAACCCCGTTTAAAACACATAATGTCCAAAATGATCCAGCTTTTCAAAATTATGCATGAAAGGACCAGTAATATACTATTTTCCTAACTTAAAGAAAACTAAAAAAATAAAATTTTTTGTCTTGACATTCCAGTATGACATTTGGTTGTGTTTTAGGGGAGGGTACCAGTGATCCTGAGTCTTTAATTTTAATGGAAGCTCAGAGGAAAGCTAGCTGGTGGAATTGGCCCATGACTGGGCATGTACCTTATCTGGGCTAGGTACGTTTTTTTCAGATTCAAATTGTTGGAATTCATAGTTGAGTTTTTTTAAATCTTCAGTTACATAAAATATGATTTAAAATACCGTGCTCATTTAGAAAATTCCTGTGAACTTCAATTATATTTTAAAATATGAAATTGACTAGTTATTAAAACAGAGAGATGAATAATGAATTCTTTGAAACTGAAATACTTGAGTTTTACCAATATCAAATTCAAAGATAAAGGTTTAAAGTGTTTATGAAGACTCTGTTCCCCAGGGAATGCACCCATTCTGTACTGTGTGAGCGCCCACTCTTCATTATTGACATACTTACATGTCATAGTGGAGGGACCCTACACTCCCCACAGATGAGGCGTTTCAGTGTATTTATTTAAAAACACAAAATAATCACTTCTCTGTAACCAAAGCAATTTTAGAGCCAAATTTATGTATCCTATTGGATTTTTACAATATTTATTTGCAATGTGGCAACTTGAATGTTTCCAGTTGTAGTTTCAGTATTTCTATGTCATTGAATTTTTCTTATAATTTCTTATCTGTTATAATTTCTGTGTGCGGTTTATGTTTTTGTCTTGCAGAAAGCCTCGCTTTTGTTTTGGATTTTTGCATTCTTTTTTCTCCCCTTAAGTAAGCTTTGGGATGATACACTAAAAGCCTTCCAAGAATAGTATGGCTTTCAGACTTGGGCTCATGGTGGCAATATCCCTTTCATGGGTTTTAACATTTTTTTAGTCATCATTGTTTAAAAAGATAATTTATTAAGGATTAGATAATCCATTATATTATTTTTTCTGTGTATTGAGTTATGTACTGTCATCGCAAAACAAAATGTTTTTACTTCAAAATGTGGAAATACAAGTTTTAAAACATTTTATTTTTAAAATAGCTGTTCAAAAGTATTAATCTTACAATAATGTGTCTTGTTCTTTTTACCAATAGTAATTTATCAGAATAAGAGGGTAAGTGCAATCAAATTGGAATTATTTTCCCATTTGCTTCTAGACATATAGTTGATACTCCCAAAGACTACCTAGAGTAGCCAAGGTAACTAAATTTTTACAGCTTCTCATGTGATATAGGTTCAAACACTACAATATTTATTTTCTTCTAAGACACAAACTGTATTAAGGGAGACCAAATAGTGATCCTATGCCTATACACTCTTTAAAAATAAAAAATGTATATACATTTATTACATACAAAATTGAAACATTCCAATATTGACATTTTGTGTCACCCTTTGTTTGGAGAAGTTTAAATTTGAAACAATAATAGAAGAAAGCTGTTGTAAACCATATTTTGACTTATTATTACTTTCCCCCCTAAAATATAAGAAACTATGGAAAACTTTTGAGGAAATATTTTCCTTTTGTTCTTTAGTTTTTACTGCACCTTTTTATATGGGTCAGAACTGAGCAAAATGTACAAAAATGTGCAGATGTCAGATCTCTGTCTCTACATGGATTCACACGTGGCTTCTGACTCGGAGGCCTTCTTCCCTTACTGTGTTGAATATATGGAGAGAAGGAGGGGGTACCCAGACGAGGAAAATGGTCTGGATAAACCTCAGATCTGGGGGGGATTTTTTTTTTCTATGTTCATTGTGAATTGTACACATCAAAGGCTGTTATGGTTTCTTTGAGCAGGAAATGATTGTGTGTGTGTGTGTGTGTGTGTATACATACACTTCACCAGGTTTCAATTTTAAAATGCATATTTACTGTGACTCCCTTTTTTCCCATACCCCTCCAAACTTCAGTTTTGTTTTAAAATAAAAACTTCAGTCTCAGTTTCAAGGATTGCAAATAGTGTGTTTGAGCAGAATAATGAGCTTGAACTTTTGTTGGTTTCTTTTTAACCTTCTTCATCACCATTTAAATAGACTTACCTTGAAATTAAATTTTATCAGGCTACCATGTTATTTATTCATTTAATAAACATGTTTGTTGCAAACCTGTTGCCTGGCGCCATACTAGGTACCGTGATGATATTGGTGAACAGGCCAGAGGAAGTAGTTAGTTCCCCTCTTCCTGGAGGTGTGGTTCTAGAACACACCCAGCTCTGAGCCTCTGGCACTCCCACCAGCCCCCGGGAAGAGGGTCAGTCCCCCTTTGTAAGTAGGTGACCCAGAAATCTCACTCTGCCACTCACCTTGGGGGAAGGAATCCTTACTGAGGTACGCAACAGCAGGTTGCTGTTCCTTTGGTAGTTATATACATTTCCACACTTTTGTCACAGTTTGATGTTTAATTATTCTGTTAAAAAAATGAAAAAAAATCCAAAGACCAGAAAGTGGCATTCGATTTTTGCCATTTTAGTAAATTATTAATGCCTACTTGATGCTTATAAAGGTTATCTTATCATGCAGTCACGTGTGTTTCCAAACTTTGTTTTGCACTGTATTACTTTCTAAAGATTTTTACATGTAAATTTAGACTAATATTTACCAGTAGGGGAAAATAAAATTAGAAACCATTAATATTGTGAATGTTATATATCCTATCATGGTGGAAATATTTTTATCAGTCATGTTGTTGTTCAGTGTGGTTAATTTGCCTTATGAATGTTGACTCCAGTAGCTTATTTCTCAATAACTTTTTTATTTTAAAAGTTCTTTTTTTGACACTAAGATTATTAATTTTTAACACCAGTTGGTGGCAATAGAAACCTAAAAACTTTTCAAGGCTGAAGAAGAGAAAACAAGTGAAAAATGTATCCAAACATCAAGAATTTTTAAGGACAATAAGTGAAAAATATGATTGTATATTGAAGTTGTATTTTTCTTCTGGGATGGAATTCTTTTTAAAAATGCAATATGGCTGTCCATTTAGACTACGATGATGAAACTCGCTTATCTTCCAAAGTTCATATATATATATATATGTAGATATAGATATATATATGTGTGTGTATTGTACAGATAATCTCTAATTTGATTACACTGTTCATTTTGTAAATAAGTCTGTATAAAATTAAGCTTTTCAAGAGAATTCTATGTATATATTGTACTTATTAAATAGGTAATGCCTGTTTACCAAGTTGTAATGTCATCTTATTATTTGTTGATAGACACCACTTCCTAAAAAAACTGATTCTGCAGACTGGTGGTAAGGCTAATTCAAATTGCTTGAATCTATTTCCTAAACCAGACTGAAAATGTTTGCTCCCCGGGTTTGTTTTCATTCTATCAATGATAAGAAATCACTTGATTCAATTGAATGCTAGATCATATTTTAAATTTTTGTTTATATTACTGAGGGCAAAATTCGGCCTTTTACAAGAGGCACATTTTCACCTGCTTATTTTAGTCACTGGCTCTGGGGTCCCCTGGGAGGTGCACCAAGGTCGGCCAAGACTGTGCCCTGCCTAGGACCCCCCAGCATGAGCTACCAAGTGACCTGCAAATGCTCCTCCTTGGGCTTGGCGGTGCCCAGGGGTGGCCAGGCCGTGAACCAAGGCTGGCATGCTGCCTAGGGCCACTTAGCAAGAGGCCCGGGGCGTGCTCAGGCAGGGGCTGCTTGTTTGAGAGATTTTAAGAAAGTGAAGTCTGAGCCAAGCCCGGCTGTGTGTATGGAAAAGCCTCTGGAAACAGCCTGGGCGAGCCTGCAAGCTGGGTGGGGCGGGGACTCGGAATCACCAGGGAGGGTTGATGGTGACTAATGGATGGCACCTGCCGGCGGGCTCTGCGTGCCTGGGGGAGGTGTCCCAGAAAAGGAACGGTGGCCTCCGGCGGCGTTTCTGGAGAAAGCCGCCCCTCTCGCCCTCCTCCTGGTGCAGACACTTCCTCCCCAAACACCCCCGGTGCCTTTCGCTGCTGCCTCAACGCTGGAGCTCAGAGGCAGAGTCTGAGTAAGTCCGTGTGTGGGCCTGGGACTCCATCTCACTCAGCCCAATCTCCGCTGGAACCCCGGGTTGGGGGACCTTGCTCCTTTGGGGGACCTCTGCAAAGAGATACCTCAATTTTTACCCACCTTCGTGGGTATGAGAGCTGTGCATTCCTTTGTCTCTCCCACCGGTCTGCATGTGGCTGCTTTATGTCCTTGGTTGTAGGATTGGTTCAGTTAGATTCAGGTGTTCTGAATGATGACTGCTCTGTAGCTGGGTTGTCATTTTTGATGTGAGAAGCTCCGAGTATCATCACATTTACCCACACCATCGTTGGACCTGAAGCCCGATTCTTACTTTTTTTTAAAAGAAGCATATGTTTAAGGAGTGTTTTATTTCTGAGAAATTTTCAACACCCCTCCCTGCTTTTATTTGGAGGTTTCTAGAAGATTCTTGAAAAACCTCATAACCGTGGCTTGGAACTCGTGTCTAGTAGTTTGCTTTCTTCCATTTCTTTCATTTGTGACATGATTCTTTGTCTCTGCATTTTGGTACTCCTCTGTGTTTGTTTCTCTGGATTGGGATTGTTCTAGGACAGAAAAAGGCCAGGTACTGCTTGCCAGGGTGTCAGGGTTCCTGGGAAAGCTCTCTCACTTTGCCTGGCAGGATGTGGGGTGGCCTCTGGCTTTGCAAGACACCCTGTGATCCTGGGCCATACTTCACCTGGCAGGAAGCAGAGTTTTGCTTTTGCATCTTAATCACGTGGCAGAAAACAGCATTGTCTTGGGACTGCTTCGAGTGGTATGTCTAAATACATCTTCTACTTGCAAATATAATTTTCTATGTAAACACATTTTCTGGGTCCTGGACTGAAAAGTTCCCTGGGCAGAAACTTTGCTAAAAATCTAGTGATCTAGGAAAATTTGTGGCGTGAACTACTTCGGTTGATTGATTTGCCCAGAGCCCACCAATAACTCGGCCACGCGGTGTGAGCGCTGGTACGTGTTAGCTACTGCAGTGGTAGAGACTCCGAACACGGCACCGCACCTGGCTCTTCCAGGCTTGGGACAGTGCCAGGTGCAAGGCCCGAAGTAACTGCAGACCTGGCTGTATCATTGTGAGTTCCAGAAGCGGTACGAATGGTGCGGGCACAGCCATGGAGTTACTGTGGAGTGCCTTGTCTCCAGCGGGTGTGTGTGTGTGTGTGTGTGTGTGTGTGTGTGTGTGTGGTCTTTGTGTGTGG
>JAAGEH010000038.1:8102325-8153306 GCA_011751065.1 Lasiurus cinereus
GTGTGTGTGTGTGTGTGTGTGTGTGTGTGTGTGGTCTTTGTGTGTGGATCACATTATTATGAAGGAAAAGGCTGTCACCTGCCATAAGTCACCAGGCGGGTGTGTGTGTGTGTGTGTGTGTGTGTGTGTGTGGTTGTGTGTGGGTCACATTACAGTATTATGAAGGCAAAAGCTGTCACCTGCCATAAGTCACCAGGCAGGTGTGTGTGTGTATGTGTGTGTGTGTGTGTATGTGTGTGTGTGTGGTCTGTGTGTGTGGGTCACATTATTATGAAGGCAAAAGCTGTCACTTGCCATAAGTCACTAGGCGGGTGTGTGTGTGTGTGTGTGTGTGTGTGGTCTGTGTGTGTGGATCACATTATTATGAAGGAAAAGTTGTCACCTGCCATAAGTCACCAGGCAGGTGTGTATGTGTGTGTGTGTGGTCTTTGTGTGTGGGTCACATTATTATGAAGACAAAAGCTGTCACCTGCCATAAGTCACCAGGTAAAGTGTTCGCTTTACTGCGGCCTCATCACCCAGCGCGCCTGCACAGATCCAGAGTCAGGTCTCCCTGCTCTGATCTCCGAGGAGCCTCCGGAGGGATTTTTCTAAACGTGTGTGCGTTCCAATGGCAGGTCTTGCATTTACGTCCTCCCTGGCATAGGAACTCCTGGGAAGCGCTTTGGGATTTAAGTGTAGCCTCTGAATGCCACCAGGGGGCAGAGGAATGTCAAGAACGCGGCCGTTCCTCAGGGACTAATGTGGGAGCACCTCCCTGTGCCTCCTCGCTGGTGTCTGTCTGCAGCTCCGGAGACCGGTCCTGTGGGCTAGGCCTTCAGTCCTGGCTTCCCACCCACTCAGCCCCCAGGAGAGGGCAGCTCTCACAGTGAGCATTTCCTGAGCATGGTTCTGCCGGTGCCCAGATCCCTAAACCAAACCTATCCCGAGCTTTCCGATCCTGAGAGTTGTGTTCTGCCGTCTCCTGGAGCTGGACATGCGGGAGAAAGGGTGCCTCACGGGCACCTGTTGGAGAGAGTGAGCCCACTGGGCTGTGATGGCATTGTCCTTACGTCAGGCAGATCCACGCTTAACCCTCCACTCACCCCAAGAAGGGGCAACCGGCTCTACTGCCATCAACATCTTCAACTTCTTACTCTGAGAAATTGTCCTTTCTGGGTATTCAACATAGTTTCTTTGTTCTTTTTTTTTTTTTTTAATATTTGTATTGACTTCAGAGAAGAAGGGAGAGGGAGAGAGAGAGAGAGAAACATTAATGATGAGAGAGAGTCATTGATCGGCTGCATCCAGAACACCCCACACTGAGGATCGAGCCCACAACCCAGGCATGTGCCCTGACCTGGAATCGAACTGTGACCTCCTGGTTATAAGTCAATGCTCAACCACTGAGCCATGCGGGCCGACCACTGAACATAATTTCTAACGCTCTAAAATCAGGGAGGCTAGTTGGAACTAAATTTGAGGGATTTACTCAATACGTCTTGCTTTTCATCTAAAAAAATATTTTTATTGATTTCAGAGAGGAAGGCGGAGAGAGACAGAAACATCAATGATGAGAGAGAATCATTGACAGGCTGCCTCCTGCATGCTCCCCATTAGGGATTGAGCCTGCAACCCAGGCATGTGCCCTTGACTGGAATCGAACCCAGGACCCTTCAGTCCACAGGCCGATGCTCTACCCACTGAGCCAAACCAGCTAGGGCTTTCTCTCCATTTTTTAACAGGCAGGTTCTGAGTCTGAGCTGGGCAGTGGTCTTTCTGTTTCTGAGCTCTGGCTCGGATATGTGGAGAGTTCAGGAGGAGGTGGATCAGCAGCCCTGTAAGCAGAGAGGACACCACAAGACTGCGCTGTCTCAGGGGTATGCAGCCCCTTTTAAAGACCCAAACCACATTTTTTTTCCTTGTTCTAAAATCCGCAAACAGCCGCGGAGTGGGTCGGTGGGTTTCAGTGGGCCGCAATGGTTCTTGTTGATGCTCCTTCTCTCCCCACCACCCCCTGCTAGACGTTGGCATGTGGACCTGTCTTGTGAAAGCAAATTGTAAAACTGAGCAAAGTTAATCATCTCTAAAGGTCGTCTTCAGCCTCCACTCCTGGAGCCACTGAGTCAACGGGGATCCATCTCTGATGGTTCCGGTCCTCAGGCCCAGGAGAGTAACCTTGGTGACGTGGGATGGATGGATGTGAGCCTCCAGGTCAACCAGCAATTTTTACCTGGTGAATGCTCTTAAGGTCCTATTCCAATCAGCAGGCTCAAACTTGCCTTGACTCCAGGGGTCCCTCGGAGAGAGGGGAGGGCTGCATGACCCACAGCCAGGCATACATGACACTCCCATGCTCCCCGAACCCCCAGTCACAGTCTGCGCGGGACACTGACTTCTGGCGGTGAGGCTGGCCTGTGCGGGCACGACCGGAATGCTTGCCGGTTGCGTGTGTCCTGATAAAGATCTAATGACCATTCCAGAAAACCACAATACGATGCTAATGAAGGCACGGGGCGTGTGTTTAATGAATCCAGTTAGCAGAGGGCACTTCCATGAATGAACAGAAACGCCAGTTCTCAGCACCCCGGTCTTGGTCTGGGAGCCGGGCGGGGCGTGGAGTCCTCGTCCAGGGCGGTCTGAGCCGGAGCCCAGAATGTGACCTCCCAGCTGTGGCTGCGCCTGGGTTCTGTCACTGTCACTTGGGGCAGTTGCTATTTTGGCCAGGTACTGCCTGACGGCCGCCTGCTGGGAAAGTCAGCCGGCCGCCCCCAGTCCCAGCTCTGCACAGAGGGATGGATGCTTCCCGAGCCGAGCCTTCCCTGCAGGGGGCGTGTTCTGCCCGGAACAGCTCCTGGCTTCTGGGCCACCAGGTCCGTCCAGGGCTGCCGGCTTCCGGACCCAGGCTGCTGGCCCTGGGCTTGGAGGTCAGGCCCAGCTGGGACACCGCGAGCCGTCCCTCCCCGGGCCGGGAGTCACGGGGGCTCACGCCCAAGTTTCAGTTCCCTTTCAGGATGCAAAGCAGAAACCATTCACAGAGCCCTCGGGAGGGGGTCCAGTTTGGGAGGCATTCTGAGCGAGCAGCCCCTTCTGGCATGGGCAGGAGTCAGCGGGTGGGAGTGTGGGGGGTGGGGAGGGACAGTACACCCCATTAACCCCCAAAGCAGCGGTTCTCAACCTGTGGGTTGCGACCCTTTCGGGGGTTCAACGACCCTTTCACAGGGGTCGCCTAAGACCATCGGAAAATGCAGATATTTACATCACGATGCATCACAGTAGCAAAATTTCATGGTTGGGGGTCAGCACCCCGTGAGGAACTGTATGCAAGGGTCGAGGCCTTAGGAAGGTTGAGAACCACTGCCCCAAAGGCAAGAAACCTGCTTTACTCAGAATTGGGTCTCCCGAGAAAAGTCTGATTTTTCTCACAATCTTTGTCATCCCCTGTGCGTTGCTCACATGAGAAGTGTGAGCATTGGGGAAATAAGGGTGGCGTGTCGGCTTTTTTCCAGGGGGGACAGGGGACCCTGACTTGCTTTCCAGTGCCGCTACCTAGGATCAGAGGAATGTTTTGCTGTAAATACTCACTGAACCCAAACTCCCCTGAAATGAAAGGCACATTCTGATTGGTGTCTGTGTGTGTATGATCTCTGGGGCAATTAGATAGTGATGAGGTGGTGAGTGGATCAGAGACCCAGGACGCGTGAGCAGTTGCGAGGCAGGGGTTTCCCCCCTAAGTACTTCGTGTTACTTGATAAAGGGCTTTGAAAAGGGGGCCTGTGGACTACAGGTCTCTGCCCCTTTGAGCCTGTATCAGTTTGCCAGGGCTGCCAGAAAACAGTTCCACATTGGCCGAAACTGGTTTGGCTCAGTGGATAGAGCGTCGGCCTGTGGACTGAAGAATCCCAGGTTCGATTCTGGTCAAGGGCATGTACCTTGGCTGCGGGCACATCCCCGGTGAGGGGCGTACAGGAGGCAGCTGATCGATGTTTCTAACTCTATCCCTCTCCCTCTCTGTAAAAAATCAATGAAGTATATTAGGAAAAAAAAGAAAATCCACAGACCAGATGGCTTAAATGACAGAAATGTATCGTCTCACAGTCCTGGAGGCTAGAAGTCAAAGGTCAAGGTGTTGATGGTAGGTTCCCCGCCCCACCCCTCTAGCCCTGAAGCCTCTCTCCTTGGCTTGCAGAGAGCCGCCTTCTTGCTGTGTCCTCACGTGATCATCCCTGTGTGTGCATCTGACTGATCTCTCTCTCTCTCCCTTAATACCTTCTTCTTAAAAGGATACCAATCATATTAGATTAGGATCACCCTACTGCCCTCTCTTCAAATACAGTCACATTCTGAAGTTTTGGGGATTAGGGCTTCAACACATTTGGGGACGTAACTCAGCCCATAACACTTCTTGGTAAAACTGGAATAAAACGTGCCCTCCTTTCTGGTGTTTAGATTCAGATGAGATCAAAAGTAGGAAAAGGGACTTTGGAGGGGGTCAAATGCTTACACAGGCAAGTTGTCATCCGACAGGGGTGGCTGGGCAGCTTGGGACCATGTGTCTATGGGCCTGTGTGAAGGTCACATTTCTGTCATACACTAACGTTTGGAGGCCAAGTTCCCCATGAAAAGATGAATTTGCAAAGGTTCTACTGGATATCCCTTCTTAAGAATTGGAGCCCAGAGCCGAAACTGGTTTGGCTCAGTGGATAGAGTGTTGGCCTGTGGACTGAAGGGTCCCAGGTTCGATTCCGGTCAAGGGTACATCCCCAGTGGGGGGCATGCAGGAGGTAGTTGATCGATGTCTCTCTCTCATCAATGTTTCTAACTTCTATCCCTCTCCCTTCCTCTCTGTAAAAAATCAATAAAATATATTAAAAAAAAGAAATGTTTTTTTTTAAAAGAATTGGAACCCAGAGTGATATTGCAAATCATTGGTTCATTTCTTTACCTACCACCACTGATTCCACACCCACCCTGTTCAGTCCTGGGTCAAGGGGACCCATTGGCTACAGAAGATGCAAAATGGCCAGCCAGCTGCGTGAATTCGGTGGGAAACTTCATTAAGCAGAAGAAGACTCTGACTTTTGTCTTGCTACACAGCTTACAGGGGGTTTCACCAAAAATATTTCCTGCCTCCAACAACTTCCCCCTGCTTCTTCCTTCCTCAATCACAGAAGGCTGCTAGGGACTGCAGGTTTCAGATGAACTTGGAGGTCATTCTGGGTTTGGAACTGGGGCCACTCAGGCTGGAAAAAAAAATTCAGGTTCTCTCATTCTTAGAGACTGAATATCTGATAGAACAGTGGTTTTCAACCTCTTTCATCTCATGGCACACACAAACTAATCACTAAAATTCTGCATGCATCAAAAAACATTATTATTATCATTTTTTTGTCCAGCTGGCATGGCTCAGTGGACGGATGTCATCCTGTGCACTAGGAGGTCACAGTTCGAATCTCTGATCAGGACAACATGCATGGGCTGCGAGCTTGCTCTCCATTAGGGGGAGTGCAGGAGGCAGCTGACCGATGTTTCTCTCTCATGGATGTTTCTCTCTCTCCTCCTCTCTCCATTTCCCTTCTTCTCTCTGAAAGAAACAAAGAAAGAAAAAGAAAGAAAGAAAGAAAGAAAGAAAGAAAGAAAGAAAGAAAGAAAAGAAAGAAGGAAAAAGAAGGAAGAAAGAAAGAAAAAAGAGAGAAAGAAGGAAGAAAAAAGAGAAAGGAAGGAAGAAAGGAAGGAAGGAAGGAAGGGAGAGAGGAAGGAAGGAAGAAAATCGCTTTGATAGAGTGAGTTAAATCTGGATTCTCTGAAGAACAAGGACCCGTTACACACACACACACACACACACACACACACACACGTGCTAGAAGAGTATATACCTGTCACTGCATAAAGAAACGATGCAGAAAAACCACAGGCTCTCCAAGTGGTGCTGAAGAGGGCCCTTAGCTCAGCGAGAGGAAAATGATTCCATCATGTACCTTCGATCTCTCTCGAATTCCTAAACTCCAGAGCTGAACGAGGAGCGTAATACCCGCACCTCCCCTCTCGGCCATGCGAACCCCTTCCCTTTTGGGTTCTCGGTCATACAATGTGGTGTGGGCAAAACGGGCAACATGGAAACCACCTCCTTGGGGTCTCCAAGAGCAACGAGGTGGCACCGTGATTCCCTCTGGTGCTGAGTCCCGAGTTGCCGTCTCCTGCACAGAAGAAGTGAGAAGTCCTCAGGCTGTAGCAGCTGCTACAATCATTGCACCAGAGACCTGCCTCCAGGGAGAACTAAGGCAGGAAGGAACCCGAAAAGTGCACGGGGCGGACGCAACAAGCACACTCGGATGCGAAGAAGAGACCTCAGGAATTTCACGTTTTACCTGGAATTTCACTTCTAACCTGGGACCAAAAGACGGCGTTGTGGCTCAGAAACTCCTTCCCGTTGGACTGCAATCTTGCTTGATTTCCAAAACGGGGCTGCAAATTGGAAGGAGGAAGCCAAAAATATCCAGCAGCCTTAGATCCATGGTTGAAAACATTAGCAGCAACCCAGGACAGAGCGGATCCCCTCCCCTATTCTTGACATTTCATTACAGGAGGAAAACCACAGGCCAAACCGGCAAAGGCAGTTACATTTAACTCCCAGGCCTCGTGTGCCGACTGGTGGTTTTTGAGGCTCAGAAGTAATGTCGGATCAGGCTATTGGATATGCATTCTGAAAGGAGGAAACAAAACACATTTTCAGTCTCTTAATGAGCAGCAGGCTGATGCTGTCACACCCATTTAGTCTGCTGTTTCCAGGATCCAGGGAATCATTTCCATGGGACACGTACCAAGAACATTTGAAACAGAAGTAGTTGGCATGTGTCAATCAGGCTGCTGCTTCTTCTTTTTTTCCTTTTAAAATATATTTTTATTGATCTCAGAGAGGAAGGGAGAAAGAAAGAGAGAGATAGAAACATCAGTGATGAGAGTGAATCAATGATTGGCTGCCTCCTGCACACCCCACACTGGGGATCAAGCCTACAACCTGGGCATTGAACTGTGATTGCCTGGTTCATAGGTTGATGCTCAACCACTGAGCCATCACACCTGGGCCTCAATCAGGCTTCTTACCAGCAAATGACAGAGACCAAATCTGTCCCCTTAAAGCAGAAAGGAACTGGCCGAGTGTATTAGATGCCTTCTAGAATCCCAGGAGGGCTGGAGAGTGAAGCTAGGAGGCTCGCCAACCAGCAACAGCCCCTGAAATCAGTCCTAGAGCTGTGCCCAGCGATGTTCCACTGCCTTCTCTCCCGGCAAAGAGACTGCGCTTGCCCTGTCACCATTCCTCACATTGGACGAAATTCTGGACCCTCTATTAGCTGGCGGTAGTGGCCATCATCCTGGCCAGCAGGCCCCCAAATCCTAGCCAGGTTCCTCCGGTCCTCAGCTTGCTCTTCCTTCTCCAGTGACCCCGGTGTGAATCCATCCCCGTCTACCTCTTTGGGAAACCCCACTGTGTCCAATGGAAGGGCTCATGCTCCCCAACGCTCCCCAGCTGCCGGTGCTCAGGTCAGTCTTTCTGTGTGGAGTGGCACCTAGTGCTTCAGCTTGATGATCAACGATGTGTAAACAGGTGGTCCAGACCCCAAGGTACCAGAGTCCTCTAGGCTGCGTCTCCTTGTTCCCAATTCTGCCTCGGGCATGGCTGGCACCTCGGATTCTATGACTCCTTAACCTGTTAGAGCGAGGTCATGCATCTCTCCAAAGGAGGAACAGATATTGATTGGGGTGTGGGCAAGAGGGGCAAGATAGATACAAACTCCTTGGGTATCCGAGAGCAAAGTGGTGGCACCATGAACTATGCCTCAAGGGGACGGTATAGTGTAGACTCATATTAAGAAAGAAAATTCTCCCCCAGCGGGTTGCGCTCAGTGGTTAGAGCATTGGCCTGAAGACTAAAGGGTCTCAGGTTTGAGGGTTCCAGGACACATACCTCCATTGCAGGCTCCAGTGGGGCGCATGAGGGAGGCAGTTGATGTGTCTCTCTCACATCGATGTTTCTCTCTCTCTTTTCTCCTCCTCCCAAAATTAATGGAAGAAAATATCCTCAGGTGAGGATTAAGAGAAGGGGGGGGGAGGAAGAGATAGAAAGAAAAAAAGAAAGAATGAAAGAAAGAAAGAAAAAAAAGAAAGAGAAAGAAAAAAGAAAGGAAAGGAAGGAAAGAGAAAGGAAGGAAGAGATAGAAAGAAAGAAAGAAGAAAGGAAAGAAAGTTCTCACAAGTATTACAAGGCTCTTTTCCTTCAGGGACAGCGAGCCTTATGCGTATGCCACTGGTCACCTTGGAGTCGCACGGTTAGTAAAGGCCCGCACTACCCTCTCCTGGCTCTTGCCACTGACACCCCGGAAAGGGCTCCTGGCGGACCATTTATGGAAAGGACTCTTCCACCCTTTGGTCCTCTCCACCACCCTCTACAAGGGCCTGGCGCCACTCCTTCCCGTTACTGTGTCATGTGTCACCCTGCACGTGGCCGTGATGCAAGGCCGTGTTTTGCACATCGGAGGTGATGGAGTCACCCACTTGAGAATGAACTCTGCCCCCCTTTCTGCTCAGCCGTGAGCTCACTGGGAAAAAATGGCAGGCATTTATTTCCTTCCTGTGCCAAGGCAGGAGCCAGGCTCTGTGCCCTGGTTACCTGGACTTCTCCTGGCTCAGAGGAGCTCCGAGGCCTTTCTTTTCTTCTAAAATAGTTTTACTGGTTTCAGAGAGAGAGAAGAGATAGAAACATCCACCATGAGAATCACTGATTGGCTGCCTCCTGCACACCCCCTCCTGGGGATTGAGGCGGCAACCCAGGCCCGTGTCCTGACCGGGAATCGAACCCTGACCTCCTGGTTCCTAGGCCAATGCTCAACCACTGAGCCCCAGTGGCTGGGCTGATGCCTTTCTTTGCAACAGTCTGGGTTTCTGCAGGAGTCCCGGGTTCAGCGCACTGGAGTGACGAGGGCTCTGTGGGCTAAAAGGCTGGCCGGATAGAAGGAGGCTCAACCCTTCAGTCCCCGGGCCAAAGCTCTAACCACTGAACAACCAGCCAGGGGCCCTTATCCAATTTGCCCCATTGTGAACATGTTATAATCTCCATGGTCCATTTCTGAGTTTTCTTTTTTTTTTTTTTTTTGATATATTTTTTATTGATTTTTTACAGAGAGGAAGGGAGGGGGATAGAGAGTTAGAAACATCGATGAGAGAGAAACATCAATCAGCTGCCTCCTGCACGCCCCCCATTGGGGATGTGCCCGAAACCAGGATACATGCCCTTGACTGGAATCGAACCTGGGACCTTTCAGTCTGCAGGTCGACGCTCTATCCACTGAGCCAAACCGGTTTTGGCTCTGAGTTTTCTTAACTGGGGAACCTTCCCAGGTATGTTAGACGAATTAAACTCCAAACTTTCTGTGGATGCTGCCAGTCTTTCCATGCGTGTCCTCCTTCTGTTCCAGGATTTCCTCCAAGGAGATCATGCATGTAACTCTCATGTCTCCCCTTCTTGTGCTGTGACAGTTTCTCGGTCTTCCCTAGTTTTTTCATGACCTTGACATTCTTAAAGAGTACTGGCCAAATCTTCTGTAGAATGCCTCCCAAACTGGGTGGGTCAGATATTTTTCTTCTCAGGATTAGGTTGGGATTTGGGGCGGTGGGGAGAATACACAAGGTTTTATCACATCACATCACATCAGAGGGTCCATGATAGCCACGTGACATCATCGCTCATGTCAGCCAGCCCTCCTCGCTTGGTGAGGTTGGTGTCCACCACATTTCCCCCCTGGGAAGGGACTATTGCCACATCCCTCCTCAATTCCTCATAAGCCAGCCGGCACTTTTTACAATGTCCAATAGCAAAATGAAGAAGGGTGATGCTGCTTGCCATCGAGTGTCGCAGAACACGGCTTGCTTAGTATATTTATATTGGCGCGATGGTTTTCTTGAAGCCCTCAACCAAAAGTAGCAACTCTAATGGCAGGAACTGCAGGCTCTGTGACAGTTGGGTGTGGGTGTGTGGGCTTGGGTGAGAAATGGAAGCAGCCTTCTCAGTCCTGCCACTCGAGCAGAGCCCTCTGCCTAAATATAGGGCCAGAGCACGGGGCAGGTAGCCTGCGCGCAAAATCTGGGCGCAGATTTGAAACCTTCACACGCCCACACACGTCCGAGGGACCATCCTGCCCCTTCTTTCATACTGCAGGGGGCGAGCGCCATGTAGAAGGGGTGGTGACTGTTTACCCGGGACAAATGAAGCCGCTTTGGCTGAGAGTGTAATTAAGGAGGAAGAGGGCTCGCCTTCTGTTTCAGCTCCAAAGCGTCCCCGATGAGACAGTCATTCCCTTCCCAAAAGCAAGATCTTCCCTGCACCTTTGAAATGCAAGCTGCGTGAGGACAGGTATGAGCACAAGCAGCGAGCCCCCAGCTCAGGGTTCCTCTCACCATCCTGTGGCCCCTGTTTCAGCTCCAGGGGTTCGAAAACCCTGATTCTCCCAAGCACATCTGATGACCCAGAGAGTTGTGGATGTTCAGGGTTAATGCTCGAGACCGAGAAAGTCCTTCTGTGGTTAGCCTGAGCAGCAAGGCTAGGAATCATTCAGAATATCCAAAATGACAGTCAAGGTAGCCATTGGCACACTGCGGACATGGTTTATTGGGCTTCTGATGGGTAGAGAAGCAAGGGATATGGCCACAGAGCCAGAGCCCTAAGGCATGGCAATGCCTATTCACACGCCGTGCTGTGGACATTAGAATTTAGTTCCTAAGTCTTTGACTTGGGCCCTTTAACAGCAATCATCTCATGACATGCCTTCCCCGTGGGTGTGAGGCTGCAGTCCTGAAGCAGTTCAGAGTGGAGCGCAGAGGTGACGGAAGTGTTTTGAAGGAGCCAGGAGAAGAGGAAGGGGGTGGGAGTGTTCTGAGTTCAGGAAGGCCCCGCTAAGCCCCCTGAGGCTCCCTCAAGATCAAGGCTGACACTCACCTCCCACATCCGCCTCCGCCTGGCTCTATTTCAACGCGTTCTTTTATCCTACACCTTTTGCTGGAAGCAGGACTGCCGGGCCGAGGGGTGAGGATAACATTCTGCCTCTGCTCCTGAGACACTTCTGGTTTTGAGGGGGCGGTGACCGGGGGAGGGTGACATGGGACAGACAGATGAAGAGAATGGAGCGATTGAACCAGGAGCCAGAGTTACCTGGCTGATGAGGTCGGGTGGGGAGGGAAGGGAACTCGAGGCAAAAACAAAGGGAGCTAATGAGCCCAGAGTCAGCGTGAGAAAACTGCAGCTAGCTAACCCAACCAACCTTCCTGGGAATAATATGTTGCGTCTCTGGAAGAAAAATGACATGATTGCAAAGTGATTAAAGTTCCTTTGGTAAAACCAGCATGCAACAGGGCTCAGGAGGTATGGGGAAAGGATGATGCGGAGAGGAAAGGGCCTTAAATATTTAAGGAGATCAGAAAGCTACTTTAAAACATGATGCTCTGGGCATAAGAATTGTTAAATGGACAGACAGAACCAAATCGAAAACCTAAAAGACACTGCAAACCAATTAAGTACTTAATAGGTCATAAAGGAACAGTGAGGGAAGCTCTGGATTATTCAGAAAGTCGTGGAAACATTGGTTATTTGTAAACGGTTGGAGGTAGACTCTCATTTGATGTAGTAATGCATATTATAGCCCTAGCTGGTTTAGCGCAGTGGATAGAGCATCAGCCCTCGGACTGAAGGGTTGCAGATTTGATCCCTGGCCCTGCTTAGGATGTGTGTGAGAGGCAACCGATGGATGTATCTCACATCGATATTTCTTTCTTTCTTTCTCTCTCTCTCTCTCTCTCTCTCTCTCTCTCTCTCTCTCTCCCATTTTCGGTGAGGGTTAACAAAAAACAACACACACACACACACACACACATACACATACACAGAAACATATTGCATATGGATTAACATAGAAGTCAAACACAAAGCCTCCTGAAAACAAAAGAAAATATCAGAATTGAGCGCTTTCTAAGTACCACATCAAGAGAATAACTTATTAGGAAAAAGAACGAGCTTTTTCAATAAAAGAAAAGAAATGCTTATGTATCTAAAGAAACACTGACCAATAAAAAGGCAAGTGACAAAGTGACAAAAATATTTTAACACTCCGATAATGAGCGAATAACCTTATTTTACAAGCAAACGTCATAAAACACCGAGAAGAGAGTTCACCGAGAAAATAGACCAAGAGTTGAACCGAAGTGCAGACTCCCAATAAATGTGGAAGAATAGTCAACTTTAGAGATAAAGAGAGAACACACAATAAACCGAGCAGACAGCATATTTCACCTCGCAAAAGAGCAGCGTTGCTTTGTGTAGAAAGGGACTTGGGCAGTATGTACCATGAGCCTTGAAAATATGTGCACTACCTTTGGCCCTAAATGCCATCTCTAGGAATCTGTTCGAAGGGTAGACTTTTGAAAACAACCATCCCATTATTTATAAAGCAAAACTCTCCATAAAGGCAGGCAAAACTGGGACCGAAACGCACAAAATTGGGACTGGTCCTCACCTCTTTCCTGGCATGGACAGTATCAGAGGGGAAGGGTTAGTTCACCGTCAGAGCCTTCAGCCGCTAACACGGTGACAACAGGCCAGTTACCTGACCTCTCTGGACCTCAGTGTTTGCATCTGTAAAATGGCACTTTTCCATTCGATGAATTCCCTAAAGTATTGGAGGACACCTGTCATCCCTCAATCAATGGTGTGTCCTGGTTTCCAAGTCCCCCTCATTCTGCCCCAGCCCCTCCACATGCTAATTTGACTTGAATGAATGAGTAAACACCATGATGGTTTAGAGATCTAGCAGAGAACAGGCACCCAGCAGAGGAGAGAAGGAAGTGATTTGGGGGAAATTCTGAGGATCTTGGCTCTTAGCGAACACAAGTAGGTGGGCACCATGTAGCACAAACCGGTGCAAGTGCTCTCCCGAGGGAACGTCACAGAGGCTGGTGGGACATAGACAGAGGCCCTCATCCCTGAGAACTGAGCATTGACAAGCCCAAACCAAAACCCAAACCAGCAGCCGGCCACACCAGTTTTCAGGACTCATCAATCCGGAAGGAAACCACCCCCCAAAAATATTGCTTTGCTTGAACCTGAAAAAAAAAAAAATTTGTCCTGAAGCCCCACGATGCCTGTCCCACTGACACCTCATTTGTGTCCATGTACGTGCCCGCTGGCGCCTCTGTCAGGAGGACACACGACACTGGGGTGCAGACTTGGTTAGCAGGACAACTCCTGGGTGGGACCATGCCTCGCTGTTGCCCGGATTCCCACGGGAGAAGTGGGCACAGCCTGGGTGAGAGCTGGAAACGAAGGAAGACGCTTGGCCACGCGCCAGGGACACAGAGGCATCTCTCTGTTTACAGCTGAGACCTGAGCGGATTAAAAAGGAGGGATATCGCGGGCTCAGGCAGACTCCCTGCCCGTAAAACTTCAAAGCAGGACCCACTCGATCTGCAAATCCCTGGGGTTTATATTCCCATGATCCCTTCTGCCTCTGGCCCTCACATGGCCCCGGCCTGGTCCACGGCAGCCCGGCCAGAAACTCAATCCCTCCGGTGTTTTTCCCAAATAATTCACTTAGAGCAGCACGTGGGGAGTTTAGCTGTCTTAGCTCGGGGGCCCTGGCAGTAGCTGGAGACACTTTGATTGTCCCGGAGGAGGGGTGCTAGTGGCATCTATGGGTAAAGAGTAGGGATGCTGGGTCCCTCTGGCGGGGCTCGGTGATTGAGCATCAACACATGAACCAGTCACGGTTCGATTCCAGTCGGGGCACATGCCCAGGGGTGCGGGTTTGATCCCCAGTGGGGGGCATGCAGGAGGCAGCTGATCAATGATTCTCTCTCACCATGGATGTTTCTATCTCCCTCTCCCTCTACCTCCTTTTCTCTCCCACTCTCTTCCTCTCTTAAATCAATAAAAATACATTTAAAAAAAAGATTGGAGATGGTGCAGTGACAGGACTGCCCTCCACGGCAAAAAAACACACAAAACAAATAATAAAAAAAAAAACTATCCCAAAACGTCAATGTGCTGACATTGAGAAACTCTGCCTTAACGGAAGAGGTGAATGAAGGTCACGGGCTGGTGCCCTGGTCCCGTGCCAGGGTTTCTGCCATCTCTGACTTCTCTTTCTCTGCCCTCCCCTCCCCCACCACAGCTCAGGATCAAAACAAACTCCTCTCCCTACGGTTTGCCGTTGGGCAATCGCCTGTAGGAACAGGGATATGTCTTGGGACTCGCACCCAGACCCAGTGCTCTCCCGAAGAGAAGAGGGATTCTGATAAATGACTTCCCGCAGCTATTGCACACACCCTTACAGGGGCCGCTTCCCGGGGAATGGGAGAGGCTTAGACCCTTACCCATCGCCACCAACCCAAGGGTCAGGGCTGGAGAGGAGGTGCATGGGGGCCGGGAGGGAGAGAAACATGGAGATTGTGCCAGCTCTCTAGACTCTCTGGGGAACAGTGATTCCAGGCCAGCACATGGAGTGGGCAGGGATGCCAGGCAGAATTCAGGACCCGCGGCTGCTCGCAAACATGTGGTGCGGCCTGTCCCTGCTTACCTCCCCACCCCTTTAGTGTCCAATGAAGACTGAGGGCTAGCAATCCTATACAGTGGTACCTCGAGATACGAGTTTAATTTGTTCCGTAACCTTGAGGCGTGGGAAACTATGAGATGCTCGAGTCGCGGTAAACTGGTGGGTCGTGTGCAGCCGGCCGATCCGCGCGATGACTCCTATCTCAACTGTTGCTCGTATTTCAAAGCAAAAATCGCTCGCTCGACGGCTCGTATCTCAGAAATCTTGTCTGTTAGGGCACTCGTGTCTTGAGGTACCACTGTAAAATAAAAGGCTAATATGCAGCTGGGCCTCTGACCTCGCCAAGTGGAACGGGAGTGGCGCTCTCTACCTGTGTGAAACATCCCAACAGGCGGCCCCCTCATTTTGACAGATGGCACCTCCACTCCCGACAGCTCACCCATCTCTCTCTGATGCCTCGGCTCGGGCAGCAGGCACGAGGCACAGGGGACCCGCAGCTCTACGGAAGGGAACCCGTCGGAGGAACACAACAAACATGTGGAATAAACGATGAAATAAACTCAGTGCAAAAAAAAGTCTGATTTGTGTTCTCAGAAAGACCCAGGAGGACACGGAGCAGGGAAACGGTGAAAACAGCCCTGAGGAGGGACAGCCGGGATGGAAGATGTGATTGCCAGATCTCAAACCCCGACGGAGGCCCTGGGGTAGCACAGACATGGAAAGCGGTTGCCATCAAAAAGAAGGAATTCTTACCATTGGCAGCAACCTGGATGGAACGGGAGAGCCATTTATGCTCAGTGAAATGAGCCAGTCAATGAAGGAGAAACACCACATGATCTCACTCATTTGTGGATAATAAAGAACATTATAAACTGATGAACAAAAGGATAGACACAGAGGCAGTAAAGCATCTAACAGACTGTCAAACTACAGTGGGAAGGTTAAGCAGAGGTGGGGTAGATAAGAGATCAACCGAAGGACTTGTATGCATGCATATAAGCATAACCAATGGACACAGACACTGGGGGGGTTAAGGTATGCCTGGAAGTGGGTGGGGGGCATTGGGAAGATATGTATACATGTAACACATTAATAAAAAATTAAAAATAAATAAATAAAATTATTTTAAAAAAAAAAGTGGTGATCAGATGGAGACATTCTCCTGGAACCCAGAGGAAAAATAAAAAAGAGATTATGAGGCAAGTGGAATATAATAAATATCATTTGAAAAAGTGATTGGGGTATAGAAGAGGGAAAATGGAAGCAAAAAGAGACTGGCTTGCTGAATGTGGGGGCAGGGGATGAGGATCTCTGCAGAAATTTTTCTCCTTCTCTCATCTTCCGAGGTTCCCTAACTAAAATTCATCGGAAGCACATTCGTGTTTATCTTGGAATAGAGTTATTTATGGGGGTCTTGCCTTACCTACTTCAGCTCTTTTGGATGAAGGACCAGGGTCTGAGTCTTCTCTGTCTCACAGGATGCCAAGGAATGCCATACGACTTGTTTAGTGAAAGAAGAGGGGGATTATTTTAACAAGAACAAATGCAACATTCTGCAAAAAAAATAAAAATAAAAAATCTGAAAATCTAACTGCGTTTATGGGAAAAAGGGAAGCTGTGTCCTGCTGAGAGAGCTCAATTTGAACGAGCTCACTGTGGATCCAGTGTGATTCGGCCTTCAGAAAGCTAGTGAGGTGGGAGGACAGATTAGTAGAGGTGTGACATTTACAACAAAGGAGGTGATGGGGCCACGCTATTTGGCCTTCAGCAGACTACTTTCTGATGTGTAATAGTTTTGGGGTTGTGTTCAGAGAATTTTGGCCGGGCGTCGTGAGCAGAAGGGAATAGAGGGGATTATTTGGACTGGAATTCAGACTCGAGGGGAAGGGAAGGAGGCTAGCAGGGAGGGGAGGCAGACAACAGTTGTCTTTAAGTAGCTGAAAGGATGCTGCGTGGAAGAGGGACCTGGTTTATTCTATGTCATCCTGGAGAATGGATATGGTACCAACGAGATGGGGGTGAGTGGGAGGGAGACTTTTGTCTCGGCTTAAGGAAGGGCTTCTGACAAATTGAACCGTCTAATGTGGAAGAGCTGATTTAGAGACCGGTATGCATTCCCTCCTCTTGGGCAATTTTCTGGGGTCCGCCTGGATGGCTTCTAGCTGCCTTCCACTCTAATTTCTTCTGACCGCAAGATGCTTATTAAGAAGCCCCAAGAACCACCTGTGAACAAAGCAGTGTGTGATTGGATGCTAAACCAGAGGGGTAGCCAGGGAGTGGGAGAGGAGCCAGAAAGGGGCGGAGCGTCCTGGGGCTGGGCTGCCTGGAGAAGTGTGGGAGGATGGATGGCATGGGGAGGAGGGAGGGGGAGGGATGGACTTTGGCCTGACGGTCCAGCCTAAGTAAAGGGGCAGGTCTGTGCACGGCAGAGCTGGGAACTCAGGCTGAGAAACGATGCTCTATAGCAGTGGTTCTCAACCTGTGGGTCGCGACCCCTTTGGGGGTCGAACGACCCTTTCACAGGGGTCGCCTAAGACCATCGGAAAATGCAGATATTTACATCACGATGCATAACAGTAGCAAAATGTCATGGTTGGGGGTCACCACCACATGAGGAACTGTATGCAAGGGTAGCGGCCTTAGGAAAGTTGAGAACCACTGAGTTAGAGGGATGGCTGGTTTCGCCGAGGGTCTCTCTGCTACTAAGACTCAGCACCATCCACACAAGCTCTGAGACCGAGGCATAGCCTGGCGAGGAATCTTCTCATTTTTTTTCTCAGGTGTTGGCCCTGAAGTTAAGAATCGTGACCTCTGACCCCTGTCCTTTGTCAGCAGGTGTTTCAATTTGTGATCGAGTTTCATCCCGAGTTCAGGAAGACTTGTTCCAAAGACAGTTCATGCCGGCTTTTCCAATCAGATGCTTTCCCTCGGTGCCTGGTTGGCGGTCTGCCAGATGGAGCAGGAAGGAAAGTCACGGCCACCTTAGTGCCCGCAGCTGGTGGGGGCCCTGGGTGGGAGGGAAGGGGGCAAGGACTTTTTGATCGCAGTCGCTGGACGCTTCTATGAGCTCCAAACACGAACTAGAGAGCCATTGGGTAGGAGGGCAGTGGCTGGCCTGTCTTCAGGGGGCCCTGGCCACTGAGGTTGCGTGGCGGGTACTGCCCGGTGACTTGCCGGGGAGGCGTGGGAAGCTGAAATCCACAGATCTCGGCTGGCAGAGTGTGACCACACTGAGTCTTCTTATTAAGAAGACCCAAGAACCACCTCTGAACAAAGCAGAGACTCAGAGGAGCTGTGGAAGGCAGAGGTACAGAGGCATGTGTGGAGAGGGCTGACAACTGAGTATGAAGCTGGCTTTCTAAATCAGGAGGGAAACAAAAGCTCCCGACTGCTCTGAACTCCAATTCCGGGCAAGACTCTGGGGACCCAGACTCATACGGGGAGAAACGGGACTGTCTGGCAGCAGGCAAAACTCGAAGGTGGCTTTCTCTCAGAGGTGCTTGCAGCGATTACGGAGTGCCAGGTGGCCGAAATCCACAGGAAGGGCGGGGCTGGCTGAGCCGTGGGGACATACATCTCTGCCGATTCATTCCCAATGGGTGTTGTCCACTCCGGAGCCCCACCTCTGCCCGCCTTTCTTTTCTGCCTTTGTTTCTCCCCTCCCCGTTGTCTGAGAGGACACAGACGTGGGGGAAGGAAAACATAAAGGGGGTTTGAGGCAGAAGAGTGTCCCTTTCTTATTGCATTAAGCCCAGGCTTGGTGGGTGGCATCAATGTGAACTGTGGGTCCATTCCCCCTTGATCACTTCAGCTCCAGGCACCCTCTTCTCTCTTTCCTTCTTGTTGCCCACGTGTGGTCTGTGGGAACCGGTGCTGGCCAGTGGGGTGTTTCTGTTGTGTGTTTGCTCTTCTAATTCCCCACCATGAAGAACCACGGAGGCTGGGATAAAGCTTTAAAGGCGCACACAACATCGGCCCAGGCCGGGCAGCTCGGCTGGTTAGAGCATCATCCTGACACATAAAGGTTGTGGGTTGGATACTCGTCAAAGTTGCGGTTTTGCTCTCCCCCTTCCTCTCTCTCTAAAATAAATCAATTAAAGACTTACACAATAACTGGGTATTGTTGTGACACAAAGCTCGTTTCTAGTGTGTTTCACTGATGCATTGGCCTTCAGCGCGCTGGAAACAGAAATGGTCCTTCATCACATCACAGACAGGCTGAGAAGCACTGTGGGTGCTCCCCTCCCTGTCACTTCATCAGTGAAATGTCCCCGTTTCTCCTCTCTCCCCCCACCTCCAGAGCCTGTTAGGTGCAGGTGTTAGCTCAGGGAATCACCTCCTCTTCCCCGCCAACCAGCTGATAGATAGTCAGGCCAGCTAATGATTTGAGGGTGATGTTCTGGTCTTTCCCGAAACCAAGGCCGATTCCAGAAAGAAAGCTGCCCTATCGCAGTCCTCTTTGGTGTTTACCTAAGTCTCAGCTGAGGCAGAAAGACAGAGCATAAATGCCCGTTGCATTAAGTCACTACTTGGTATTAGTGGCAAGAAAAGTGAGTTTTCATTGCGGTGTTCAGCTGCTGCGAGGCGGTGGCCTCTTGCCTTTGTGTGTCCATCTGCAGATTAAACTTCTGGGGTCACAAACATGGACAGGAAAATGGCCCAACTTCTGAACTTAAATAAAAACCCAACTCTCAAAATGACCTGAATCTATAAGGAGTATTTATTTCATTTATTTTATTTCATAAACCTTAAATAAGGAGTAAAGGAAACCAAATTCTTTTTTTTCCCCTCTCTCTCTCAAGGAAGCCGAATTCTTGTAGCAAATCATGGGGTTTTGTTTATCTGTGACTCATCCTTAAGCTGTTTCTTGTTGGGTGAGTGGAGGCAGGTGCACTCCAATAAGTGTATACCCGTGGCGCCAACAAGTGGCACATGGCCGATCTCCTCGTGCTGCTGCAGAGCGGTGGCACCCCGCAGTCTCGGTGGGAATCGAGGCCCAGGAGAGCTCAGAGCGGCCTCCTCGACGGGTTGCCCCGATGCTCTGTTTCACGGCAGAGGGACGGAGGGCAGTGAGAGTAAGCGACTGGCCTTTCTGGTCATAAATTGGAAGCATTTTTAAGGATTTATGGTGCAAGCACAACTTCCGTGGGGCCACCATTTGATAAGACAAACTCCCACCATAAAGGGAACTCGCCAAGGGAAATCTCAATGACTTGGCATTTATTCAGGTCAGAGGAAGGCCAAGTGCATGGGTTCGTCAGGGTGTGTGCCTTAACCTGAGGGAGAGTTTTTCATGGGGAGTAAGCCCAGGGCAGGAATCTATGACCCGCAGGGCATCTTGGCAGTAAAAAAAAAAAAAAAGGTTAAAGGTCAACCGGAAATGGTTTGTTAAGTCCAGTTTTATTTAGTGGGAATGTAATATACCAGGAAGGGCCCCCATAATCTTCAGGGTGGCCCTGGGTGAATCTCTCTGACAACCCCCTGTGCAGAGTTTCTCAGCCATGGCACTATTGACATTTGGGGATGATAACTCTTTTTTAATTTATGAAAATAATTTTAAAAAATTGTTTTTGAAGTACATGCCGTTGACATGAATCCTGGGGAAGGTAAAATTGTAGGGACAGAAAATAGATCCGTGGTTCCCGAAGCTGGAGGTGAGGGAGAAAGGTTGCCTCGCAAGGGTGCAGGGGAATTTTTAAAAAATATATATTTTATTGATTTTTTACAGAGAGGAAGGGAGAGGGACAGAGAGTTAGAAACATCGATGAGAGAGAAACATCCATCAACTGCCTCCTGCACACCCCCTACTGGGATGTGCCTGCAACCAAGGTACATGCCCTTGACCGGAATCAAACCTGAGACCTTTTGGTCTGCAGGCCGAAGCTCTATCCACTGAGCCAAACAGGTTTCAGCAGGGAATTTCTGTTGAGGTGATGAAACTCTTTGATCTCTTGAATGTGGTTGTGGTTTACACAGCTGTATGTTGGTCAAAACCCACGGGACTGTCTGCTACAACGGGTGCGTTTTCATGTTTGTAGTTCATACATATCACTGTGTGTATTAATTTTAAAACAAGAAAAAAAAATTAAGCCAATATTATCAGTATTAGATAAGTTAAAAACAAAACAAAAAGCAAAAACCCACAGTTCTCAATCTTTTCCCAGCTACAAACCTCACACTGTTCTTAGTAAACTGGCTAGAAGACAAACATTAAATGTTGTATCCATAGCAAAGGCCCACACTGTGATTTAATACTTCCCGGTACACCCAATAGCCTGGACTTTATATGCATATAAAAGAAGGCAGTCCTTGCCCTGTAGCTAAAGCAAACCTTCAGCTTTAAGCTCCGCCTCTGACAGGTCAGGTTGGACTCCTTCCTGTTTAAGTCTGTTCACACACACACACACACACACACACACACCACACACACACACACACACACACCACACACACACACACACACACCACACACACACACACACACACACACCACACACACATACACACACATGCAGAATTTATTGCACGTGTGTGGTTGAACACTTTCCATAGCCTTCCCCTTAAGCCTATTTATCTTTCTTTTTTAACATTGCTCCATTTTCCTTTTTTTTTTTGCATTTATTTCTTATTTTTTTTTAAATATTGATTTTTTTTACAGAGAGGAAGGGAGAGGGATAGAGAGTTAGAAACATCGATGAGAGAGAGACATCGATCAGCCACTTCCTGTATGCCTCCTACTGGGGATGTGCCCGCAGCCAAGATAAATGCCCTTGACGAGAATCAAACCCGGAACCTTTCAGTACGCAGGCTGCCGGTTTCGGCCTACTTATCTTTTAATTTCATGCAAATATATGCATGTTTTGTGGGCACACACTATTAGAGATATCTCTGAGGCAGGAACTGCATCTTGCATTTTTTTGTATGGGTCCTGCAAAGAGCAGGAGGTTAACAGGCGTTTCATGATGATGTTGATGATGATGATGGTGATGATGATGATGATGAAGATGAAGATGATGATGATGATGGTATCAAGGCCGTGGGCCATCTGGTCTTTTTATGGTTTAAGACTATACTGTTGCCTGCATCGAATGTTTAAAAAGACCATATTTGGGTGGAAGAAGAATGGATAGTGGATCTAGAGGGATGGAAGGAGATTATCCATCATTCCTCTCAATCACCTCAGTGTGAGAAAGTTATGCAGATAACAAGTCAAGAATTTTAATTGGTAAGCTTACTTATCTTGAGATAAGAGAGTGCGTTTTAGGCCTAAGTCTTCCTTAGGGCTGGGATTACAGCTCCCTAGAGGGAATATTTTAGCCTCTATCCCCAACGGAGCAGCCAAGAATAATGATTTTAGGTGTGACACTACGAACTTCTCCCAGAAAGCTGTCTTCAAGGTCAAGGGGACCATCGGGGACTGAAGGTCAAGGGATCCGCGGACAGGTGGGAAGGGCCAAGTGAGGCGGAGCTCCCTGGGGGACTGCTGGCATCTGGTCTCCGTCTTTGAATCTCTTCCCCTTGTCCTTCCTGTTCTCCATTTTATTTACTTATTTAATGTTTACTTTGTTTTATTTAATACATTTTTATTGGTTTCAGAGAGGAAGGGAGAGGGAGAAAGAGATAGAAACATCAGTGATGAGAGAGAATCATTGATCAGCTGCCTCTTGCATGCCCCCTACTGGGGATTGAGCCTGCAACCCACCCATGTGGTCGACTGGGTATCGAACCCTGACCTCTCTGATTCATAGATTGACACTCAACCATTGAGCCACGCCAGCTGGGCATCTCCATTTGATTTTTAAAAGATGAAATGCAGAGAACACACTAGTCAAACAAATTGTAATGAGAAGTTATAATGAAAGATAACCTACAAAATTTTTTTCAACGTAGTAAAAAATGGAAGTCCTCCAAGGGTCAAGAGAAAACCCTCTCTGTCAGACTGAAAAGCCTAGAAAGGCACCAACAAGTGACCTAAAGGCAAAAAATGAAGAGAAACTTACAGAGGGTCCGGTGAAGGTCCATTCAAGACCAAGCAGAGGGCTTGGCCCCAGGATCTCTGGCTCTCCCTGCCCTTTGGTTTCATCTGAGTCTGGAAACACCCAGCGAGGTTGCATTCAGATGCCTCCCCTGCAAGCCAAACAGATAAGCACAGTCCTCCCTCTCCCCCTCTGCTCTGAGCCAGGGCAGTTCAAGTCCACATGAAACCACTCAGACACAGGTAGACCCTCCATGTGTCCAACGGGCAGCGTGTGTTGTCCTTTCTGACTTCCACCGATCCCCCAGGACCTTGGTCAGAAGTCACAGGGCAAAACAAAGAGGCGATGACAGGAGGGATTGCAGAATGTTACCGAGGAGGCCCGTTTAAAGTCCACCACCTATAAACATTTATTTTACTTGTGTTCCCTCTGATATGATTCCACAGAGGCCGCGTGTATGAAAACATGGGAACCTTCTTTTCTCCAAAGTGGGTGGCGTGCTGAAGACGCGTTCTCGAAGCAAGATGGGGTAAGTCTGTCTGAAATCCAACTCTCACAAAATTTAAAAACGGCAGTATCGTGTGTTGGAATCCAAGCTCACAGATCCCACATGTAGTGGTGACTAACAGATAACGCTGGAAGGACTGTGGCTTCAAAGTACATGTTTTGGAAATTATGTAAATAAGTATATTTATACCAGGGATTATGAAAACCTTTTGAAAACAAACTTGGGGGTTTACATCACAGATCTTCAGACTCCAAAAAAAGTTGTTGTGCTCTATTATTATGTCAACTTCCACTCACCAGCATGAGGCCTTTAAAAAAATATTGCCTTGCAATGAAATAGAGAAAACCACACACACACACACACACACACACACACACACACACTAAAAATGAGCCCTTCCTACAGACTACTATTCTGCATAATTTAAGAAATGGAAAAAGAATATCTCTTAGTGTAGTGGGATTACAAACTATGAAGAAATAAGGACAAAAAATGGAATCAAACCCTGCCTGGCTGGTATGGTTCAATGGTTGAGTATCGACCCCTGTATCAAGAGGTTGCCAGTTTGATTCCGAGTCAGGGCACATACCTAGGTTGTGGTCTCAATCCCCAATCGATGTTTCTATCTCTCCCTCTCCTTTCCTCTTTATCTAAAACTCAATTAAGAATTTAAAAAAATTGAAGCCAGCTCTAACCTAAATAAGCTGAAACTATAAAAAGAGAACATAAGTATTTACTTTATTCAACTTCAATGAACTTTGTGGGGCAAGAGACAGAATAATTTAATTCTTTTGGGGGTTGGGGAATGAGCCTTCGTTTTTAGAGCTCTTTCATTTGAATAAAGTAGCTCCATGAAGTAAAAACGAAAGTAGCTAGGCTGATTAGGACTCATTGCGATTTTTAAAAAATGATGTGTTTTTAATGTGATCAGACATAGTATTCATGATACTATGGAAGTGCAGCTGAGTGATTTTTAACGTCTTTCTTTGGACCATAATCGTCATCACTTTAATCTTTCATTATCTAATAGAAACATTTTCTCCTATAGAAATCATTCTTCTTTTTTTTTAATAGTTCTCCAAACTAGTGGTCACAGAGACTCTGTGAGAGGTAGAATACCAGATCTCAGAACATATTGGCTGGAAAATAGCAAATTGTTGATTCATACCTACAACCTTATGCCTGTGGCATTTTGGAAGTGGTAGACACTGTCCTCTGAGTATCTCTGTGCTAATAGAGGGTGCCAGGTATAAAATCCTGGGAAGGATGCTTGCTGAACTCATGATAGAGGTTGCCTCTGAAGAGGGAGAGGGAACAATGGTCTTGGGCAAGAAACCAAGGAGCTTCAACTTTGTCTTTAAAAGATCTTGAGCCGAGACCGGTTTGGCTCAGTGGATAGAGCGTCGGCCTTCGGACTGAAAGGTCCCAGGTTTGATTCCGGTGGGGGGCATGTACCTTGGTTGTGGGCACATCTCCAGTGTGGGGCGTGCAGGAGGCGGCTGATTAATGTCTCTCTCTCATCGATGTTTCTGACTTCCTATCCCTCTCCCTTCCTCTCTGTAAAAAATCAATAAATATATTAAAAAAAAATCTTGAACTATAGCCAAAGGTTGACATGAACCAATTCTTATAGGGGATGATGTGTATATATATATATATCTGTATCTTTTTAACTTTCCTATTCCTTTAAATTTCTATTTGATAAAATGTAAAATTTAAAGAAAAAGGAAAATCCCGTTGAGCTTAATGGACATGCCAACCATGAGTGAGCAGCTGCTATTTTAGAGGGAAACAAACAGGACCTTTGGTCAAGTTCTTCCATGGAATTCTGGGATGAGAATGAGTCAACAGCAACCTGCTGGTGCTGCTTTCAGGACCTTCTGGGGGCCACCCGGTCGACGAGATGGCCCCTTTTGTTGTGGTTGCACGCTCTCCACTCTGGAATACCTATTCCCCAGGTTTTCTGCATAATCAGAGTCAAAACTATTGTACTGCACTAGCACCTCAGATTGGGGAATACAGACGCAATGCAGGGAGGTCTGACAAGTTTAAGGTTCTACCCTATTGGGCCAATTCACCTTGATTCAGTTGAACTTGCTCATCGGACCTTTGTTCTGACATCAGATTTCTCTCCCCCGGTCCTGTGTGCAGTCTAAGGTCTCTCTCTCTCTCGGATCTCCTGGTCACTGCGCAGGCGAACGCTTCCTTCTGGTGAGATCTCAGCCCAAGCAGTAATTCCACATGCTGGTCTCCCGCTCAGAGCAATCTCCTGGATGTAGCTCCCCCAGTTCTGAGCGTGTGTCTGCTAGGACAAACTGTAGGTGACTGCTCCTGACCTTGTGCCTCAACTAGTTCATGTATGTACTTCTGTTTTGGCTGGTTTTCCAGCCTTGTGATTTGAAACTACTCATTCAATTTCGTGGGTAACTGGCAGAAGGGTTTTTCAAATCTTCATATATTTCAGGGGAGAGTTATCATAAAAGGACAAAACATGCTGGAATTTTCAAAAGTACAGACTTTTCTAGAGTGAAAAAAAAAAAAAAGAAAAACAGAGGAATTGATACCTGAGGCTTTTGGGTGGCTAAAAAAGTAAATAAATCAATCAGTTTTAATCTCTTTTTAAAAGTTATTTTTCTCCTGCTTTTTTTCTTGGATTTGTCCAAATGTTCTAGTCGTGTGGAATGCCTGACAGAGTGTAGAGGCTTGTGGGTAATGGAACCCCAGTGGCCTGATCCAAACGCTCCTCGCTGAGCCTCTGGGTCTCAGGCCCCTCTTAGGGAAGATGAAAAGAAGAACACTGACATTTTTTCTTTAAATATATATATATATTTTTAAAAAGTTTCTGCTCCTCAACAAACTACCAAACCAAGACCCCAGAATCTGTCCACCTTCCCAGCAAGAATCATCAGCCATCTGATGATGCTCAGAGGGACATGAGAAATATCTGACGCCGGGGCCTCAGCTCAGCTGCTCTGGGAAAGCTTGGCGTTGGGGCTGGCTGGCTGCTAAGGTCCTTTCAACGCTGGGATTCCATGGTTGTCTGAGTATAAATTGTTTTCTAGAAAGAAAGTAACGTGTCAAGTTAAATTTGCACCCATGTATACAGAGTCACCAGACTCGACAGAAGTTCCAGTGAGTTTACTGACTTGTTTAAGGAAACACACACACACACACACACACACACACACACACACACAAACAGGTCTTGCAGCAACGAGGGTTGGACTGCTTCATGGAAAAACTTATCTTGAGCTCGACACGCAGAACAAGGAATGCAGGAGGCCTCTGTGTCCGGTCCTCTCTCAGCAGCATTTGTCTTCTCCTCTTCAGAGTCTGATGCTGGCTGCGAAGTTCACCAAGGTCTTTCTCCGAGGAGATCTCGGGGATCCTTTCTGTGGCATCAAGGCTCCCTGCAGAGGCGTTTCGGGGGGAGGCGGCTGTCATTAGTTGGGTTCCTAAGGGAAGATCCTGAGAACTGCATCAGCCTAGAGCAGTGGTTCTCAACCTGTGGGTCTCGACCCCTTTGGGGGTCACCTAAGACCATCGGAAAATGCAGATATTTACATCACGACGCATAACAGTAGCAAAATTTCATGTTTGGGGGTCACCACCACATGAGGAACTGTATGCAAGGGTCGCGGCCTTAGGAAGGTTGAGAACCACTGGCCTAGAGAATGCGTTATTATTGAAATTACATCTAAGGAGTAAGTAGGTAATGGCAACAGTTGTTATTGGCAACAGGAAGAACTGTTTGTGGCCACAAGGATTGCATTCTTATTAGATAGTTCAGAGATGTTCAAACGAGGTGTTTTTGTTTGTTTTTGTTTTTTTTAAAAAGGAACAATTAAATGTCAGAGAGAAAATCCTGATGTTAGAGTGACATCATAGACAATAGCGAACTTTTCATTGATTTTTCACCAACAAGGTAGGAGCCCGCTTGCTATTGTAGGTGTGTGTTTGAATCATGATTATACAACAGAGTCTGAGCACTTGAGTCACATTCTGCACATCTGAACACCTGATTGCATACAATATATTTCCCTTTAATGATTCTTTCGCGTGCAATCAGACTGTAGCTTTGTGGGAAGTGCTTTTGTGCTTTCGTATTCAGCCCAGGCATATAGGTAGGCTTTAATAGACCCTTAACAATGAGCTTTTCAGAAATGCTTTATGTTCATTTCTGGGTGACTGTCACGCAGTCCCCCGGGGGGGACTCGACGCCCCTCCTCCGGGTGGTTGTTGATGGCAGAGAACCCAGTGTACCAGGTGCCCTACTGAAAGGTCTTCGCTCAACTGAATTCAATAGCCCACTGTGCCCTAAGGTTCTGTGGACACAGAGGTTTGACTTTCCCTAAATGGAGGGAAGTCATGGGAAATTACGGTGGGAGCTCAGACCATGGAAATGAGTGACAGGAGTGACAGAGGGTACAGCCCGGAAAGAAAAGCACACATCCATCGTGTGGACTGGGAGAAAATGCTACTGAAGTTCAAAATGTGATCACCCATCGCCATATGCGGATGGCTCCTTGGATCCTGCACATGTGACATCTTGAGGGTCCAAAGTTACCCGGACATCATGGCACGTGTTGACCAGGAGAATAGGCCCTTGGATAATCTGAAACCTTTACCCCCACCTCCAGGGGGATGTGGGAAGTTCCCTCTTGACTAAAACCCAGCCTGCCACCACCGACCTGACAAAGGGTGGTGAGAATCAGCCCAGCAGCGGTGGGGTGGGGTGGGCGTGCTCCCACTTCCATGACCATAAAAGAGCATCTGTGTCGTGGGCAGGGGATAGTCTGGACTATTACATGTGAGGGAATAAGAGGGGGGCTCTGAAGGAGAGTGTTAGGGCTCCTGAAGCCATTTTCCAGCTCGGTATCCAGGGGCAGGTTATCAGGCCTCGCCAAGCCTTAGTTTCCTCATCAGTACAAGGTGGTCCCTGGGTTCTCTTGATCAAGTGACCTAATCCATAAGAGCGTTTAGGATAGAGCTAAGTGAAATAAGAAACAAAAGGAAAAACTAGCTCTCTTTTCTCTGGGCGATGTGGCATTCCTGAGAGACTATCCTAGTTTTCCAATTCCTGCTCTAGGACAAGTCATAAAAAAAAAAAAAAGAGCATCGCTATAGTTATTGCCATGAACAGGTGGTCCACAGGGGTGTCGTTCCCTGTGAGTCAGCACTGCTTCTGTGAAGGCCCCACCCTCCACTTCCTTGTGGTTCGCCACAGACTCCGCCCCTGTCTTCTTCAGTTGAAGGTGTGGTAATGAGTTTGGAAGCAATGAACTGCTGTCACTTCCTTTTCCTCTGGTTTTCTCTTGTATAATAACTATATGTCTGGGGCTCCCATTCTTTTTTCTTATTCAAAAAATATTTTTACTGATTTCAGAGAGGAAGGGAGAGGGAGAATGAGAAACGTCAGTGATGAGAGAGAATTATGGATTGGCTGAATGGTTAGGGGGCGATCGGGCTGGCAGGCAGGTGAGTGGTTAGGAGTCAGAGAGAATTATTGATCGGCTGCCTCCTGCATGCCCCACACTGGGGATTGAGCCCACAACTCAGGCACGTGCCCTGACTGGGAATCGAGCCCTGACCTCCTGGTTCATAGGTCAACGCTCAACTACTGAGCCACGCTGGCTGGTCTGGGACTCCTATTCTTAGCAAACATTTAAGACCTAACACATGATAGCTCTTTGGGTTGTAATCATTCATTACTAACAAAAACCAGATTCTCCACAGGTAACTGTGAAAAACAGAAGGAAGCTTGACTTGTGAGGCAAGGTCACCTGATAAGGGTGATGGTTTTGACATAGCTGGAAAGTGTCCCAAGAGAGGAACAGAAAATGCCCGGTCAACACCCCAGTGCTCTCAATTACGGGAACTCAGAGCCAACAGGCAGGGCAGCGGCAGCGCCAAGAATCTGCTTCCATCTCCTGCCCCCTGTCCGGAGACTGAGCGGCCTTCTTGGAAGTGGGTGAATTCACCCTGCTATTTCTGGCAGCGGTTCTGGTTCTCAGGCTCTTTATCCTCACAGTGGCACTTCTAAAGTCAGAAATATGCTGTCTGCCTGATACCCAGGCTTCAGCACCACGCACATTCTTTCAATGGCATAGGGGAAATTCCTGCATAAACTAGAACTATATGAAGAGAACTTCATCTTTGCCCAGCTGTTCTTGGGTAACTCACTTGGCTTGTGCTGATGTACCATCTATTCTTAGAATGAGGAAGGATACACACACACACACACACACACACACACACGCAATATACATAATACACATATCACACGTATGCATGCATATGAATGTATATATACATTGATTTTTTTTTGAGAGAGAAACATGGATTGGTTGCCTCCATATGAGCCCAGACAGGAGATCAAACCCACAACCTATTGGTGTACCGGACAACACTCCAACTAACTGAGCCATACTGGCCAGGGCCATATGCCTGTATATATTTAATAATACTGGGCCCTATACTCTATGCACCTGTTAGGATATAATGTAGGAATTGGCTATAAAAAAGAAATGTTTATCCCTGAAGATATAGGAAATACTGTTATTTGAAAGAAGTCCAAGGAAATTATTTGTCCCCTCCCTACTGTTTTCTTACTTGTCTTGTTGTATTTTTGTCAGCAGTGTTAGAAAATTTTCACTTTTAACTTCTCCTTAGAAGGCGGCCAACAATTCCCACATCTCTGTGTCTAGCCCTTCCCGGAGCCACAGATCTATTTTCTTAGCTGCTTGGTAGACACCAGCCCCTCAGTGTCCCCATCAAACTGGAGAGCCTCAAACCTCAGATCTCACTGTGTACTTGAACTTCCCCCAACACAACCTACTCCTAGTCTCGTCTTCCTTTCTTCAACTTATGGGCTTCTTCATCGTCTTGATTTACTCAGCTAGGCCCCGCTTCTCCAGGTCTTCTTCCGTTCTTCCATCAGCTCATCCTCCCTGTTTTGGGGGAGTGCAGATGCTGGAACTCAACTCTGACTCATTTGCTCTTTTACTTACAACCTTCAAGGACTCTCTCTGCCCTTCAGAACGAACTCCGGAATTCTCGGTAGGGCGTCTGAACTCCTTCCCGAGCTAGCCTCTGCTCTCTGCTGTTTATCGGGAATCCTGTCCCACTGGGCTCGCCTTGGCAGCCTTCTGCCCCAGCCATGCAAATGTTCTTGCCATCTCTGCAGCCCAGCCTACTATTCTTGCCCCCAGGCCTTTGGGAAGTCTTCTCCTCTGCCTGGGATGCCCTCTTCCTGTTGGCCAAAGCTGCCCGTTGACCAAGTTCCAGCTCACTTGGTACCTTGCGGGTGATGCTCTCCCTGATGGTCCCAGCCCGTTTTAGAACCTGTTCCCTCTTTGGGGATCTCATGGTAAACCCTGTACAAGTCAACCCGAGACTTGCACTGGCTGCCTCCTCCACCAGACTGGGAGCTCCCCGGGGGCCAGGACTGGCAGCTGTGTGTTGTGTTTCCATTACTTAAGGTCATGCCAGGCCTCTCGGTGGAGTAAAGTGTTTTCTGGGTAGAAAATTGTAAATGAATCAATTAACTTTGATCTCTTAAAGATTCCTTAGCAAGTTGCTGGGTTTGCCTTCTAGGAGTGCCTAAGCTTTCAGAAGCTCATCCATAGTTAAAAGTAGGGTGGTTACAGTTAATCATAGCTAGAAACAAAACAAAACAAAAAAAAACCTTAGCTATGCCGAGACCGGTTTGGCTCAGTGGATAGAGCGTCAGCTTGTGGACTGAAAGGTCCCAGGTTCGATTCCGGTTGGGGGCATGTACCTTGCTTGCGGGCACATCTCCACTGTGGGGCATGCAGGAGGCGGTTGATTGATGTCTCTCTCTCTCTCTCTCATCGATGTTTCTGACTTTCTATCACTCTCCCTTCCTCTCTGTAAAAAATCAATAAAATATATTTAAAAAAATAAACCGTAGCTATTATACCCCATTCAACCAGCAGGCTTTATCCATTTAACATCTGTGGTTAAGAGATAAAAAGTTTTTCCCCCCACACTTACTTGGGGCAGGGGGCATTAGAACCCACGCAGGTGCCAACCCCGGGTTCAGGGGCCTTTTTCTGCTGATGCCTCTTTTGGAAGCAACCAGAACGGGATTTATTCTCACTGCTTTTCATGCCACGGATTCAGCCTGACATATGGATGTGGTGGCTCTCCAGGTCAAACGGCCAGTTTATATAAACAAATACTGAAACAAAAACTGTTGTACTTGACCCGCAGGCAGTAAATCAGGTTGGAAGGGAGCAGCTAAAAATGTCAGCGGCTCTGCCCCTGGTGGTGGAGTCAGAGGAGAGGAGCAGCAAGCAGGAAGGAGGAGATTTTCCGCTCCATCAGGCTCAGAGCACCCAGCTAAGCTGATTGTGGGCTGGCTGCCTTTCACACCCCAGGCCAGTCCCGAACCTGGGGTTCCACATTCTTCCTCTGAGCAGGTCAGGGTCCGGACCCCACAGCACCCCGAGAGCCACACCCAGGTCCTCCCAGAAGACAAGGGAGAAGAGAAGACAAAACAAAACAACTTCATCTTTGTCCAGCCTTGAGGAAGGAACTGAATTAGAATCTGAGAGTGTGAACATATTCATTAAAAAAAAGTAGCTGAGCCGAGACCGGTTTGGCTCAGTGGATAGAACGTTGGCCTGGGGCCTGAAAGGTCCTAGGTTCTATTCCGGTCAAGGGCACATCCCCAGTAGGGGTGTTCAAGAGGCAGCTGATAGATGTTTCTCTCTCATGGATGTTTCTAACTCTCTATCTCTCTCCCTTCCTCTCTGTAAAAAATCAATAAAATATATTAAAAAAAAAAAGTAGCTGAGCCCAGCTGGTGTGGCTCAGGGATTGAGCACTGACCAATGAACCAGGAGGTTATGGTTCAATTCTCAGTCAGGGCACATGCCAGGGTGGTGGGCTCCATCCTCAGTGAGGGGCATGCAGGAGGCAGCTGATCAATGGTTGTCTCTCATTGGAAATTTCTCTCTCTCTCTCCCCCACTTCTGCTCTGAAATCAATAAAACCTTTTCTTAAAGGTAGCTGAGTATGTAGTGAGTGCTAAGCCTGTCGTTCCCATTTCACAGATGAGGCAGTGAGGTTTCAAGAGGTCCATACTGGCCTAGGGTCCCAGATCAAGGGACAGGAAACCCAGCACCCAGGTCTGCAGGCGTCCTAACCACTCTGGCCTGCTGCTTCGTTCACAGCGGTCAAAACCAAACCCGACCAAGCCCGTGGGACCTTCTATTGTGGCTGATGAATGAGCTCGTGCCGGAAGAAGAGGAACCCGGGCTGATGGTGGGTGGCAGGCAGGGTTTTCTGGAAGGCAAGGCAGAGAAGCTGGTCCCAGCTCTGGCTGCGCTCCCAGGGCAAGCGTGTAGTGGGCACTGTGGTGAGACTTGGGGAGAAAAGACAGGATTTACTGGGTACAGGCGCTGGCCTGTGCACCTGACAAACAGCCACAGCACCTCCGAGAAGAATGACCTGTACATCAAACATGACGGAACTCTCTGGCCCTGGAACCGAGACAGCCCGTGTCAACATGACTTAGTTGTTTGTTCCAGGAACCCTTCCCCGGGGAAGGATGAGATGGCAAACCGATACACAACTGCACGGTTTGCTCCAGAAGATTCCTGCAGATCGATGTACCGGAGGCAACAGGCGAACAGCTGGCTGGCTACATGGCAGTTCACTTGCCAGCACTTGCTTCAAGACCCTGGCCCTACAGCAGTGGTTCTCAACCTTCCTAATGCTGCGACCCTTTAATACAGCTCCTCATGTTGTGGTGACCCCCAACCATAAAATTATTTTCATTGCTACTTCCTAACTGTAATTTTGCAACTGTTATGAATCATATCTGTGTTTTCCAATGGTCTTAGGCGACCCCTGTGAAAGTGTTGTTTGGGGCAGGGGGCATTAGAACCCACGCAGGTGCCAACCCCTGGTTCAGGGGCCTTTTTCTGCTGATGTCTCTTTTGGAAGCAACCAGAACGGGATTTATTCTCACTGCTTTTCATGCCACGGATTCACGACCCACAGGTTGAGAACCGCTGCCCTAAGGGGTTCACCGATCCTACACTGTTTAGGCTACAGACTCTGCCCCATCTCCATGAGCTCCCCCTAGAGAGATCTGCCATAAATCTCTCGGGACCAGATCTTAAAACCCCATAAATATCCATGTTGACTTCCCCTTCTAAGACACTGCTCAGCAAGTTCTAATAAATACGGCTTTGCTGTGTCAAGTGGCCTGGCGACCATTTTGGGGGGACAGTCCTAGGTACATTCAGTCCCATTTTATTGACACGGAAACTGAGGTGGAGAAGCCACACAGCTGCCCTTCAGCAACACCAACCGTCAATCTGGCAGAACCAACCGTGTTCAGATCTGGATGTTCGCTCTCCAAAAAGCAGGTTACCATGGTAGCCTCAGCTTCCTTCGCTGTAAAATGAGGGAATCACATTGGCTCCCGAAGACTGAGATTCTTGCTTGCTTATAGCTTCGATAAAAATAAATTTAACTATTTTTGAAGCCAGCATAAATTGTCTTCCCTTTTCTTCCTCTTGCTGAAATATTTCCCCGATTTTTGTTTTAAATGTTTTTGTCTCTCTAAATAAATTGCAAGCCTAGTACAAACACCCTATCACGTATTTTTATTGTGGTAAAAGTAATGAAATGAACCGTTTTAAAGTGCACAATTCACTGGCATTTGGTGCATTAAAAAGATAGTGCGCTCATCACCACTCTGCAGTTCTAGAACAATGTCATCCCCTTAAAAGGAAACCCCGTGTCCATTAAGCAGTCTTCATGACCCCGCCTCCCATCCCTTGGCAACCAATCGTCTGTATCCATCTCTGTGGTTTATCTATTCAGGGTATTTCATATAAATGAAGTCATGTTATATGCAGCATTATGTCTGTTTCTCTGCCCCCCACGCCCCGTAGCATAATGGTTTCAAGGCCCCTTCAGATTGCGTGCTCTGTCTTTGACAATGAACAAGCCCAACACATGAATTATGACGAGGAGAGCTTTCCTGCTACCGGGAGAGGAGAAGTGGTCCTCAGGGCTGACAATGGAAGGGAAACGTCCCATATTCCTGCCACTTGACCTGAGGAGAACTCTCCATCACTTTCCCCGGCCCGAGGCGGGCCTGAGAGCCAGTGGGCAGGAAGGGCGAGGCGCCCGTCAGCCGGCCTTGCGGTGCCTTAGTTGGCCTACCTGGTCCTTTCCTTGCACAGCACACGTGCACGCGCACGCACACACATACTCCTGTGTATGTGGGACAGTGTGGCCGCTGTCAGATCTTAGTAACATGGTGAGGTATCAGCTGGGATCCAGCTTGCCTCATGATCTAGGTGATCATGAGGTGCAGGCACTCTTTCGGCAGGCACGTGCAGGAGGTGGGACTGGGGGGTGAGTCTCTGAGCTACTTAGATAAAAAAACACACTCTTGCCAAAACCGGTTTGGCTCAGTGGATAGAGCGTCAGCCTGCAGACTGGAAGGTCCCAGGTTCGATTCCGGTCAAGGGCATGTACCTTAGTTGCAGGCACATCTCCAGTAGGGGGCGTGCAGGAGGCAGCTGACAGATGTCTCTCTCTCATTGATGTTTCTAACTCTCTATCCCTCTCCCTTCCTCTCTGTGAAAAATCAATAAAATATATTTAAAAACACTCTTCATGAACCGTTGAGATAAGTGCACAGAAGGAAGTATCTACCGCCACACACCTAGAATCCTCTCCCATCAGACTCCTGAAAATGTCCGAGAGAAGACAGGGTGCCTGAGACCCGCCGATCTCCCTCACTGTTTTGATGTCAGAGACGGGCATCCATCTTTTCTCCCGTGACAGCGCCACACTTAGGAAATTTACTCCGTCGTTTCCTTTCCCAGTTTATGTCAAGTGGAGGATTGATGCTTGATGCGTTGACGAGTTGGACATTTTGTGTCTTCTCAGAGGATTTCTCTTTCTCTCCCTCCCCCCACCACCCCGTTATGTATGAGAGGGGATGTAAACAATTTTAAAATGTCACGTTTCCTCTCCCCAACCTTTAAGATAAAGACAAAGGGTCACACTGAGTTCAGAGATGTTGCTCGTATAAATATCGCCCAGAAAAGCCAGGTGGGGATAAATGTCACCAGAGCCTCTGAAATGGATGCGCGCAGTCTGTTCATGTGGCCACCTGAATACAGAGCTCTCCGGATGTAAGATTGCTGTGAAATGATAAAACGTTAGCTTTGTTTGTTTGTTTGTCTGCTTCAGTATGGCAAGCTTCTAAGGCAGGCAGGCTGAACTGGGGTCACTATCCCCTTAACAATGACTGTGACACTTCTCAGGCATGCGTCTTTCTGGGATGATGAATATGTTTCTTTTCTTTCTTTTATAATCTTAAGAGAGAGCTTTTATTATTTTTTAAAGTATTTTTTTTAGCGCAAACCGGTTTGGCTCAGTGGACAGAGCATCAGCCTGCGGACTGAAAGGTCCCAGGTTTGATTCCAATCAAGGGCACGTACCTTGGTTGCGGGCACATCCCTAGTAGCGGGTGTGCAGGAGGTGGCTGGTCAATGTTTCTCTCTCATCAATGTTTCTAACTCTCTATCCCTGTCCCTTTCTCTCTGTGAAAAATCAGTAAAATATATATTTTTATTGATTTCAGAGAGGAAGGGAGAGAGAGAGAGAGAGAAACAGAGAGGGAGGGAAGCATCAGTGAAGAAAGAGAATCATTGATTGGTTGTCTCCTGCTCACTTTCTACTGGGGATCAACCTGGGTATGTGCCCTGGCTGGGAATCGAACCTTAACCTCCTGGTTCATAGGTCGATACTCAACCACAGGCCAGGCGTTAAGGCAGAGATTTTCAATCTTTTTTCATCTCATGGCACACATAAACTAATTCCTAAAATTCTGTGGCATACCAAAAAATATATTTTTCGATGATCTGACAAAAAAAAAAGTGGGGGGGGTGTCTAATTTTGATTCATTGATACTGAGCGGCTATTGTTGTGTTGGCTGTTGTCATTTCTTTATTTAGCAATCTAAGGGGAAAGAGGTCAGTGCCCCTGACCAAATTAGTCAGGTGTTTTAACAATTCTTGCGGCACACGAGTTGAAAACCGCCGTCTTAAGGGTTTGGCAACTGAAGGACAAGAAGATTCTTTGTGCTAAGCAGTGGCTGGCCAGTAGTGACTTTGAGGGTCTATTCCAATCTTGAGAGTCTCTGAAATCAACCATCGATAATAATAAAAGCGTAATATACAAATTAGACCAGACGTCCTTCCAGATGACCTTCCGCACGAAGCCCGGGCTGTGAGGGAAGCCCAGGTCCTGGGTGCCAGCAGCTAGAGAAAAAGAAGGCCTATTCTTGCACGAATTTCATGCACCGGGCCTCTAGCCTATTATAACCAAGGATATTTTCTTAGCTGATATATTGCCTCTGACAAGCAGAAGACTGGCCAGTTACTGGCTCTTGTTGATTGTTTCCCCCCAAAATTGACCATCAATTACTTTCATGCCATTGGCCCATTCTTAATGTCAGCTCACAGCATGTGGTGCAATTGTTTCAAAACCTCCCTGTAATTGCCACTGTGTTGAACAGTGTTTATTTCCTACTCTATAAGCATTTGTTGTCTAACAGTACTTGTCAATTAACCGAGTTGCCAGATTTGGTAGGTTTAAGTGTGTTTCGTGGAAACTGTCGATGACAGTCTACAAAGGAACATTCCATCCCACAGGTCCGCAGTTCTCATTCTTGATGCCCAAATGCAGAGAGCTCTGGAGATAGAGTTTTTCCATAGCTCCTCTGAGAGTAAGCGTGACCTGACGTGAACTCATTTGGCAGCGAAACCTGACCTGAACTGGTGCGAGGCTATTTATAGTCTTTTTCTTTATCTACTTAGCATGAATAATCATATATTTCCCTGCAGAGGCATTAATGTCTGCTTATGGAATGCTGGCCTGAACTCTGCGGAGGGTATTACTAATATGGAGTGTGTGCACCCTATTGTCTTCCTAACACCCCCAAAACTTTGAATTCCAAAATACAGGGCCTCTGATATATATATACATAATATATAATATTTACTTTGATATTTTCAATATGTGGATTTGTATGTCTGTGTGGTCACTCTTAAAATACTTTTATCTCCAAACTAGACTGAGATACAGTAAGTTACTTCTGATCTCTGATAAATGTACTTTATTGTTTAGTATTATTTAATCCTCACCCAAGAATATTTTTCCATTGTTTTTTGTTTTGGTTTTTTTTTTTTAGAGTGGAAGAGAGAGGAAAGACAGAGAGAAATAGCGATGTGAGAGACATATTGATTGGTTGCCTCCTGAATGAGCCCTGACCAGGGCCTGGGCGTGGGCCTGGGAGGAGCCTGCAACTGGGAACCCTTTGGTTCACAGTCCAAGGGCATGTTCCTTGGTTTCAAACAGCTGATTGATGTTTCTCTCTCATGGATGTTTCTAACTCTCTATCCCTCCCCCTTTCTCTCTGTAAAAAAAAAAAAAAATCAATAAAGTATATATATTTTTAAAAAGTATGTGTTCAGCCATAGCTGGTTTGACTTAGTGGATAAAGCGTTGGCTGCGGACTGAGGGGTCCAGGTCAAGGACACATGCCTGAGGTGCAGGCTCAATCCCCAGTAGGGGGTGTGCAGGAGGCAGCCAATCGATGATCTCATCATTGATATTTCTGTCTTTCTCTCTCTCTCCCTTCCTCTCTGAAATCAATGAAAACACATTAAAAAGTAAATAAGTACTTGTTCACTCTGTCGCTACCAATGCTTTCAGAGTGCAGGTGGAGGAACATAAGCAAGAGTAGCTGCCTGATGGTGAGGACTGTGCTGTCTTGTCCTATACGTATTCTGTAAGGCCCAGTGCACTGCATGGAAAATAAACGAGTAAAGTCAGACATTGCTTTGCTGTACAGTAAAATGACAATGTCTCTTTACAACAGTTGAAAACAAAAGGTCTAAGAGCCTCATCTTTGTTTTTTGCCACAAGCTTCAAACTTTTCTTTACAATTACAACGTATGCTGTGAACTCGCCCCCTGGTACCATCACAATATCATCATTTTTCTCCCCTAGACGAACATGATTTGACTCCTAGACACCCATCCAGAGTTTCGGCCTAGGGTGACGTGAGAGCACGGCATTTTCAGAGGCATACTTAGCTCTGGGGATCGGGAACATGCACCTTGGGTTCAAGTTCATCTGATATACTAACCAGAGGAAGAACATTGGAATGGCCGGCTGGTCATCTATTTCATGTGTTTAGGGAACAGGACTCTATAGTAAGTGAAACAGAAATGGCATTATTTCTGTTAGCAAGATTCACAGAATCGAATATCTGGGCTCCCATAATGTGGAAACAGAACCAGGAGCTTTTCCGTGGGGAACACGCTCTCATTTCCGTGTTGGTGGGAAGGCACCACAGTTTCCTCCCCACTTGCACTCTCCATTAACTCAGAAATAATGGATGAGCACAGGGCGGTACTCCCGAAGAGGTGGCCAGATCAGCAAGATTTCACTGGGTCCTGCTTAAGTGTCTTCAATTCTGTCAAGAAAGAATGCACCTGTTGGGGGAGGGGGCAGTGACTCTTGATGATAGAAAAAGGAGAGGCTGCCCTGGCTGGTTTGGCTCAGCGGATAGAGCATCGGCCTGTGGCCTGTGGGTGGAAGGGTCCTAGGTTCGCTTAGGGTCAAGGACACGCGCCCAGGTCACAGGCTCGGTCCCCAGGGGAGGGCGTGCAGGAGGCAGTCCATCCATGATTCTCTCTCATCATTGATGTTTCTCTCTCTCTCTTCCTCTCTGAACTCAATACATTTAAAGAAAGGAAAAGGGGAGACAGGGAGACAAGTGTTGGCAGTGCCCATCCACGCTCTCCCCAGGGGAGAGAGGAGGTAGGTCTGAGAACAGCAGAATTCCAGCTCATGGCAGAACGGGTACATTGTAAAATTCTGCAGCCAGTTTCCTTGTTCTGACCCCACGCTCACTAGACAATCCTTTGATTATAATTATCGTCACTGGCCATAGAGAGAGAATATCTGCTCTGTGACAGCTTGTTATAAATTGTGAAATTAGCTTTCTGAGGTTATGTATCAGACCCAGGAGGATGCATACTTACCAAATAGGTTTCTGGGTGTTTCAGGCCAAGGGCCTGTCTCTTCTCCTCATCCCCCACTCATGGAGATTCCCTCTTGTCAGCCTCTGCCTTGCTTCCCACTTTCCCAGTCGGAAGCCTCAACACTTGCGTTTCTTGCAAACAATAATTCCGATAAGTTAAGCAAAATATAATGCTGTTTAAAGTGATCTATCTCTGCAATACTGAGCACATACCTTCATTAAAAGAGAACACCAGCTCAAGTCCTAACACTTTGTCAAAAGGTGAGCATCCTTTTAACTGCCCTTGAAACAGCTGAGCCTCCACGAACTCTGCTTCTCTGCTGAGGCAGGAAGAGAATGACTGACTCTGTTTCAAGGGCAGAAGAGCTGGGTGAGAAATGAGGACTTTGAAAGGGCTGTGGAGGTGTCTGTTTGCTCCCAAAAGACTTTTTAAGGAGATCTTGTCATTTCTTCCAGGATAGAAGCGCGAAATAAAATTTAAAAAGGAAATCTGCATGTTAACGAAACGGAATCGATTCCCCCAGCTTTGTTAACTGTTGGGGTCCAGGGAGAAAACTTGGGAGGGGAAAAGGGCTTTTTCCCTTGTAGAGTCCCTTAAGAGAAATTGCTGAAGATCTCAGAGTTAGAAAAGAGAGAATTTCATTTGGGACGATGCAATAAACGATAAGTAAATCAGGTATTTTACATGTTGACAACTGAATCCAGAGCTAAGGTTGTTATTTAATGACTTTAGCAAAATGCCCATTTTAAAAGAATAATGACGTATATTTTCATGTAGGATATATCACCTTCATTCTCATTTCATTTATATCGCACACATTTATTCTTCCAGCAATCTAAGTGCCATTTCTAGATACTAAATCATTAGGAATATTTGGGGAACAATCCTTTTGTTCCTTTTTTAAAAAAAAATATATTTTATTGATTTTTTACAGAGAGGAAGGGAGAGGGATAAAAAGAAACATAATGAGAGAGAAAGACATCGATCAGCAGCCTCCTGCACACCCCCTACTGGAGTTGTGCCCGCAAGCAAGGTACATGCCCTTGACCGGAATTGAACCTGGGACCCTTCAGTCCGCAGGCCGACGCTCTATCCACCGAGCCAAACCGGTCTCGCCTTTTGTTCCTTTTATATTAGCAGAGGGTGCCCCATATACACTGCAATTGGAGACTTAGGCACCTTTCTTAAAGAAACAATTTTTTTTCCTCTTAATCTTCATCTGAGGATATTTTTTTCTATTGATTTTTAGAGAGTGTGGAGGGAAGTGGGGAGGAGAGAGAGAGAAACATTGATGTGAGAGAGACACATCCACTGGTTGCCTCCTGCATGCGCCAGGACTGGGCCGGAAATGGAACCTGAAACCCTGGTCCAAGCCCTTCTCTGGGAATCGAGCCCATGACCCTTCAGTGGTCGGGCTAATGCCTCAATCGCTGGGCAAGCGGCCAGGGCAAGAACCTCTTCTTGTGTCTGGCAGTAACGCTCTGGGTTTCAAAAGGAAATGGAGGATCACATCACCCCTTCTTGCAGTGATCTGCTCTAGTGAGGCCTGATAGCACTCTGTGCCCCGAGTGTTCCAGAAGCCACAGGACTTGGTTCTCTGACTCTAGAATGCAGTCAGTGACTATTCAGAGGGCATACTGCTGTGTCAGGCAACGTGTTGGGCATTGGAGAGCCAACGGTAAAAAAGATAAAGCCTTTATCCTAAAGGAAAGTCCGGGCTGGTGGGGAACGGACAAGGAGCAGCCATTATAATAACGTATATTATATAAATATATAAAAAGGTAAACTTCTCAGAAATTTTTAGGTATAAATTTTATTAGTTCCCTCCAGAATGAGACATGGAGGTAAGAGTCAGGCAGCCTGGATCAAGACTGCTCACCACGCCCTAACCGGCTTGGCTCAGTGGATAGAGCATTGGCCTGCGGACTCCAGGGTCCCAGGTTTGATTCTGGTCAAGGGCACGTACCTTGGTTGTGGGCATATCCCCAATAGGAGGTGTGCAGGAGGCAGCTGATGGATCTCTGATCGATGTTTCTAACTCTCTCCCTCTCCCCTCCTCCCTATAAAAAAATCAATAATATATATGTATATATGACTGCTTACCTGTTGCCTTGAACAAATTACCTGGGCTCATCTGCCTTCCCTCCGCAGGGGGCATGACCTTCGGGCTTTGACCAGGCCCTCAGCCTTGTGAGCTCAGACACCTGCTTTCTCTGGGTCAGCTCCTGAGGCTGAGCTACACAAACCGGGACGCCCATTTAATAATGAGCTCCTATCTATTATCGGAGATTACATAAATCTTCGTTTTTCGATTTGTAAAATGCGCTTACTGAATTTACTTAACTCGGGATTATTTTGAAGATTAAAATGCTGCGTCCACCCACCAGGCTTTCTGCTGCCAGGTGGATCTTTCTAAAACCCGGCCAGCCTTTCTAAAACTCCTGCCCATAAATCTCCATGCTTTTCGAAAGGTCAGAGTTCAACCCTTTTGCATGAACTTTCTAATCTGTCCCCCAAACCACTTTTCCCATTTCATCATCTAATTACTCCATCAACATGCACTGTGATGGGCTCTTCGTTGTCTAGAAATTCATCTTGATTGCCTGTCCCTCCGTGCCTTTGTTCATGCAGTTTTCTCCCTCTTAACACCCCTCTTGACACGGTCTTTCATGCCATTTTATCTGGAATCCGCAATGTCATCAAGCTTCAGATTGTGCCACTCCACCGGCCACTCCATTCTCTGAACTCTAGAGCTGCGAGGTCCACCTGGTGCCCCTAGGGCTAGTGGCTTCTGGTCACTTGAAATGTGGCCAGTCCCCATTGAGATGGGTTCTATGCGTAAGATCTAGACCAGATCTCAAAGATTTAGTATATGAAAAAAAAAAAGTGAAGACTCTCTTAGGTAATGTTTTATATCAATGACACGGTGAAAGGATAACATTGATTTCACCTGTTTCTATTTTAACTTAAAAAAATGTGACTAGTACTTGAAAATGTCAGGTTAGCCGAGACCGGTTTGGCTCAGTGGACTGAAAGAGCATTGGCCTGCAGACTGAAAGGTCCCAGATTGGATTCCGGTTAGGGGCATGTACCTTGCTTGCTGGCACATCTCCAGTGTGGGGCGTGCAGGAGGCGGCTGATCGATGTCTCTCTCTCATCGATGTTTCTGACTTTCTATCCCTCTCCCTTCCTCTCTGTGAAAAATCAATAAAATATATTTTTTTAAAAAGTCAGGTTAAATAGACAGTGTCACACTGTACTTCTATGGGACAGCACCGGCCTAGAGCCCCTGCTTTTGGCCCACATGGCTGGCACTAAACCACACCCGTCTCGTTCCTTGTCACTTTTCACGTGTGGATGTGTGATCTCCCGGCCAGAGTGGGGGTGCCTAGGGGACAGGCTCGGAGTCAGAGGCTGGCTGTCTCCCAGGCGACACTCATTCAGGCCAGCGCACTGTCCATCTCTGCAGAACAGCTGAGCCGTGAATCACGACTTGAAGACTAATCAGTCTTCCTCCAAACAGTTAAGCTCTCCAGTACCTTCTGAGCACACGTCATGTGAAAACATGTGTTTCATTGTTTTGGCCAGAGAGGGACTATGAAATACAGTGGTACCTTGAGATACGAGTGCCCTAACATATGAGATTTTTGAGATATGAGCCATCGAGCAATCGATTTTTGCTTTAAAATACAAGCAACATTTGAGATAGGAGTCATCGCGTGGATCTGCTGGCTGCACAGGACCCACCAGTTTACCTCGACTCGAGCATCTCATAGTTTCCCCCGCCTCAAGGTTACAGAACGAATTAAACTCGTATCTCGAGGTACCACTGTACTCCAAAGACTCGGGGAGAGCTGGACACGTTTGTCCTGCGGGGAGGGAGTTCTATAGTGCTTGTGTTGGCCTGTACCTCAAAGGTGCTTTCTGCGGCACTTCAAGGACTTCCTCATCTTCATGTTCCACTCTGTCCCTCTGTACAATGTGTTTTCAGATCTTCAGAGTTTTGTGGCTCCGGAGATATTGAAAAAACAAAAACAAACTAGCAGCGCCGTTCCAGGAAGGATGGCATGTGGATGCCACCAGGCCAGGAGTCACACTTACCCCTGGACTGTGCTGTGTTTGTCCTCGTCTCCACAGAGGAGGACTCCCTGTAACTGGGGTGATTCTCATTTGAACGAGAGAAAGAAGGAAAGGATTTGAAGTTGTTTAGGGGAGTAAATGCAATCAGCGCACCAAGTTGAGGAGGGGAGGGGTCACCGTTTTTCATAGGTATCTTTTTTTTTAAAATATATTTTTATTGATTTTTTACAGAGAGGAAAGGAGAGGGATAGAGAGTTAGAAACATCGATGAGAGAGAGACATCGATCAGCCGCCTCTTGCACACCCGCTACTGAGGATGTGCCCGCCACCAATGTACATGCCCTTGACAGGAATCAAACCTGAGACCTTTCAGTCCGCAGGCTGATGCTCTTATCCACTGAGCCAAACCGGTTTCGGCCATAGGTATCTTTAGAGGGGCGTTTATTAATCAGTTTCCAAATTCTACTGAGATCAGACATGAGTCTGTAAAAATTAATAAACAGAAACTTCATGTAAAATGGAGGCTGGAAGAGAACTGCCAGGAACACGTTACTCAGCACATACCACTGACCCCAACCGGAAGAGAGGCACCTTGCACCTCTCATCGGGAGGGACACTAACTCTCTCAGCAAGGGGAAGGATTGCTCCTTATCTAGTAGTTCAGCCAATAGGAGCCTGCCTACCTCAGCCAATCAAATGCCACTGTCCTTCCAACTTTAGCATCCTCTGCTGGACTCTCTGTTTGCAACATCCCTTCCCCAGTCCATAAAAGAGCGATCCTCTCCCTTTTCTTTGGACTTCAATGTGGTTGAGGCCCCATGTCCCCAAATGCAATGCTGTGTTGCTCCCCAATAAACCCATGTTGCTGGAGAAATATCTGGCCATTTGTTTAACCTCAACAAATCAGAACAAGAGGAACTTGGGTTAGCAGCCAAGGAAATGTCTGCTGACAGGATGGGCTAGTCAATGGCAGGCAAGGTCTTTCAATCTCCTATGGAATCTCGTCAGTCTGCATTGATCAGGTTCAGCAATGTTCAACCGGTGCGCCCCAAGAGGCCTACCGCTGTGCCCCAAGAATTTTCAAAACATGCAATTCCTGGCTATTCAGTTAGGGGCACGGACACTTTTTCCCTAAGTTGTCAAGTAAAAAAAATGACAACAGCCAACACAATAATAGCCGTTTGGTATGAATGCATCAAAATAATACTTGGTTTCTTTTTATGCCAAATCGGCAAAAACAAAACAAAACAAAACAAAACCCCACATATTTTTTGGTGTGCGGCAGAATTTTCATAATTAGCTTCTGAGTGCCATGAGATGATAAAGGTTGAAAATTGCTGATCTAGGGACAGAGCCTGACTTGAGGATAGGGGTATTGTTCGTTAGACATATCAAGATCCTCGCCAGGTTAAAGATTCTGGAGTTTTTCTGAGTGACTCAGTCTTCCTCGGGAATGCCTATTTTAAGCAAGCAAGGGAAAAAAAAACAAAACCCACATTATTTCAGAATTGATTACAGAATCATTTAAGCACAAGGAACACTAAAATATAAACTTTAATGGCTTTATAAAAATCCCTGGAGTGTAGAAAATGTCATTGGAACATCTATTAATGTTTGCCGTTTAAAAGCATTTTTAAAATAAGGACCTCATCATTGCAGGTGACTTCCGGTAGTTAACATAACAGATACTTTATGCCAGGAAAGTTTCCCCAGATTTGTCACCGTTTATTAAGGTGGGAACAGAGATACCTAATACCCTGCAAGCTTACAAGAGAGAGATAAGCAAAAAAACAAACAAACAAAATAAAACCAACCAGCTCCCACTGCCCTCAGCACTTTTCACCTCTGAAATGCTATTCCAAGAAAAAGAGAACACGCTAGATAGTTGCTTTTAGCATCCACAATCAACGCAAAACTGTAGAGTTGGGTGACTTTCTAAATTGACTTGCTTCAAAGTGGCTGTGGGTTAAGAATCATTAAACAGGCACTTTTGTTTAGCACATAGCCAACAGGTCTTTTAATCCGACGTTGGAGAAGAAGGTTATTTTATTTATTCAGCTGTGGTTTCTGTGGAATTTTAAATGGAATAGAAGAGGGCTGTTTGTTTGGATGCATGGAGTATTATATATATTTAGCTATTCTGGATTGTTCTTTTTACTTAAAAAAACACAACAGGGATTTTGGTGGGTGGAGTTGCTAGCAAAGGGGCAGAAAGGTAAGGCGGAGGCATGCCAACGGATGGACTTTGCAAAGCAATGAACTCCTTGGATCAGAGCATCTCCAAGAGATTCACAAAGGCTCCTGATCCAGCTTTGTGGGAAGTGGATCTGAATAGCAGGGAAACCGACTGACGTCCCCAAGGTCATTGGACACAGTGGCAAAACACATTTAGAGCTAAGCTGTCCCTCGTTGGGCCATCTGCTTGCCCAAGTTTTCTGCTCTCCTAGAGTTTTACCCATAATCCCCCACAAATCAGCTAGCCTACTAATGACTAGGAAAATGAATTTACATGTAATTAAAGGTGGAACTGCGAATGTTATCTTTGTAACCAGGATACTGGAAGGCTGACAAGGTCAGGCGGTTAAGAACGGAAAAATGAAGAGAAACAAAAATAAAGCCCATTAAGCTAACCCCACACCCCCAAGTATTAAATTCAATGTGAAAAACCTTTTTCTAGGAGAAGTACAAACAATTGTTTAAGAATTTTTTCTTCTACTCGTAATTATGAGCCATATTGAAATTTTCAGGAAGAAATCCAAATGTAAGACATTTAAAATGCATCCTAGGTAAATTTCGTGTGATAAATAGGAAGGAAGGAGCGAGATCTTGCTAATTAACAGCTCTGGGAGTTGTTGAAAAATCAGAGCTTTAGGGAACCGCTCATGAGAAATGAATGCTTCTCTGAAGACAACAGACGCTTTTCTGGGTATTTTCTAGTTCCCTCCAGAACCGAAGAAGCGCTCAAGGCAAGAGCTAGTGTGGGTTCAAAGTCAAGAACTGGTTTCAGGCCCGGCGGTGCGGCTCTGTAGTTGAGCATCAACCTCTGAACCAGGAGGTCACGGTTCCATTGCTGGTCGGGGCACATGCCAGGGTTACATCCGCAGTAAGGCGAATGCAGGAGGCAGCCAGTCAGTGATTCTCTCTCATCATGGATGTTTCTATCTCTTTCTCCTTCTCCTTTCCGCTCTGAAATCAGTTTTAAAAAAAGTACATTAAAACACACACGAAAGAACTGGTTTCAGATACAGAAGGTACCAATATGTTCAGAGAGATCTTTGCCCAACATTCAAGGGAAGGCCAGTTCCCTCCAACGCTTTCTTGGGTGATGCTAACATTACTGCCAAGATCTCGTGAGCTTCTTTGTGGGGGCTGCTGGTTTTCCAGTCTGTTATTAGAGCAACTGGACTTGGGAACCTAGTCACTCTCCATCAAGGGACCAAATCTTATTGATTCAGAAACTCCCTCTTCTCTTCCCCCCCAAAAAAGGGTAAAACTAACCCACAGAGTATTTGTTTATGTTATTACTACCTCTTTGATGACATGATAAGGGCTATTTAGTAGAGACTGTTTAAATGAGAGCAGGGTAAAAGAGAGGATTTCAGGAGAGGTATATTTCTCAGAAAGCGGTTCCAGGGAGCAGGCTTAAAAATCATCCCCCTGCAGCAATGCAAATGGGGACACACTGAATCACAAATTAGGGGACGCTCGAGCAATATTTTGGATGGAAGTTTAATGTGGAGGGTGTGTGTGAAGGGGAAGAGAGAGAGATTAATTTAATTCCATTTGCTGATGTGACTGGAGCACAACTATTTTTAGGTATAATCCAAACAGTGCATATCTTCTCCATTTTGATTAGTAGCAAATTGGCAGGGAGTCAAAAGAATTAGTATTTCTCAGCACATTATGCCAGAAACGTACAAATAAAACTAAATGATCTGTGCCAATGTGTTTAATTTGAATTTCTGCTAAGGTTTTTATTTATTTTTTTTCCCTTCCAATAAAATAAATGTGTTCAGCTTTGTTAAAAAAAACAACAAAAAAACAGCACATATTTTTTTAAGCCTTTCTCAAATGGCAACAGAAGTGAATAGAATACTTTTCCTTTAGACCCTTGGTTAGAAGAAGCTTTTGCTACAAAAACCTTAAATGTTAATATCATCCTGAGACTTTGGGTGCAGAATTTCCGCCTGGCAATATTGCGTGTTGCCAGAGGAAGTCGGCACATTCAACAAAATTAAAATAAGCGAGGAAAATGCGCTTGACAGGGGAAGGTTTCACAATAGCCACTTAGAAGTTATTAATAATTCCAGTTCCAAAGAAAGCTTGGACTGAAGAAGAAAAAAATAAACTCTATTCGCAAAGTTCTATGAGGGCAAGTTCACCAAGGGATGGAGCTGTCTGGGATACCAATTATACATTTCTGCCTTGGAGGGAGAATGTATAGGTGCTAGAATAACCTTGTTGCACATTCGAGAACGTTCGAGTGTGCAAACGAAACACCATTTCCAAGGTGGCCGTTCAACGAATCCTGATCACAGCGAAGTTCACCGTTTTTAGTGTTCATGCCTTCAGCACTTGGTTACACACAAACCCGTGGGCGGAGGTGGATTTTCTGCCTGTTCATCGCCCTATTTCTCCAGCTTAAATGGGACTGGCAATGCCTCCCTCCCACTGCCTTAGCTACTGGGACGGGCAGCTGGTACCTGCGTCCCTACTATAAAAACTGATGCCTGTCTCTTTAAAGAAAACAACAAAAGGTAGTTTTCACGGGTGGCTGGAAATCACTGGCACAGTATAGTTTTGAATCCTCTTCATTCCTTAGTTAGAGAATCACCGAAAAATCTTTTTCTATTTTCTACAGTTAAAGGTAAACTGGTCCCCAGATGAGAGTGGTTTCTTGTCATTTATGAAAGAGCTCAGAGCTGTGTACTAGATAAAGTTTTATAAATATAATGTGTTGTTAAAGTGGAAGGGGCTTCTCATCATTTTAAGACCCGAGGTCTGATGTATGCTTTGGGCTGAGAAAATGCCTTTTTATTTCAATGTAAGGACCATCTACTCAAAGTTAAGTAGATGATAAGGAAATGGAGAAAGTGAAGCATTAACCTGGTACTGCAGTATTCTTCAGATGAAACTCTAGACATTTAATCTATTAATCGTGCGGTATAATTTAGAATAAAGAGGAACAAAACCCATCTTACATACTCTTGGTGGAGGAAGGGAGGGTCAATAGGACCGCAGTTAGTACTGGGGGAAGGGGAGAGATTTCATTCTGCATCCTCCAAATTAACTTTCTTTAACTGTCTGTCTCCTGGTCTTCAGACCACCCCACTGCAAAAAGGAACACTCAGAACCCACTTTTCTTAGCGGAGAACAGTTCGTTCATGTTAAAGCTCAGGATGAACCCAAACTCCCTACTCTTCCCTTTGCTCTCTTTACTGCACGATCCCGAAATGAAGCGCCGGTTTTAAAAAAATACAAAGAATACATCCTCCAATCCACTGATTCCGGAGAATGTCCACTTCATCCGAGGATACCAATGTCACTCTTACTTTCCTTAGGAACTAATTTCCTCAAAACTCTCCTGCCCGTAGCCTGCCATCATTTTGCTAGGAAGTTTTAAAAACTTCCCATTTGCTTTCTACCTCGGCCCGACCCACCCAGAACTTGCGGTCTCTGTAACCACACAGCAGAGAACAACCTTCCCTTCAAAGCTCTCGCCTACAGCTTCTGCTGGACCACCAGGACATGTTTCATGCTGAAGGGGCCACTGGAGAAAAATGGGGGATTTTTCTCACGGGAAAACAAAGTCATGGAAGCCACTTACCCGATCCCACGCAGGCCGGTTTGTTCAATGAGTTAAGTCTTCTTTCCTGCGGTCCCCTGCCAGGTTGCCGCTGAGTTACGCGGCTCCATCACTTTTTCTTTGGAAGATACACAATCCCAAGTCAGGTGCAGCCAGGGGCTCTGGCACACACCTGCAGGTAGCCTGGTATACCTTCAAGCCAGTTGTGAAAGCTGAGGGCGAGACTGCAGCTCCTGGCAGTAGGTACCTGCCTTCTGCGGTTGAGAGGCCTTCTGGTAGGTTCCTGAGTCGTGAAAAGCTATTAAAAGAGCCCCCTGGGAAAAAAATCCTCTATTTTGCACAAAACCGACGGTCTTCTCCATGGTCGCTGACCCCGCACAGACACACGGCACAGAACCATCCCGGTGCTTCACGGGTATTTATTGCACATGGACCAATTCCTCACACAGTAGTCAGTTGCACCAGAGTATATATAAATACTTGGTCAAACACACAAGAGGAAACGGAGTTTATACACAAAGTGCTCAATGTTACCAGCAGATGCACGTGGGCACTTGGACATAAAAAAATAATAAAAAAAAATCCCTCAGGATATTTTATATTTATAATATGGATACAGTGTACAGTACCATGATAAAAGTATAAAAAAAGGTATTTTCCAATATCTCATCAGCTCAGTAAAATCATAGCCAACAGAAGTAGAGCTTGAATTTTAGTTTTAGGTTTTGAGATTTGCCCTCCCCTCCCCGATAAAAAATATTTCTCTCTTGTGCAAGTAACACCTCTGTGGACTTTACAATTTCTAACACTGTGCAAAAATGGCATTTTGAACCACTCTTTTTTTTGTTGTTGTTGTTTTTGTTTGTTTTTACCCACATGTGCAGTAATCTGAATAATTTCCTCTTTTTTTGTTTTTGTTTTTTGTTTGTCTTTTCTTTTTCTGTCCTGTCTTCCACGGACAGAGTCACATGTCCTGGAGGCTCAGTGCCTGGTCCTTCCAACTAACATTGATACATAAATACGCTGTTTAATATAAACAAGTCTTCCCTTAGCTTGCTGTGCAATGTGCACAGTGTGAGGTAGAAACCCCTCAGCCTGCCCCCCCATCCCAGGGCGTGGGGGACAAGCAGGCGTGCCCTCCAACCAGGAAAACAAGGTGAAGCGTGTTCGGAGAACAGCTTACACTTTTTTTTTGTTTCTTTTTTTCTTTTTTTTGAAAAGCCCGTTTGGCCTCCTCCACCCCTTTTATTTGCCTTTGCTTTCCAGACCGGAGACACCATTCCTCGGGAATTACACTGAAAGGTCTCCGGAAAGCAGAGGGAAAGACGGTCACCTCCTCCCCACTCCCAGGAAGGGGGGCTGGGAGCCAGGTGGATCCACACTGTGTCCCCCTCCCCGGCTTCTCCCTCCTGGCCCGGCCCCTGCAGAGAAGGGGGGATCACCTGCGGAAAGGTAGCTCCAGACAGAGGCTTCCCAGGCGCGCACCCCCAAACAGGGCAAAAAAAAGACCCCGAGGGGAAGGAGCATGTCCCCCCACAACTTCCCTTTTGTGCGCCCGTGGGGTTCGGATGCTTCCGCCCCGGGTCGGCGGGCTTGGAGTTCCCGGGCTGCAGGTCTGGAGCAAAACACCCATCTCTTCTCCCCCGCAAAAGGGGAGCCATTCCTTTGCGGTGTGGGGGGCGCGCGCCCGGACTTGCTTCGTCCCCGAGCGCAGAGCCCGCGCGCCCCGGCCCTTACACCCTGGACTCCGAGGTGCCGCCGGGGCTCGGCTCGTCCAGGCTCGAGTCGCTGTCGGCCGCCGCCCCGCCGTTGCAGCCGGCCCAGGGCTCCAGCAGCCGCAGGGGCGGCCCGGCCCCGCCGCCACCTCCATCATCGTCCTCCTCGTCGTCGTCGGAGGCGGCCCCGGGCGACGGCGGGGGCCCG